>CM068824.1:156449788-156964788 GCA_028554795.2 Sinohyriopsis cumingii
AAAGACATGTTTCTTCCTGATTCCAAGCAAGATGTCTTCTCATCACAAAGACATGTTTCTTCCTGATTCCAAGCAAGCTGTCTTCTCATCACAAAGACATGTTTCTTCCTGATTCTAAGCAAGCTGTCTTCTCATCACAAAGACATGTTTCTTCCTGATTCCAAGCAAGCTGTCTTCTCATCACAAAGACATGTTTCTTCCTGATTCCAAGCAAGATGTCTTCTCATCACAAAGACATGTTTCTTCCTGATTCTAAGCAAGCTGTCTTCTCATCACAAAGACATGTTTCTTCCTGATTCCATGCAAGCTGTCTTCTTATCACAAAGACATGTTTCTTCCTGATTCCAAGAAAGCTGTCTTCTTATCACAAAGACATGTTTCTTCCTGATTCCAAGCAAGCTGTCTTCTCATCACAGACATGTTTCTTCCTGATTCCAAGCAAGCTGTCTTCTCATCACAAAGACATGTTTCTTGCCGATTCTAAGCAAGCTGTCTTCTCATCACAAAGACATGTTTCTTCCTGATTCTAAGCAAGCTGTCTTCTTATCACAAAGACATGTTTCTTCCTGAT
This sequence comes from Sinohyriopsis cumingii, assembly GCA_028554795.2. NCBI lineage: Eukaryota > Metazoa > Mollusca > Bivalvia > Unionida > Unionidae > Sinohyriopsis > Sinohyriopsis cumingii. Next base: position 156,450,360 of record CM068824.1, read on the forward strand.
TCCAAGCAAGCTGTCTTCTTATCACAGACATGTTTCTTCCTTATTCCAAGCAAGCTGTCTTCTTATCACAAAGACATGTTTCTTCCTGATTCCAAGCAAGCTGTCTTCTCATCACAAAGACATTTTTCTTCCTGATTCCAAGCAAGCTGTCTTCTCATCACAAAGACATGTTTCTTCCTGGTTCTAAGCAAGCTCAAGAGTTACAAAGAGTACAGAAAATAAACACTTTTGTCATGTTTCACAAGGTTTTCAACAGTGGATGACTCAAGTACACCTACAGCTGTTATATTTTAATCATTGATTAGTTACATCTTCTCAAAGTAAGCAAGATCTTGTAATAAATTTGTTTCATTTGAGTAATTCTTATACCTCTACAAAATGTTCTGTACAGATTTTGCTGCTTTTTTATCTATATTTTTAAGTTCACACATAGCTACATGTATGTTATTGTAGTTCACTGGTACAGCCCTTTCTTTCTTACTGGTATGCATTTTGTCTACAACAAATTACTGGAAGTCATAAGTACGTATTTCCACAATCTTTCTATACAGAGTGAATGTTGAACTTCTCCAGGTGCCAGTGTGTAAATGTGCACTGCACTGATCTCTATGCTATCCATTTACTGTGCTAACATTTCCAAAAAGTTTGGCCTTTAATTTCACTGGAATTATCATCCTCATACCAAACAAACTGAAGATCACTTCTGTCTTCTTGACCTTTGCTTTACTGGGTTACTTTATGATTATAAAAACTCTTACAAATTCATTGGCATTTTGGTCAAGTTGGTAAGAAAAAAAAACATCAACTTCAATTCATCTTGGTATAACTCAGTGTTTCACAAGTCAGTGTAGAGCAGGCATGTGTAACCCATGGCCCTGGGTCAGAACCAGCATGCGACCTGGTTTTATCTGCTTATCTGCTTCATAGGGTGTGGTTATAAAAACTGCTTGTCCAGCCCACACCCTGGAAGTTGGGGCCCCAAGTGTCCAAGTGGTCTAAAGCGCTCTCCGTTACAGATCACTGCCATCTCACCTCTGTCTGCGTCAGTTCGATCTCGGATTCAGCCAATGTGGGTATGTGAGAAAGCTTGCCAGTAGCTTCTCATGGGTCGGTGGTTCTTTCCAGGGTTTTCCAGTGTTCTTCCTCCACTATTAATACTGGCCATCATGTATGGCCTATCGTGTGCTGAAAAATGGCGTTAAACCCCACAACAACAAGAACAACAACCCTGGAAGTTGCACATGCCTGGTGTAGAGTTAGAAGAATTGCAAATGGTTTTATATTCTCTATAAAATTATTTTTACTCCCAACTATATATCTTTTTCATCTTGAATGAAATTTCAACTGATATATCAAATTTTCTGGAAAGAGAAATGACAGATGTTTAAAACACATGTCCTCATAAAGATTGCTGACCACCCTGTAGCAATTCTTTTATGTGCATGAATGGATTCCTAAGCAAGATAAGCATCTCTTCAATTCAAACTTGTTGGTCTAATTGGAAAAGTCATTTTGTTTCCTACAGTTAGCCTAGTGAATCTTCTGTCCATGGTGACGGAAAGACAAGTACATGTACTATAACTTCATTCATTTCCAATCAGAGACTGGAATCTGTTAAAAAATTTCAACTAACACTTCTTGCATTGAAGACCACTTGCCAAAAACTATGTTCGTAACTACTTTTGTTCACATTGCGCAATATGCCTGCAAAAGGAGGCAAAGTCACTATCAGAACATTGTCAGCCTTTTCTGTTGTAATATTTAAGGTGCACTCTGCTCGAGGCAAATCACCAAAGCCATCAAATTTATGTATATTCCTACAACTGTATCTAAGGTTATTCCTCAATTAAATGGAAAAGGCTGAGCAATGTTCTGATTGTTGATAATGTGTGCAAATATACTGTCCATTTGCTATGTCTGCATGCCATTTATTTATACTGTGACATAAAGTGTCCACACAAAATGTAATGTGAGATTCTTCTAACCATTCCCACCTAATTTTTGATTGGACATTTATACTGGGGTGTATAAAAACACCTAAGTATCAAAAATGGGGTGGGAAGGGTCAGATGAAAACTCAGATTATATAAATTGCAGTCCGGAGGTTTTAAATTATTGCTATTAGCTCTGCCATAGCAAAGAAACCAGTACATGTAATCAATGCTTATTTATGACTACACTGCAACATGACATATAAGATAGGTTCTCCAATGGGCTGCAGATATTGCAGTTGTAAAACCTCTCTAGGTAAAAGCTACAGCATGCAGGTGAAAAATTTAGTATCACTTTCACTTTTCAAAAAACAAAATCACTGAATTTAACAATTACTTGCCTTCAATCTATTTAAATAATCTATTTCTTCAAATATAACAGAACTGCTCGATAGTGTAACTATATGTACGCAATTTCTCCTGCCCTTCGTGCATATTTTTGTGGATGCAATTTTCTATCAAACTACTGAAGGCAGAGGCCGCTGGAATAGTGGCAAATTGTTAGTGAAAATTGTCAACAGAAAAATTATTTAAAGATGGGCAATAATTACAAGATCTTTATGATGTTTGCCATGGCAGATATGACTGACATCAGGTAAGCAGTGTGTTCACTTAAGACCATCTTTGTTATCTTTAATGGAAAACACCATGTCAATATGACAATCTTTTCACAAGGACTAAAGGAAGTGTAAGATTTTCAAGATGGATGCCATAGTGACAATGTGGATGTCAAATCAGCATCATCTTTATGCACAGCCAAGTAAATATCCTTGCCAGTCTTTAAATGAAGGCTCCATGTCAAAGAATTCTCATCTAGGATCATCTACATATCATAAGAAGTCTTTTAGGTAAAAACTTACATCACTATCAACATCCATTCAGGAGAAGTGACAACAAGATGTTTGTGATGGCCACATTGACAATGATGTTGGAAGTTGGATCAGCACCATTTTGTTTGGGAGGGGTAATAAGAAACCTTTTAATTAATTAAAACTCATTGTTTGGAAGGAAGAGGGATAGCTACTATGGCCACCATGGCATCATTTTCAAAAAGTGAAAAACCAATTCATGATGAAGTTGTAATGATAAGATTTTCAAGATGGCCACCATGGCAGCCATCTTGTATATCCAAGAAAAACAAATTTCAACAGGGCCAACTACGCATATGGATGAAACAATATGTCCAGTCTTTATGCATGACTTCTTTCAAAAAGTTTGGGAGCAGTAGCAATAAGAAGCTAATAAACAATATACACGTTTGCTGGACTATGGAACCCAGATGGTATATGCAGGACTATCACATAATTGAATCCAGTGTGTATCCAGAAGACTTAATATGACTGGAGTAGTGTGTGTGTGATTAGAATTTTTAACGTAGCTTTAACAATTTTTCAGTCATATCACTACGATGTCTGCAGTGTGGCAGTTTATAGTTATGTCTAGCACTGGTGCATCATGCCACAGGCATGTAGCATGATGTCCCACCCAGTCACATTATCCTGACACCAGGCCGACCAGTCCTAACACTAACCTCTTATTGCCGAGCGCCTATTGAGGCAGCTGTTAGTACCATTTTTATAAGTCTTTGGTATGACTCAGCTGGGGATCAAACCCACGACCTCCTGCCACCAAGGTGGGCGCTCTAACCTGACTGAAGTAGAAAGGTATATATCTGGATTACTAGATATATGCATTCATTTAATGCAACATATTTTTAATTATGCCTTTCTGCTGACACACTGGTATTATGAAGAACTGCAACATACAACATGCATTTATCCAATAACGACCATACTGCTTTGTATGTCATTATTTTTTGTATACATTAAGGAAAATGGTGAACAAGTCTGAGATAGTAGAAGCAACAGACACTTTCTATATTATATAAATTATATATTCCGATGATTTAGAAGCTTTCTAAACTACCCAAATATAGTGGAAACATTTTTAATTCATAAAACTGTCCACCCAAAACATAAATGTTATTTCTCTGATCAACTTCACAAATCTAATAAATTGTTGGCAACATTTTGTCACCTTGACCTTGAGGATAGGACACACAATGTGGTACAAAAATAATGTGTAGCAAGCTTCATCCCTTAACCTTAAAACTGGAAAACAGCCCCACCCCACACCCATGTGGTACATGACATACCTATAATGATGATTTTGAAACATTCCAAGTTTGCATTTATTTCCAGTTTCACCCTACCAGAAATAATTGTCCTAAACAAAAGATTAACTGCAAAAGGAATAACTCTACCTACCATAAATGGCTACTGGAATGGTAATGTGCATGGATGGTTAGCGGGTTGCAGCTAAACAATCATTTGGCACTTAATATAACTGTTATAAAAAAAGTATCCAGAACATGCTAACAAGAGACCCAAGTGAGCCTGATGTTGCTCACCTGGCCAACACAACAGTTGACCATTTTAATAGGCAACCTATGAAAACTATCTCCCAAACATTATCTATGTCAGTTTTCACAATTTTACCCATCTAAAAAAAATTCTTTCTAAAGTCACACAATTAACACCATATTTAATATCCATATTTGTTTACTTATATTAATCAAAGTTATCCAGGATCTTTTCAAGCTACATTTACAGGCAAAGCTTTAAGTTATGGTCTACAGAGTGAAAATGCTTTCAAATTAATTGAAATTATAATTTACTGATAGTTGTTTTATTATGGGCATTGGTTTCTTTACTCTTGTTGATTAAATTTGGATGGGTTTCAGCAAAGAAGAATTCTATGGTATTTTATTTTTTATTAAAAGCTAAAGATACAAAATATAAATTCATATAATTTTGTAAGTCAATGAGTATATGAAATGGCATCAAATAATGCACAATACATCACATATAAATGACAAATATTTCATGCACTTTAACATGCCGAAACTAGTAACAGTCAAACTACATTTCACAAAATATATCAAACTTGCTTCCAAATATTTAAAAGTTTTAGATGTAGTAAAGCTTTTAGAAATAATTATCTGCAAATCAATTTTTAAACTTTGGCATGGGTTTTTACAAGAGTTATTTTCTTCTTGAAACAAAATCAGTATTAGATTATTTGTTATACTTCCAAACAATTATCTAGCTTTGTGCAATGATACTCTGATCCTTTATTATAACACTGCACAGTTTATGTTAGCCTGCCATTGTAAATTGTCTCTAACATCAATCCTTAATTACAACACTGCACAGTTTATGTTAGCCTGCCATTGTAATGATCCTTAATTACAACACTGCACAGTTTATGTTAGCCTGCCATTGTAATGATCCTTAATTACAACACTGCACAGTTTATGTTAGCCTGCCATTGTAAATTGTCTCTAACATCAATCCTTAATTACAACACTGCACAGTTTATGTTAGCCTGCCATTGTAAATTGTCTCTAACATCAATTTTTAATTACAACACTGCACAGTTTATGTTAGCCTGCCATTGTAATAATCCTTAATTACAACACTGCACAGTTTATGTTAGCCTGCCATTGTAATGATCCTTAATTACAACAATGCACAGTTTATGTTAGCCTGCCATTGTAATAATCCTTAATTACAACATTACAACACTGCACAGTTTATGTTAGCCTGCCATTGTAATAATCCTTAATTACAACACCGCACAGTTTACGTTAGCCTGCCATTGTAAATTGTCTCTAACATCAATCCTTAATTATAACACTGCACAGTTTATGTTAGTCTGCCATTGTAATAATCCTTAATTACAACATTGCACAGTTTATGTTAGCCTGCCATTGTAAATTGTCTCTAACATCAATCCTTAATTACAACACTGCACAGTTTATGTTAGCCTGCCATTGTAATGATCCTTAATTACCACACTGCACAGTTTATGTTAGCCTGCCATTGTAAATTGTCTCTAACATCAATCCTTAATTACAACACTGCACAGTTTATGTTAGCCTGCCATTGTAATGATCCTTAATTACAACAATGCACAGTTTATGTTTGCCTGCCATTGTAATAATCTTAATTACAACATTACAACACTGCACAGTTTATGTTAGCCTGCCATTGTAAATTGTCTCTAACATCAATCCTTAATTACAACACTGCACAGTTTATGTTAGCCTGCCATTGTAATGATCCTTAATTACAACAATGCACAGTTTATGTTTGCCTGCCATTGTAATAATCTTAATTACAACATTACAACACTGCACAGTTTATGTTAGCCTGCCATTGTAATAATCCTTAATTACAACACTGCACAGTTTATGTTAGCCTGCCATTGTAAATTGTCTCTAACATCAATTTTTGATTACAACACTGCACAGTTTATGTTAGCCTGCCATTGTAAATTGTCTCTAACATCAATTTTTAATTACAACACTGCAGTTTATGTTAGCCTGCCATTGTAAATTGTCTCTAACATCAATCCTTAATTATAACACTGCACAGTTTATGTTAGCCTGCCATTGTAATAATCCTTAATTACAACACTGCACAGTTTATGTTAGCCTGCCATTGTAAATTGTCTCTAACATCAATCTTTAATTACAACACTGCACAGTTTATGTTAGCCTGCCATTGTAATAATTCTTAATTACAACACCGCACAGTTTATGTTAGCCTGCCATTGTAAATTGTCTCTAACATCAATCCTTAATTATAACACTGCACAGTTCATGTTAGCCTGCCATTGTAAATTGTCTCTAACATCAATCCTTAATTACAACACTGCACAGTTTATGTTAGCCTGCCATTGTAAATTGTCTCTAACATCAATTTTTAATTACAACACTGCACAGTTTATGTTAGCCTGCCATTGTAATAATCCTTAATTACAACACTGCACAGTTTATGTTAGCCTGCCATTGTAATGATCCTTAATTACAACAATGCACAGTTTATGTTAGCCTGCCATTGTAATAATCCTTAATTACAACATTACAACACTGCACAGTTTATGTTAGCCTGCCATTGTAATAATTCTTAATTACAACACCGCACAGTTTATGTTAGCCTGCCATTGTAAATTGTCTCTAACATCAATCCTTAATTACAACACTGCACAGTTTATGTTAGCCTGCCATTGTAATGATCCTTAATTACAACACTGCACAGTTTATGTTAGCCTGCCATTGTAAATTGTCTCTAACATCAATCCTTAATTATAACACTGCACAGTTTATGTTAGCCTGCCATTGTAAATTGTCTCTAACATCAATCCTTAATTACAACACTGCACAGTTTATGTTAGCCTGCCATTGTAAATTGTCTCTAACATCAATTTTTAATTACAACACTGCACAGTTTATGTTAGCCTGCCATTGTAATAATCCTTAATTACAACACTGCACAGTTTATGTTAGCCTGCCATTGTAATGATCCTTAATTACAACAATGCACAGTTTATGTTAGCCTGCCATTGTAATAATCCTTAATTACAACATTACAACACTGCACAGTTTATGTTAGCCTGCCATTGTAATAATTCTTAATTACAACACCGCACAGTTTATGTTAGCCTGCCATTGTAAATTGTCTCTAACATCAATCCTTAATTACAACACTGCACAGTTTATGTTAGCCTGCCATTGTAATGATCCTTAATTACAACACTGCACAGTTTATGTTAGCCTGCCATTGTAAATTGTCTCTAACATCAATCCTTAATTACAACACTGCACAGTTTATGTTAGCCTGCCATTGTAATAATTCTTAATTACAACACCGCACAGTTTATGTTAGCCTGCCATTGTAAATTGTCTCTAACATCAATCCTTAATTACAACACTGCACAGTTTATGTTAGCCTGCCATTGTAATGATCCTTAATTACAACACTGCACAGTTTATGTTAGCCTGCCATTGTAAATTGTCTCTAACATCAATCCTTAATTACAACACTGCACAGTTTATGTTAGCCTGCCATTGTAAATTGTCTCTAACATCAATCCTTAATTACAACACTGCACAGTTTATGTTAGCCTGCCATTATAATAATCCTTAATTACAACACTGCACAGTTTATGTTAGCCTGCCATTGTAATAATCCTTAATTACAACACTGCACAGTTTATGTTAGCCTGCCATTGTAAATTGTCTCTAACATCAATCCTTAATTACAACACTGCACAGTTTATATTAGCCTGCCATTGTAAATTGTCTCTAACATCAATGCATCTAATCAAATGTTTATCCAGTTCTCTTTGTCCACTCAGCACTCACAACACATCATTATAACAGTGTGTCCAAAGACTGTAATAATTCATTGATCTAATAAACTAATCTTATAGCCAATTATTTAATCTACTTTGGGTATTAATTGTTTTATTAGTACTTTATACTTTTTCCTTCTTTATAATAATAATAATAATAATAATAATAATAATAATAATCTTTATTCATTGTAATCATGAGATAAAACTTTCAAAAAATACTGATTCAAAACCCCTAAATACAAACCATATATTAAAAGTAATCCCAAAATAGCTTTGAACAATTTTTAAAAATATTTAAAATTGGGTCATTTTATTAACTGTCATCATTCATATTATAAATATATATATGCTATAATAAACACATAAACATCCTTACTTTTCCAAAATTTACACTAAATATCCCTTACAGAATGCATATTTCTTGATTTCAACATACCTAGTGGGATGGAATCACATGTTAGAACCCACCTAGAACATCATTTTTTATTGAAACTTAGAATTAGTGTCATTAATCTGTCTCTATCCCAAAATTTTCCTGAGACCATATTTTCCAAATTAGTTGCAATTTTCTAGTATATAAAATTTTCAGATATCAATAACATTTTCTTAAATCCTATGGCAAACAAAAAAAAACTTGGATGGAACATGAGCTAAGAAAGTTGTACTGGTACCTGAAAACAAAAACTGCACAATATGCTATCATTAGAAAAGTTGTAGGAAGAACTAATTCTACGTTCAATTTGTTTTAGTTCTAAACTTTGTCCTATTTAATGATTTATATCCACGTGTAATGCTTGATAATACATAATATTTTGGGGATCAAGTTCAAAGTGAACTCTCTCTACATACAGTTTATAGTGCAAAACTAAAATTTAGTTTTCAAACACTACTCATTCACATGAAATGTGACATGATAATTAGTGTAAGTAAAAAAGAAAGAAATAACTTTAGAAAAGTAGGGGAAAGTCTGCAACATCTGTATGCACATATATACTGCACACTGTGAAAGTAGTAAAATGAACTCAGTGTGCAAACACTCATTATGTTATATACAGTACCAGATCTATATTGAACAATGTGCAAATAGTCATTATGGTATATACAGTACCATATCTATATTGAACAATGTGCAAACAGTCATTATGGTATATACAGTACCAGATCTATATGGAACAATGTCCAGACAGTCAATATGGTATATACAGTACCAGATCTATATTGAACAATGTGCAAACAGTCAATATGGTATATACAGTACCAGATCATTTTTAAACACCCATGTTCACATGATGATATTTACAGCTGTCTCCAGATGTTTATTATTTAATTTAGAAATATTAATCCAAGAGTTCATAGATCAACACCAGTCACCATTACATTTAAGATATTCTGAGTTGAATGCTATGACCAACGTTGGTAGAAAATAAAAATAAGATGAAACTCAAGCATGTGCAAGTTGGATACAGTGTTTTCATTAATTAAAACTTGAAAGGCATCACAGGTCTTTGTGTTATGTTGACCTGTCAATCTTTGGGTTGATTTCTATGTTTAGCTTAGGTCTGTTACTTCAAGAAAGCCAGCTGCAATATACAAGCAATGGAGTGCCTTTACCACACTGCAAAACTGCCCAGAACGAAAGTACAAAGGTAAAGTCTATTATAAAAATAAATTTTTCACCTTCTTTTTTTAATACTGAAAAAATCCTTTGAATTGAAAATTATGCAGATTGCTGAAAAATGTCAATAAAGGGGTGAGAAGACTTAAACATTTAAACCTTATCATGAAAGCATTCTTTATTTGCAACCAAGGATATAAGGAAAACAGTGTTGGATTTGTTTGTTTTTATGGCACTATTAACATGTTGACTATATCATGCCAAGGAAATGGGAGCTAAGTGTCTTTCCCAAGGACAAACCAAGACAATTGACCCCATGCTGGCCAGGACTGGTATCAAACATATAACCAAGACAATTGACCCCATGCTGGCCAGGACTGGTATCAAACATATAACCAAGACAACTGACCCCATGCTGGCCAGGACTGGTACCAAACATATAACCAAGACAACTGACCCCATGCTGGCCAGGACTGGTATCAAACATGTAACCAAGACAACTGACCCCATGCTGGCCAGGACTGGTATCAAACATATAACCAAGACAACTGACCCCATGCTGGCCAGGACTGGTATCAAACATATAACCAAGACAACTGACCCCATGCTGGCCAGGACTGGTATCAAACATATAACCAAGACAACTGACCCCATGCTGGCCAGGACTGGTATCAAACATATAACCAAGACAACTGACCCCATGCTGGCCAGGACTGGTATCAAACATATCAACTTTAGATTACAAGTCAGATAAGCTATCAACTGGGCTACCATAGCCCCACATCAGTGATGGACAGATGGACCAATGAACAGACATGCTATCAACTGAGCTACCATAGCCCCACATCAGTGATGGACAGATGGACCAATGAACAGACATGCTATCAACAGAGCTACCATAGCCCCACATCAGTGATGGACAGATGGACCAATGAACAGACATGCTATCAACTGAGCTACCATAGCCCCACATCAGTGATGGACAGATGGACCAATGAACAGATATGCTATCAACAGAGCTACCATAGCCCCACATCAGTGATGGACAGATGGACCAATGAACAGACATGCTATCAACTGAGCTACCATAGCCCCACATCAGTGATGGACCAATGAACAGACATGCTATCAACTGAGCTACCATAGCCCCACATCAGTGATGGACAGATGGACCAATGAACAGATATGCTATCAACAGAGCTACCATAGCCCCACATCAGTGATGGACAGATGGACCAATGAACAGACATGCTATCAACTGAGCTACCATAGCCCCACATCAGTGATGGACCAATGAACAGAAATGTTATCAACAGAGCTACCATAGCCCCACATCAGTGATGGACCAATGAACAGAAATGCTATCAACAGAGCTACCATAGCCCCACATCAGTGATGGACAGATGGACCAATGAACAGACATGCTATCAACTGAGCTACCATAGCCCCACATCAGTGATGGACCAATGAACAGACATGCTATCAACAGAGCTACCATAGCCCCACATCAGTGATGGACAGATGGACCAATGAACAGACATGCTATCAACAGAGCTACCATAGCCCCACATCAGTGATGGACAGATGGACCAATGAACAGACATGCTATCAACAGAGCTACCATAGCCCCACATCAGTGATGGACCAATGAACAGACATGACATATCACAACATACATGCAAAACTGCAGATTTAATAAAGCATCATGATGCAATCATGAAACATAAATCTTTTAAAGCCTACCATATTCCCTCTGGGTACTTCAATGAAAAACAGTACAACAAATCGCTACCTACTGTATTCCCTCTGGGTACTTCAATGAAAAACAGTATAACAAATAGCTTCCTACTGTATTCCTTCTGGGTACTTTTGTGAAAAACAGTATAACAAATTGCTACCTAAGAAACATCTGCACAAACCAATTAAAAGCGGTAACCATGCAGTCGTATAATACATCCTCATTATCCATACTATGTTTTCAAATGGGAACAGTAATACAGGAAATATATAAAATACATGTAAACAGCACAGCAAACTATGTGAAAACCTCATATTTGCCAGTAACTATTTTATTTATTCAAAGAACCTCAATATCTGTGAGTAGCAAAGTTTAATAAAGCTGTTTCCTGAGATGTAGGTATGTATGTATGTATGTATTGTTTGCATGACAGGTTATCATGAGGAAGAAAAAAAACAATGTTAACACACCAAAAAAGTGAAAAGCACAACACATTTCTGTTTGATAATGACAATGCCAAATCTGAGAAAAAGGAAGTTGTGCGCGATTTAGACAAAGTGATCATTAAATACAATGTGAGCCAAACTAAGCATTACAAGAAGCTGTTGAACACAGCGTATGTCATACAAACCAGAAAAAAATCTTTTTCAGACTGAGTTTTTTTGTAAGGAATGAATGAGAAATATAGTTGAACTTGGAACTGATTACCTCAACAAAACTACATGCACAGATTTAATCAACAGTATATCTGATGTCCTACTAAAAACCGACAAGTCTAAAACATCTAGATTCCTATAAATCCTTTAAGATGCTAGTACTGATTCCAACAAGTCTAAAACATCTAGATTCCTATAAATCCTTTAAGATGCTAGTACTGATTCCAACAAGTCTAAAACATCTAGATTCCTATAAATCCTTTAAGATGCTAGTACTGATTCAGCAGTTAATAGAACAAGAATGCATTCTTGATACATTTGCAGACCCTGACCATAAAAGTCTAGTTACAATTTCTGATATGGTTTTTACTGCATTTAAGAGGGGACTTTGTAATGTCAACATACATTTTGATGCTTGCTGATAACACACAACATAATGGCCCTCACCTTCTTTGTGTCAACATGGTGCAAGTGTAATCATGGGTGCAAAGAATGGTGTTGCTAAAAGGCTTTCAGACAATGTTGATAATCCTGTCATGATAACACACTGTGTAGCACATAGGCCATAGTTCGGTGTTTTGGATGCAGTCAAGAAATTCCCTTATTCTTGGGCATGCATTTAAATGGTGCAGCTTCATAAAAGGAATCATTTTAACAGTCCTGTCTCCCATTATACTTTTTAACAAAGAAAATACTAACAAGTGGGTCTTTTATATAGACAAGTAAACTTTTTAATTTATTTTTCCATGGATGTCTTGATTTTAACAAACTGTCTGCACCCCTGTCCATGGCTGTATTTAATTAACCATATTACCTTTATTTTTCAATGCTTCTGCTTGATCTTTATCTTCCAGAGTGGGTTCATGTAAGGATGATGTAGGAAAGCCTGATTCAACCTGAAAGAAATCCATGTAAATCAAAAAATGTGCAAAACAACAGAATGTCTCTATGTGTTTTTCAATGTATGAATTCCTTTCTTCTCCTCCCCACATTTGATTTGTGCCATGTGGGATCAACCAAACTTTTAAGACAACTATAAATATCTAAAGACTACAATAAATCAACTCTCAAATGTAACAATATCAATCTTCTACAACATAGAAGCTACGTGACTGTTTACAGTTACCACATAGAAATTGTCAAATTTATACCTTAATTGATTGATTTTATTTTTAACGGTGCATCAGCACTGTTAGTCTATTTAGTGCCAAACAAAATGTTATTTCTATAATCTTTTAAAAAAATATGAAAGGTCATATATCGACCAGCGATATAAAAGAACAAATGGTTGAAATTAAAAAAGGTAAGATGGTAACAGTGCAAAAGAAAGCTTTCCGATCAACAGGGGATGTAAATGTTCTATGTTAATGAAAAAAAGATGAAAAGATATTAAAATGGGACGGTACATATTATACCTAAATAGCTACACATCAAATGGACAAGAGCACTCCAAGATGCTGTTGCAAATTGTGGGGGTAAAGAAAAGAAAAGAAAGAAAAAACTTATTTATGTTCATGGAATGCAAACGATCCACCAAATCACTCAAGAAATTGACCTAAACATAAAACAGTAACCAAATAAACAGATACACAGATTGACTAATAAGGGTACACTTCATGCCCCTAACACATTTGTGGTGGGTCACAAAAAAGAAAAAGGTTATAAAAAAGAAGCAGCAATAATATGTTGAACATGGCTGCTGTGGGTGGTCATACTGAACAGAAATTTGTACCATTTTCATTTAGGACCAACTACACATCAAACGATGTCTTCTAATAAAAAACCAATGCCAACATGACATTCAGTTTAGGTGGAGTAGCAAGTGTTGTGGCGAACTAGATCATGGGAAGAATGTGTGTGTGAAGATTGATGGCAATCATCCACATAGTTTAGGGAGTATAACAATAAACATTCGGTGCAAACCAATGGATGTCTTATGGACAAGAAACCATAACATAAGCTCTCCTGGTCAATGACCAGTAGAGTTAAAAGTTGCTCAAAAAATTATCCAAATGTACAAATAATGTCCATCACATCTGCAACCCTTACTTTTATTTCTTCATTAAATTCCCCCAGACACCACCACTTTTAGAACTTTCATTGCATTCCCCCAGACACCCCCATTTTTTTGAACTTTCAGTGCATTCCCCAAAATACCCCATATTAAGAACCTTCATTGCATTCCCCAAGACACCCCATTTTTTTAACTTTTTAACCTTTCTTCTGTATTGCATAATAAGCAACAAAAAAGATGTTCATAATGGTTGACATATTACAGAAGCCTGTCAGATTATAACTGACAGGAACTTATTTAATCTAAAAAGCTGATAACTGTTAGTATTGATAGTTGGATCATGAATTTTCAGTTCATCTCCACCCCGGTCTGTACACTCACCTCTACCCCAACCTGTGCATTAAATATGTCCAGTAGATTCCTATCCACCTGGTACTTTGCTACCGTGTCTGGATCCTGTGTATTGATGCCATATGCAGCCTCTAAACACTGTGTTGCAACTATACAAAAAAGCAAGAGATCATAAAAATGCCTGAATATAAACAATCATGTTTTCAAAAATATTTCAATATTCCATTTTGAAACCAAAGAATAGTTGCATAAGCTGACAAGTTTACAATATCAAGGTGATGATTTTTCTTCATCAAAACAACATGTCTGATCATATTGTGATGAACAGCTTATGTGCAATGATTTACCAATGATATGACAACAGGGCTGTACCTAACAGCCAGTAGATGACAAATTTTACTGCCTGTTCTTTGGTCATTGTTTTAACTCAAGAAAATATGTATCAGAAAGTACAGACATGTGAAAATAATAGCAAGTATCATATTTTATTGTACCGAAATATAATACATGAAGCACACAAAAGCAACATTCTACTTTGTTATCCCTAGTCTTGTGTTTCTACCCAGTCCCCATTCCAGTAAGTTCCTCATTTGGCTTGCCATGTTTATCACCATCTGACCATCAGGTTCAGTGGTACGGTCATATAGAAACTAATGCAAAAAATGAGTCTTTGGATTTTTTTCTTCAAAAGTGAGTGGTCAGATAACCTTTGATAAAACTAGCACATAAAAATTATTGAAATTTCCATTGAACAAAAAATTGCTTAGAGATCAAAATCTGAAAAGTTACGTCAATTTAATGTTGTCACAGACATGACCATGTGACACTGGCTATGCTATGAAACCAGCATCATTTTAGAGTTGTCATTTATCACAGAGGTTCACCTTATAACATTAGCTGTCACAGGAGATTGTGTGTGTGTGATTAGGATTTTTAACATACCTTTAACAAATTTTCAGTCATATCGCTATGATGTCTGCAGTGTGGCAGTTTATAGTGATGCTTAGCACTGGGGCATCATGCTGCAGACATGTAGCTTGATGTCCCATCCAGTCACATTATCCTGACACCAGGCCGACCAGTCCTAACACTAACCTCTTAATGCTGAGCGCCTAGCGAGGCAGCTGTTAGTACCATTTTTGTAAGATTTTTGCTATGACTCGGCCAGGGTTCGAACCCATGACCTCCCGCATCTGAGGCGGACACTCTAAAATAGGCCACCGGACCGGT
The DNA here is from genome assembly GCA_028554795.2 of Sinohyriopsis cumingii. Lineage (NCBI taxonomy): Eukaryota > Metazoa > Mollusca > Bivalvia > Unionida > Unionidae > Sinohyriopsis > Sinohyriopsis cumingii. The sequence goes on from CM068824.1 coordinate 156,466,159, forward strand.
CTTTGCTGTGGCAGAAGAAGGGGATCTCATATGTCTGCATGCTCACATGCCATACTGTTACCTATTTCAAAGTGAAACACTACTCATAAAAATGACAAATTACTCAAAGAACATTTTAAACTACAACATTTTGCATTGATTTCATGTTTTTCTGGTGGAACATTTCCCCAGGCAGATCACCTAATACTTGCTTGCAGAGCTTCTGTTTTTCATAAAGAACTACCTGTTCTGAAAATATGGGTAAGCTCCATGACAATGCTATACCTTTCCTTTTCAAGTGAAAATATATGCACAAAAAGGTGGTCAGACTTACACTAAGATACAGGGAGTTTAAAGTAATGACAAAGATCCTACTACCAAAAAGGGGTGATTACTGTCTTTAAAAAACCTTTATAAACCAGACACCTGGTCTCAACAGCCATTGTAATTTCATCTGGCAAGTTTCTGATGTAAAAACTGTGTATATAGTTGTTACCTACTTTTCAGTCACCAACCAAATAATGGTTTCTGACAGCTTTAAGCAGCCAACAGAATTAACTGACAGTGACTGCTCAAAGCATGTAAATTCAGTTTTTGTTTTATGTGGAAGATATTCTCTAAAGACATGTCATGTAGATTGATGTTCAAACATTTCTCATGCCACTCGTACTCACCATACTCCAGTCACACTGTCCAATTCAAAGGTCTATCATTAGAATTGAGGGTCAAAATAATTTGCTTGCTGGATGGTATGAAAAAGTAGCCAGGTTGCCATGGCAGAAATGGGTGTCACCTTTTGTGCCAGAGTGACACAGTTCAACAACTTCATCTATTTTAACTGCCTGTGATTTCAAGCTAACTCTGATGAAAAATTAATCTTACAAAACTATGTACAAGTTACAACCTTTTCATTAGGGTCCAGGTGTCATTCAGTGTTTACAAAACTTGTCTGTAAAGATATATGACACTTAGATTCATGTGTTACTAACAATAACCAGATTAAGCTTCTTTTCATTTCTTATTCATCTCAGGCCCCTTACATAAGCCAGCTGTCTTTTGTCTTGGCAAGCTGAGCAAGTGGTTAATCCAGACATTGTCCAAAGTCTGAACAGCTGGTTCAAAGCCTAATTATACAAGCAATCAGTCCTCCGAGTCATATGCAAGCTGTCAATTAGTAGTCAATTACTTTGTTGTCATGGTGCACAAAACAAACTTATATTTGTGGTTTAATTTATAGGCCGGACTTAAATGACCAGAGTACAGTAATCTTCTGAGGAACATACATTTGGAAGAGAACAACATACACATTTTATGATTTAGATGAATAGTGCACTAACCTACCATATTTTACCACATATATCCCACGGGTTATACCAGATTTTACAAACCCCGCGGGTGTGTGTGTGTGTGTGTGTGTTATATAAGGGTGCGGGCTATATCACAAATTTTTTACACGTAATAATATTTCAATATATTGTTTGAAAAACATAACTACATAACTTATATATTGTTCTAGTTTTGTTTTGCTAGGGTTGGATATTATGGCTACTACGGTGACTTTATATACCCAATGCACTCCTCCTTTAAAATCATCAATGTGCTTCTCTGCCGCCACGAGTTTGGCCTTCAGTTTGATGGCAACTGTCGAGACTGGTCGGTTGTTTTCCCGCTGGGCCACGATCCACTGCTTCAGGTCAGCTTCAAGGTGAGGCCATTTTGCTTTAGGTCCGCGACAAGCATGTTTTCGTGGATTCATCTTCTCCAACGTTCCTTTTTCTTTTCTCCAACCTCGGATTACACTCTCATCAATATCAAATTTTCTGCCTGTGGCTCTATTGCCATGCACTTCAGCATACGCAATGGCAGTTAGCTTGAAGTCGGCTGTGAAAGACTTTCGTTTCGGCATTTTTTAAATTAAACAGAAAGAAATTATTTAAACTCGAATCTACAATTAAAAAAAATACAAGATTATTTAGAAATGTCCGCGTTTATGTAGCCTGTAGTTGAGGCACAGCTCCTATTGACAGCCTACGTGCACAAGCACTGTGTACCGAGCCTGAATACCAGTAGTTAATTGACGTCATGCGAGCTACATTCGAAATTGACAATTGTGGCATTCAGCCTCAGGACCTCACACCATTGCATATCCGGCTCACAAGTACCTGGCTTCAAAATTCAAATCTGCCAGCTGCCAGCCGGAATATAGTGGAGGCAGGGTGACTAACTTGAACTGATGCAGAGGGATGAATATGGACCGGGGCCGACTGACTTGATAGCGTAAATACAAATTTGCATGTTGGGTGGGTGAGTGAAAATGTAGTAGTTGTAGTATCGTTCGTCATCCACGTGTGAGCATTGACGAATTCGGTCCTTCTAAAAACAGTAATGGTTGACAATGTGAACATACACAAAAAAGTTCATCAGTCTATGGTTGCGGGTTATACAAAGGTGCGGGTTATGACAACGATTTTTTACACAAAACCCCAAAACCCGTGGGCTATATGAGGGTGCGGATTATCTGCGTCTGCGGGATATATGCGGGAAAATACGGTACTTCTTTTGACATAATAATAATAATAAGAAGAAGAAGAAGAAGAAATGAATTGGGTGCATGGAGTTTGTTCAACAACCAAGCCTTTAGGTGACTGTTATCAACAGATGTGATTGTGTTTGGATTACATCTTTGAATAGTTGTAAACAAATTCTGAAGCCAATTTATGGATAGTACAGTTAGTGTCAATCTTATATACCTTCAAGGCTTTCAATTTGTTCCTCCGACAAATTGCCTTCTTTAATCTGGTCCAGAAGAAAATGCTGAATAGCAAACACCAGCCTGTTGACATCTGCCATTGCTGAAATTGAAAGGGATCAAGTATTTTTTAAAGTGCTCCAAGAGGTTGGTAAATGTCTGAGTAAATCGGCATTTCTGCAAAACTCCTATTTCAGATTTTAGTACTAATTTAAAGTTAGGGTTTGTTACTTTTTGTCTTTGTTGCCATCATTGCATAATTTGTTACATACTTGTGGGTTTCCCTTGAACCCCATAATGTGAATCCAGGTTTTCAAAAATAGGTGAAAATCTGCCTGGTCTCTCAAATTCATCAAAAATGGTATATAGATATCATGGTTCTTTATATAACTTAAATGAAAAAAAAAAACACATCTGTTTTATGCACATTTGTCAGAATCCCATACCAGTAATTTAAATCACTGAAATTTTATCCTTACCCTCCTACATTATATCAATTGCTATATCAGATTAAAATCAGTTTTCCAACAAATAAAATCAAATGATTGTATTCCTTTCGTATTTTACAAGTTACAATAATCAATGCAAACATTATCTTCTCAAGGGGGATAGCGAGGGGCTATGTATATACATTTAAACTGCATCAAGTTTAAAACCAGGCTTTTAATGTTTCTTGACATTGGCACAAATCTTTACTCATGGGATAAAATAAAAATCATACTGATCAGCAGATTTTGGATCCTTGTCTTAACATCCTCTATGCAAAGTTGGTCTTTCATGTCGTGTTAACAAAGACTATTCTGGCTTCCCATGTAAATTTATTAGAGGGATCTTTTAGTACCTAGTGGTACCATCATGGGAGTTCAATCTTTTTGGCTGTGGGCCACATGAGCAGGAACAGTTCAATAATTAAATATGAATATCCACCACAAATCTCACATGACACTTCTTATTCAATGGTTTTAATAATATTGTTAAATGAGATAGCCACATAATCTTTATATATATATATATATATATATATATATATATATATATATATATATATATATATATATATATATATATAAAACATAATCAGAAAGCAATACAGAAAAATTGAATCAGTATTAAATAAAATGCATATTTTCACAGGGCCTACCTACATGGCCACAGACCACAGGCCACACAGGACTGGGCCAGAAGCTGTTGACACCTAATCTATACATTCATATCACCTGTTTATGACATTCCAGGCATAATATCTATAGTTTTGGGTGCTGAAATGGTGATGAGGTATTCTCAAATCTTGGAAGGGCACTTTTTATTTTGCTAGACGAGACCTTTATAATGAGATTATATAGCTTTTTATGACCTAGCAAATTTACATTTTTATTTTCTTCTAACATTTTACCAGATTCTGTATTTAAAAAAACTTCAGTACTATTTACATGAGCTATACTGACATTAAGACAAATAAACAAACATATACACATTTCCAGATGATACAGAAATGCCAACATATACTTGATGTCATAGTAATGATATAACATAACAGATTTATATCATTTATAATCATCGACGCTGGTAATGAAGCAGCAAATACCCAAGTGAGATGTAAAACTGCAAACAGACATTACACTTCTAAATAAAGGTAATGTTTGTCTCTGTAATCAACAAAATTAAAAATTATAGTTGTGATTTTGTGATTTGTGATTTTGATTTTTAACGTAGCTTTAACAATTTTTCAGTCATATCGCTACGATGTCTGCAGTGTGGCAGTTTATAGTGATGTCTAGCACTGGGGCATCATGCCGCAGACATGTAGCATGATGTCCCACCCAGTCACATTATCCTGACACCAGGCCGACCAGTCCTAACACTAACCTCTTAATGCTGAACGCCAAGCGAGGCAGCTGTTAGTACCATTTTTTTTTTAAGTCTCTGGTATGACTCAGCCGGGGATCGAACCCACTACCTCCCGCAAAAAATTATAGTAGTAGGGTAGTTATAGTAGTGTTGTTGCTGTTGTTGTTATAGGGTTTAATGCCATCTACCTTGTGCTAAAAAATGGTGTCAAACCCTATAACAATAACAACAATAGTAATAGTGCACAAATATATAAAAATTGGAGTTAAAAAAGAACAAATAAAAGAGTTTGAAAGAATTCAGCACAAAAATTCCACTTCAATAATATGACTTTGTGACATCCTGGGGGTGGGGGGTACTGTAAACACTGCATCCACCATGTCCAATTAGAATGTGGTTTGCAATCAAAGATTTTGTGACATAATTTAGGGGGGTGTACTGTAAACACTGCACCCACCATGTCCAATTAGAATGTGGTTTGGTATCAGAGATATGTATGATAAAACAAGCTGTTAATAAGTACTTCTTATTCAGGGAGAGACTGAGCATCATGACTAAATATGTGGTATTCACTATTGGTAACATTTTTTATATTGTGTTAGAGAGAAAGACTATCATTTGGAGTAAACTGCAACATTGCTGCTTACTACATAAGTGTATGTGTGTGTATGATTTAGATTTTTAACATAGCTTTGCCAATTTTTCAGTCATATCGCTACAATGACTGCAATGTGGCAGTTTACAGTGATGTCTGGCACTGGAGCATCATGCGCAGACACGTAGCATGATGTCCCACCCAGTTACATTATCCTGACACCAGGCTGACCAGTCCTAACACTAACCTCTTAATGCTGAGCACCAAGCGAGGCAGCTGTTAGTATCATTTTTATAAGTCTTTGGTATGACTCAGCAGGGGATCGAACATCCCGCATCCGAGGCGGACAATCTAACCACTAGGCCACCGAAACAACAGGTTTTGCAAAATTCAAAATGATTAATTTCCTTAGAATACAAAGCAAAACTTTGAAGAAAAAAACTTATAGTATTGCAAATTAAATCCCAAATAACCCTAGAATTATAGACATAAGTCCTACTAATTAAAGTTGAGTCATTCCAAATTAAATTCAATGCTGAAGGTGTTTATGTGCCTACTGTGGCTTGTATTATGGTACTGTATCAATAGTATTTTGTTGAATCACCGTAATATAATTCCAGGTTTGAATTCACTATAAATCTCAATGAATGTCTCTGTCCATGAATATTATTTTTTATAATGATCACTATGTATTTTCGGAGAAGAATCGTTTGAATTGAATAATTTGAAGTAACAGAAAAGAATGAAAGCAACATGTGTGTGTGTGTGTGATTCGGATTTTTAATGTAGCTTTAACAATTTTTCAGTCATATCACTACGATGTCTGCAATGTGGCAGTTTAGAGTGATGTCTAGCACTGGGGCATCATGTCACAGACATGTAGCATGGTGTCCCACCCAGTCACATTATCCTGACACCAGGCTGACCAGTAATAACACTAACCTCTTAATACTGAGCGCCAAGCGAGGCAGCTGTTAGTACCATTTTTATAAGTCTTTGGTATGACTCGGCTGGGGTTCAAACCCACGACCTCCTGCATCCGAGGCGGACGATCTAAACACTAGGCCACAGGAGTGGTATTCCATAAGTGTAGATGTAGATTCATGTTTTACATACATAATGTAAACCTTTGTGCTCAACAATTTGATGAACTTCAGGTGAAAAAAATGTGTCCTTCATGAAGCTTTTCGTATTTTACTGCCCAGATGAGCGGTGATTTTTCCAACAGTTTCACACAGAAGGGGAATTCTGTAAGGAGAGGGAGATTTAATTTTAAAGAGGTCTCTATATGTGTGTGTGTGTGTGTGTGTGTGTGTGTGTGTGCAGTCTTTATAGGATTATGAATGAATACAGATAAAATACATATTTGTATTTTGACATCAGCAGAGCTGTAGTGATTGTTTCTTATAAAAATACACTAAACTGCATGCATGTTTGTAATAGCTTTGGCATTGCCAACTAATACCAATAACTGCATGTAATAGCTTTGGCATTACAACGTAATACCAACAACTGCTTGTAATAGCTTTGGCATTACCATCTAATACCAACAACTGCTTGTAATGGTTTTAGCATTACCACCTAATACCAACAACTGCATGTCTACCATTAAAAAGCCTCAAAAAGCATGATGGGACTCGTTCTCTACAATGGGGATGTCTCTTGAGCCAATCGATGTTTCTAATGGTATAAAGCAGGGTTGCATTCTTGCCCCCATATTATTCAACCTCTTCTTCACATGTGTCTGCACCATGCTACACATGATCTCCAGAAAGGAGTGTACATAAAGTACAGGTTGGATGGCTCTTCCTTCGACCTTCATGGACTGAATGCCCAGTCCAAAACAATGGAGAAACTTATTCTTAAGCACTTTTCGCAGATGACTGTGCTCTCATGGCACACATGGAAGCAGATCTCCAGATCATTGTTGCTCACTTTGTGGCAGCCTCAAGACTCTTCGGACTCACTATCAGTATGAGTAAGACGAGGGTACTTCACCAACCTGTCCCTGGCACCATAGCTCATCCCCCCCCCCCACGATTGTGTCTATCGAAGACACCCAGCTGAAAACTGTTGATCACTTCAAATACCTTGGAAGCATCATATCTTCCAATGGAACATTATACAAAGAGATAACAGCATGCATCAGCAATGCCAGTCAATCACTAGGACATTCTCTGCTCTCACGTGTTGAGCCACAGGAATATCAAACTGTCCACCAAGATAAAGGTATATAAAGCAGTTGTGCTAACAAGCCTCCTATACGGATGTGAGACCTTGACAACATACAAGAAGCACATCAAGCAACTTGAGCACTTTCACACGAGAGCCCTGTGCATGATTATGGGCGTCAGATGGCAAGACACAGTGATGAACCTAAAAGTGCTGGAAACAGCAGACATAACCAGTATCGAAGCAATGGTCATGAAAGCCCAACTCTGATGGATGGGTCACGTCATCCATATGGAGCAGTCTTGAAATGCCACGTCAGATTTTGTATGGAGCTCTATCTAGTGGACACAGAAAAATCGGTCACCAGAAGAAAGATTCAAAGACTCCATCAAGGACAGCCCGAGATACTGCTTGATATCTGTGACAGACCTCGAGTCCTGCACCAAGGATAGATCTGGCTGGCATGCAGCTGTTCATAATGGGTGCATAACCTTCGAAGATGACCACAGAACAAAAGTCGCCGACACTAGGGAACGCAGGAAGGCCTTAACATCACGAACCAACCCATGCCTCCTGTGCACACACTGCTCCAGGGCATGCGCATCTTGCATCAGGCTCATCAGCCACACATGAAGACCCATCAACAAAGAGCAGCACAGGATTGACTTCATCGAGAACCGATGGTCAACCAACAACACACATCCACTGCATTCATGTCTTTATACAATAGTAATTGGGACAATAAGTCATTAAGGCCAATCAGTGTAATTGTGGGACAATAAGTCATTAAGGCCAAGCAGTGTAATTGTGGGACAATAAGTCATTAAGGCCAATCAGTGTAATTGTGGATAATTGACCTTATTTACCAAAGTGGTAACACATTCAATTTACTGACACTACCCACAAAGTCTAATACATTATTTAAACTGTCAATCATATCTATCATGGGACAAATGTGGTGGACTTTTATTACATCTTCAATGTCACAGTTGATTTTTACCATCCAAAAAAACACAAGTAACTCACGAGTGTTTCATTGAAATTATATTGCAAGACCATTACAAACATCTGAGATACTGAATATTTCGGTTTTAATTTTATACACCAATAATTACATAAATAAGAGACAATATTCACATTGCTATTTTTATAAAACAGCTGAGGAGTGTGTGTGTCTGTGTGTGATTTGGATTTTTATCATAGCTTTAAAATAATTTCAATCATATCACTACAATGTCTGCAGTGTAGTAGTCTACAGTGATGTTTAGCACTGGGGCATCATATCCCACCAAGTTACATTATTCCGACACCAAGCCCACTCATCTTAACACTAACCTCTTAATGCTGAGCACCAAGCGAGGTATAAGTCTTTGTTATGACTCGGCTTGTATTCAAACCCGTGACTACCTACATACGAGGCAGATGCTCTAACCACTTAGGCCACCAGAACAGTCTAACAGCTGAGTTTTCTTCAACACAAAAAATGATACAATGCCTTTGAGTCCATGTGTCTCAGAGCAAAAATAAATTAAATTTTTATATCAGCTCCTTTATGCCTCAATATTTTAAAGTACAACTGCAGATTTCAAAATTGATGAACAATTACTGTGTTGAAATTACATTTGATAAATTCCATGAATTTACAGTTGGGGTGGCAGGTAAGTGAAACTTTAATCAAATGTGTGAAATTATCCATATTTTTGAGTCTGTATTTGTATCAGCTATTTGCTGTTACAATAACTGACCTAAAAGACGTGTTTCTTGATGCAAAGAACTAAATAACCTGCATTGGCAATGTACCTCAAGCATGTCAGCTAATAATAAAACAAATTATGATGCTCTCTGTCTCTGTCTCTCCGTCTTTTTAACTTGTTTGCATTTTTATATCATGCACTGTTTTCTCGGGGAGGGGTACTTTCTCAACTGGACCCTCCTTTTCACCAGGGTAATGGTCCAGGACTCCTGTTTTCAAAGATTCAACACAAATCTCTGACCGAGAACATGGAACTAAACTGAATATATGTTGCAGCCCGGTTAAGTAAGGGTAGTCCTACAGGACTAAAGCAAGGTAAGATTAAAGGAAGAAAAGTCCGCTCGTCTGATCTTACTGGATCCCATGGTAGTAACATTAAACTATGTTCTATTTGATTTTCAAAATGCTGAACCTACTGTAACATTTAAATCGGAAGGGTTAAACAAGTTTGTTCTCAGCACTCACCTAATGTTTCTGGAAAAAAATCTTTAGCTACTGCTGCCCACGTACGTCTTAAGCAAGAATAGTCGGAACATCCTTTGTGTTTTTCGTCGTATGCAAGAAAGTGCCATGGACATTTTGAACTTCCGTCAAGCCTGGGGGTTGCCAATGCGTCATAATCATTACGTCACAATCACTAGATTATGTCATCACTAATAGTAACGTGAGCAATAGTTTTAGATCAATTGCACTGAATATTTCCTTGAATTGTCATTATTTTTATCCTTAAGTTTGAAAAATAACATTACAGATATTAATAACATAGAGTCAAATGTCAGTTCAAACGTATATTGCTGCACTAACGTTTAAGCTACATAAATAGCAAAAAGTCAAGCAAAACAAAATACATCATCAACACAATATACCAAGAGACACCACTGAGTAAGCTCTTATCCACTGCAACAAACATCACTCTGTTGAAAAAGCTACTGAAATTTACAGTTAGTCCCCGGTCATAAATCATACCCCTAAAAATGTGTTGATATAGATACCACTGGTAACAACACATGCTGGGGGTGGGGGGGGGGGGAGTTAATCTATCAGTATAGACTAAACTTTGAAGTATTCAAGCTTATCACTGCACTATCTTTGCCCAATTCAAACAAGACACCACGGCAGCCAATTAAGTTTTGCCTCACACAATTGTTATACAGCTTTTATTCTTAGGTAAATAGGATATGAGATGAATGAAACAACAGCAAGTAATATCCAGGTGTTACATAGATCACACAAATTACAAAATGTAGAAATAAAATGATCTCGTCAAAGAGATTGAGCATGCAAAGGAATCAAGAAGAAATGCAAACGATACACAAAACTGAAAAGGTTTGATGCAAGAATGGAAAACGTTTCAGCTGGTGTTGCTATTTCAACGCCTGGATGGTGTCTATCTGGAATAATTACTGGTATAACTTTATCAGTCCCCTTCACATGGTTTAGCACAGCATTATTAGAATTTATTTTGATGGCTTTGAGGTAATCATTGATTCAAAACAAAGTTCTGAAAACAATGACATAATAAAATCAGCCATCACTAAAATGCACACTGTCGATGAATAAACAAGCAAATATCGATCACTGATTTAAAAAAAAAAGAAGCGACGATGTGTTAATTTTCATTGTCTTGAAGTACAATGAGTAACGTTAAACAATTTATGCAACCGTGAACAGTAAAATATATGCCTTAAAAAGTAACGGGGGGAAAAAACTTAAAGCATCTCTGTAAACCAATGATAATTTGCCCTCTCGGCTGGAGACTTAACAGAACGATTTGAATAACACACTCTAAAGGAAAGATTAAAAATTAAATAGTCGATGGCTATGGTAAGCGAACATATTAGTGACCTGAGTGACAAGATCTTAGTTGATACTGATACGTTGCAAGAGCTGCAGAAAAGTAATGATTTAAAAAAAGATAAATAGCAAAACAAAAGATGAGCTGTAAAAAAATGAATGTGAAAAAGTTTGTGATAATATCAATGAAGAAAACAACACGATCTATCAATTACATATTTGAACGATAAAATAAAAGATGTTACTTAGACCGAATTTTACAACAAAATATACGCTGAGGTGCATGATCTAAAACGGATACCCCAAAAAGTATGTTGATCGAGAAGTTGTTAGTGTTTTTCATGTAGAACTGTTGTAGGAGGCTGAGGAAATATTTAATTTATATGGAGGAAACATTTACAAAATCTATATATGCATTAAAAACTTAAGTGGGTGCTGGCATTGATAACGTTAACACCGACACAGACGCGGTTAAAACTGATAAAGAGTAAAAGACACTCGCGTTAATTGCTACCACTGACACGGCAAGCATACAAATAAACGCAAAAAATAGAGGCATTCAAATTCACACTAGGAAAATATTTATCAAAACCCCAAAAGAGATTGGATCACCACACACATACCCAGAGTTACTTATGGACTCTAATAAAAAATAAACAATCAGCATATAAAAATATAAATAAATTCATAGACTCAGCAGGACTTAGGAACAAAATATAATTACTATCCCCACAAAACCAAAAGACCCAGTAACTAGCTAAATAAATTTAGAAGCCCCCACATAAACACCCGTAACATATCATTCAATTTTATAAAAATATTAATAAATAATTCACTTACGAAGCACCTATAAAAAACTAACGAAACCGCAAAATCGGATGTCCTAGATGTCCTTAACGAACCGTGTAATCGGCTAGGACTTCGGTCTCTTGCTAAATAAAGTATAAATAACATTCAATCTCTAAAAACATTAATAAATAAATAACTTAAAGAGGCAATATTTAAAAACTTATAAATAACATAACGTAGGAAGCACACCCTAAACACCTCGACTAGTAATACCATAATAACCTTGAAAATCTCTCTTCATACATGATTTCTACTAACACTGCTAATAACCTATATAAACAGCATAGAACACCACCACCACCCCTTTTAAAACATTTTTGGAAAAAAAAAGAGAAAAAAAAACAAGCAGGCAAATGCAACAAGAAACCAGCGATGTGAAGCAACCAGGACCGTTCCCGAGCTCTCCTTCCCACTAATAACAGCCAACCATTAAACTGTAAGGGATCTTTATGGACACACAGATTGAGGCCAAACTATCAGGGTTCCTTGAACCTATAACAGCCTCAGAGAGGTGGCACCATTCCCTTCCCCAGGAACAACTAGCAGGCTGCGGTGCAGTCAGAAAAAAAGTGGCACATGCACAATTGTGCGCACGCCACTATAATTAAACTCAACAACAACAACAACAACAACAACAGTGATATGTAACGGTGAGCGCTTTAGACCACTCGGCCACTCGGGGCCTCAATATTAGTAGCAAACATGCTGACAAGTTTCGGGCTTTTTCCCATTGGAGAAATGTAGAAAAATAATTTATTTCCCATTGGATAGGTTAGGCCATTGAGTTACTTTTATGATATTGGAAATTGCCGTTTGGCACGTATTGGTAGTGACAATATGCGAATTTTACCATCTCATTGGACTAGACAATTTTCTCATCTTTATTCCTTGTATTTTTATTGTAACATCAACTCTGCAAACGTAATTTTTTTTGTTGTATTTTGACGTTATTTGAGAGAAGACATTTGCTTTGGATATTCCGTGGAGATAAAAAAAAATGCTCATTGGACTATACAGTTGTTTTCGAATTATTATAAATGATTCAGAGGAGTTCTGGACAATGCCAGTTTGACATTCAGGACTTATGACGAACCAATATATTCTTGGATATGAAAGTTATAAAGAACATTTCAATCGTTTAGATTTTAATATTTAATTGTTTGTTAAGTTTTACAAAACTTGTTGGTTTTACTTCATTCTGTTACTTAGTTTATGACCATAGAGTCGTAACATGAACAAGTAAAATACGAAAACACACTCATTCCAAGTATGATGGGTGTTAGAATGTATGTTGCTTACAAATATTTTTAATCTTTTTTAGGACAATAGATAGCAAAAATATATGTGATATTTGTTTTGTGTCATTTGACAAGAAGATCACAGTCGATATTAACAATGCAGTGATGAACAACTTGCGACGAGTGAACGTAAAAGGCACAGTCATATCATAAGGAAGTGTTGACCTTTAAACTACTACGGTATGTTCAAGACATACAAAGATTTGTGATTACCTGTATGGGGTAGGACAAACAGAATTGAGCAGGAAGTTTTGAGTGCAAAATTCAAGAAGCTGAGACCGAAACATTACAGTTTATAATACACACAAAAAAATTACGATACCGCTCGATTTTCAAATACTAACAGTGCTCTTCCGCAAGATTTCTGATTTAACATTACAAATGCAACATCATCTGAAATGAGTGAAGGTGATAATCATGACTACGAACTGTAAAACATTCGTCTCTAATGCAGTGCGAATCATTTGCTCAATGGGTGAATGATGAGTACAGAAATAGACTTGCGTTCTTCATAGACACCGCAGCTAACATAGTTGTAGCGAACATTATTCGTGATTTACCTAGAAAGAGTCTTTAGGGGTATTTTGATACCACACACTACGATTGGTACCAGCAATCCAGATAAGCATATCAGTTTCACAATAGAGAAGTTGACAGTGACGATACAAAGTCAGCAAAACATTGGGAGTTGGGGGTTGGTGGGGTTCTTTTGCTGATTTTTTGTGAGGATTGGGGGATTATTTTTGTTTATTTTTAATTATTCTTTTTTTTGTTATTATTTATTTTTATTTTCCAAGGTTTACAATTGATGCAACAGATGCAACTAGATATTTCTTTGTTGTCAACAAAAGCACGAAGAAGTTAACAACGCACGTGTGAACAATTGTTGCACTGTGCTTCATTGCATCTGGCTTGATTTGAGCAATACTCGCAATAACATACCACGTGCACGCTGTATAAAATTAGCCACTGTGTAACAACAGTAGTGAATGGGGGCGCTTTACGGACAATGGGAATTAGCATTAAAAACACCCCTGGGTCACTTTACGGACAAGGGAAATTTAACATGGAGAAAAATCGTGGGTCACTTCACGGACAAGGGAATTTAACATGGCAATAAATCGTGGGTCACTTTACGGACAAGGGGAATTGAACATGGCAATAAATCGTGGGTCACTTTACGGACAAGGGGAATTTAACATGGGATTTTTTTTTTTAAAAATTTAAAAAATTTTTTTTAAAAAAAGGGGTAGGCAATTCAAAGACTGTCTCTTTTCGAGAAATATGGCTGGCCCTGAAAAGGGCCTTTGGGTTTTATGTTAATGTATTCATTAACATAAATGGCACCGCATTGGTCTTCTTCTTGTCCTTAGGCTGCGTCTTACTGTTGGTCCGTACATCAGCACTCTTTTCAGGCATCCTTGTCTTTCGACGTAGATCCTACGTATCCACAGGCTGGTGTTTGTCCTGTGGACAACGGTCCACTTGGATCGGACATACATGAGCAAGTCTGTCCGAAACATCATGGAAGACACAAGGGTGGATGACTCAACTGTAGTCCACATCTTGAAGCGACGAGAACAGGTGAATCAATGCATTGAACGGCGCTTATTTATAGGTACAGAAAGGATTGAAACGGATTGAGTTCATTCACCAATCCAAACACGCGTTACAGAATTCAGTCAGCTCGCATCCAATCCGAAGAGAGCAGTCTGTGACGTCACGTAGTCAATATAGATTCGCTAGCGCTTGTGTGCATTCAGTCTATGCGACAGTGATTCAACATGACGGAAACTCAGAAAACGATCCATTGGGGTGCACCAACAGGGGAGACTGCCCAAGGGAACTCGGACTTACTTTCAGAAGAGGTGAATTGGGATTTTGTGGATTTTCTCTCCTCGCAAGAATTTGTTCCTGAACCTTCGTTACCTTCTTCATTACCGCAAGTGGAGAATTTTAGACAGAGACAGAAAGAAGAATTGGAGAAATTTATACAACGACAAAAGGAAGCGGAACAGGCTTTTCTCCTACAGCAACAGCAACAAGAAGAAGAGGTAAGAAAAAAACAACAGCAAGAAGAAGTAGCAGCAAAGAAACAAGAGGGTGAAAATCAAACGGTCACGGTACTGTTGGACATTTTAGCGGAGTTAAGAAGTCTGAAACAAATGTATCAGACTTCTTTATCACGACCGAAGAGAATACGACCTTCCCGAGCTAAACACGTCAACCCTGTGACTAAGCCTACCGTACCACCCTTAGTGATTTCAACCCAATCATTATCATCATCATCAACATTACGCAGTCCAGAAGTAGGCCTTGGCCGTGGCAAAGGCATAAGGCAGTTAAAGTTGATTGCTTAAACTTGCCCCTACATCGTAAAGAAAAAAGGCCATTTTCAGGGCCACCCACATATCTCGAAAAGAAATACAATTTCAATTTGCCAATAACTCAAAAAAAAATAACCCACCCATTTTACCCTATAGTACGTGTCTTTGTATGAGTGCGTGAGTGTAGCTTCTTATTTTAAAATCAAAACTCAAAGACTCTTACCTTATATCATTCATTTATTCTTTTATCCATTTTTTACAATCCAATTCACAACACAACACTTTAATTTAAAGTTCATTGACTTCTTCTTTCTCCTTGTTTAGTCTCTCTGTTTTTTGAATTTCTTCACTGTCACACTCTTTTCCTCTTCTTCCTCCTCACTTTCTTCCCTTCTTCTTTTCTTCTCCTGTTTCTTTTTCTTCACCTGTCTGCTTTCTTTCTCTGAAGAATCCCTCTCTTCTTCTGAAGAATCCCTCTCTTCTTCTGAAGAATTCCTCTTTTCTTCTGACTCCTCTTGTTTCTTTTTTGGGCAATCTGGAGACCAATGTCCTTTTTCTTTACAATAATAACAGGTATCTTGACTTTTGTCTTTTTTAGCTCCTGTTTTTTGACGGTCTGGACACTCTGAAGACCAATGCCCTTTCTTCTGACAGATATAGCAAGTATCTTGACTTTTATCTCTAAAGGAAGGAGAGTAGTCCGTAGGCTGGTCTGAAGAGAATTTTCTAATGACCCCTCGCAAAGCTCTGACGAAACGTTCCATCTGGTTAGTCTCTTCCATCGTTGTGCTCGGCTTGAGAGTGAAATGAATAGTGAAAGGACAAGACACACACCCTTTTATATACGCTGGTCTGCTATGACTATAAAGTAGTTTATGGTGTTTGAACTTGAGTCATTTGACTTTTTGCTTTCAAGATGAAACGATCCCATTCATTCGAGAAGAAAAAAGAAGAAGAAGAAAGTAAGAGGCAGAAACGTGATCTCTCGCCTCGTACCAGGGCTGAAATCTTGGCACAAATTCATGCCAGTGATTTTGAAGAGGACATGAGTGAACCCTCTAAACCAAGTTCATCACCCTTTGTCAACCCTGAAAAGTACTATTCCATTCGAGAGACGGAAAAGCGCTCCTCTAGAAAATTTAGAACCACGGCTTACAAATACACGGTGAAGTTTAAAGATTTCAAGGCTGAAGTGCCGTTAGAGAAAGCAGAAGTGTTCATCACCGAGGTGTGGGATTCTTTGCTCACTGCACTCAAGCGACAATGTCAACCCAAAGAAGACGATCGCTTGAGACTTTCCATACAACACGACGGTTTGAAATCCCCTGTTTGGATCGAGTTTAGCACCCCTGCAGAATTGACTGCTTCCAAAGTCATGGACAAGATTCAACACGTACAACAATCTAATGATCAGTTTGACATCACCGATGGTAAAGCCACACTGGACATGACCCACGTCTCTCCTCCTCAAGGGACAGGACGCAAAAAGATGTTATTGGTGGACGACCTTCGCAACACCAAAAAGAGTCTCGTCCGAATTAACAACCCTCATGACCAGATGTGTTTAGCCCGTGCCATCGTGGTGGGACGAACCTATGCCAACAAGAACGACACGGTAGAATGGAAAAGAACCTGGGACACTATTCAACGTTCCGACCGAGCCAAACAACGAAACGAAGCAGAACTCCTGTTACAACAAGCTGGCCTGTCCAAAGACACACCCTGTGGTATTCCTGAGATGCAAAAATTGCAAGATGCCCTAGCTCCACGATACACCTTGAAAGTGCACCCTCAAGAAGTGCGCGGACCTCTGTTGTTTCGAGGCCAAGATTTTAAGGACGGAAAATACATTCACCTTTATCATCACGATGACCATTTCGATACCATTACCAGTATCACTGGATTCCTGAGATACTGTTATTATTGTGAGAAATGTGACCATGGTTATAACAATCGAGAGCAACACAAGCATTGTGGATCGAAATGCTCAGGATGTTTGGCCTCTTCACCCTGTCTGAACGAAGGACCAGTGCCTTGTTCAACTTGTCTGCGTACGTTTGTCAGCCCTACCTGTTACCAACAACATCTGAAAACGCAAGGTTCACAGAAGAAATGCGCTTGTCAACTCCTGAGATTGTGCCCTACGTGTGGACAAGGCATACGTACCAATAGTGCCAAGGCACACGTATGTTCAGGAAAAAAGAAATGTCACATTTGTCATCACATCGTGGACTTGAAACACGAATGTTACGTGCAAAAATACCAACCCCCACCAGAGAAAGAGGATGGTCACAAGAAGAAAGGCAATTTCATCTTTTTCGATTTCGAATGCATGCAAGAGACCGGCATTCACATTCCTAATTTCTGCGTGGCTCATCGAGCGTGCGAGAAGTGCATTCAAGAACCTATCTTCAGTCATTGCCCTCACTGCAGCAAGATTCCCGGAGGGCGTGAAAAAATCTTTCGGGGACCCAACACGTTAGCCGATTTTGCCCAATGGGTCTTAGACCCCGTCGACAAGACGTGGAGCCAAGAGGACATCGAACGTTACGGAGATTGTCATCGTCATGCCACGGTGATGGCTCACAATTTCTCCGGATACGATGGACAGTTTCTTTTGAGGTACTATACGGAACAAGGCACCGAGCGTCCTAAAGTGACTTTGAACGGAGCCAAAATCATTTTCATGCAAGTGGGACAAGTACAGTTTAAAGATTCGATGAGCTATTTGGCCATGCCTTTGAGTCGAATGCCTAAAACGTTTGGAATGACAGAAATGGCTAAAGGGTACTTTCCACACTTTTTCAATACGGAAGCCAATCAACACGCCGTTCTACCCCATTTACCAGAGGCTCACTATTACGACCCCGACAACATGCGTACCGAACAACGAGAAGCTTTCTACGCTTGGTACCAGGCTCACGCCTCGGACCCTTTCGACTTTCAGGAAGAAATGCTAAAGTATTGTCGTTCCGACGTGGACATTTTACGGCGTTGCTGTGGAAAATTTCGAGAACTGTTCATGGAACACGGAGGGGTCGATCCTTTGAAAGAAGCTTGCACCATTGCCAAAGCGTGTTCCTTAGTGTATCGACAACGATTCATGCCTGAAAACACCGTGGCTGTCATCAGCCCTCAAACGACCCACTATGTCAAACGTCAATACTCGGTCAAAGCCTTACGCTGGTTACATTACTTGTGCGACAAGGAAGACAAGTGGATTCAGCATGCCCGCAACGGAGGGGGCGAAAAGACCATCGGAACGTATTCGGTCGATGGCTGGGACTTAGAAAACCCCAAGATCGTGTACGAGTTTAACGGTTGCTTATTTCACGGATGTCCCGTTTGTTACCCTGACCGTGGCACTAAAAATCAGTTTTTGCAACGAACCATGGAAGACTTGTACCAGGACACTTGTCAGCGACGCCTAAAGTTAGAACAGCAAGGATACCAAGTGGTGGAAATGTGGGAACACGAGTACGATCACCGTTTGAAAACCGATCCCGAGTTTAAACGTGCCGTGGAAAGTTACCAGTTCATGGACCCGCTGAACCCGAGGGATAGTTTGTACGGAGGAAGGACCAATGCCACCTGTTTGCTGTACCAAGCCGACGAAGAGATAGGAGAAGAAATCAAATACTTGGACGTGTGTTCGCTGTATCCCTACGTGTGCAAATATTGTCGCTTTCCTGTAGGGCACCCGCAATTGCTGACGGAACACATCGACCTGAAAAACATTCGACAATACGAAGGCTTGATCAAGTGTAAAGTTTTGCCTCCCACGAACCTATACCATCCCGTCTTACCTCACCATTGTCAAGGCAAACTGATGTTTCCCTTGTGCCGTACTTGTGCCGAAACGTGCAACCAAGACCAACCTTGCCATCACACCCAGGAAGAACGTGCCTTGACGGGAACCTGGGTCAGCGTAGAATTGTTCAAAGCTCTGGACATGGGATACCAACTGTTAGAAGTGTACGAAATTTGCCACTTTTCCAAGACACAACAATACCACAAGGGTGATCCCAGTCAGAAAGGCATTTTCGCAGACTACGTGGATGCCTTTTTGAAACTGAAGCAAGAAGCCAGCGGCTATCCTTCCTGGTGTCACACTCCCGAAGACCAAATACAATTCAAAGAGAAATACTACGAACAAGAAGGCATCACTTTAGACCACATCGAGAAAAACGAAGGCAGGCGATCGTTTGCCAAAGTGATGTTAAATTGCTTGTGGGGTAAAATGGCACAACGACCGTGTTTACCCAAGACGGAATATTTAACAGAACCTTCCCGTTACTTCCAGATGATTCACGACAAAACCAAATACATGAAACACGTGGACGTCGTTCGAGAGAATTTGATCTTGGTCAATTACGAAGAAGATCTGGACTTTGTACAAGACGACCCCTTTGGAAATGTCATCATTGCGGCTTACGTGACAGCCCATGCTCGCTTAAAATTGTACGAAGCTTTAGAACTGTTAGAAGAACGCGTCCTGTACTTTGACACGGACAGTTGCATTTACATCCATCACCCGATTCAACATCACCCTGACATCGAAGGAGACCGTTTAGGAGCCTGGACAGACGAGCATCCCGACGACAAGATTCTAAGTTTCGTCAGTGGTGGTCCCAAAAATTACGGCTACGAATACCGGGACAAACAAGGAGAAGTGCACACGACGTGCAAAGTGAAAGGACTGACTCTGAATTATCGTACCAGTCGAGTGGTCAACTTTGGGGTATTGAAAGAAGCCTTGCAATCGGAAGAGGATGGAAACTTTAAAGTGACCACCTATCAACCGAACAAGATTGTACGTTTACCCACTCACCACATCGTCAGTCGACCCTTGGAAAAAGTCTATCAAATCGTGTACCAGAAGCGAGTGCGACTTCCCAATCACTTTACGTTACCGTACGGTCACGTCGGTATTGGTCTGTATATAAAAAGGAACCCTAGACAAGATCGATAGTTCATTGTGACTACCAAGACCGAGCAAACAAGATGAATACTTTGAAAGAGACATCGTTCCAGTTTGGGGATTGTAAAAAAGTTGTATCTTCCTCTAGTGTGACTAATACTGGATGGATAAGACCCAGGCATTGCGACGGAAAATGTCCAGAAGGAAACTGCGATTGTCCATGTGGTTACCATTGTAATTGCGTAACTGAGTTTGCAGACGAGTGCGATTGTGAGCCTTGCGATGGATACGATGCTGTACGTTGTGACCTGAGCGATGCCGTAAAGCATCATGGGAACTTTAGTGCCCCTACCCCTATCATGGAAAGTGATGCTGTGCGTGTCAAACCTGTGGGATGCGAAAGTGATGCCGCTCGTCCTCTTGGACATTTTACTGGGTTTCGTTTTAAAGGGGAATGTTCACCTTCACGTCTACCCCCCTACGGATGTCATCCAGCCTTGAGCAAACTCCTACCCATGTCACTCAACCCTCATCGAAACGAACCTGTGGAAAACGAATATTCGTTTCCTGTGCGTTTGTCGGAATACTGCGACTTTGAAAATCGTCTTCAATCGTTCAAAGGAAAATGGCCTAAGTATCTGGGAGGACCGACCCCTGAAGAATTAGCCAGAGCCGGATTTTTCTACTTGGGCGAAGGAGATAAAGTCAGGTGCTTCAGTTGCGATGTGACACTTCACCACTGGGAACCGCAAGATTCGGCCTACGTAGAACATGCTCGATGGTCACCGAATTGTCATTACTTACCTTTAGTGGGACCGAGACATTGAAGTAACTTCTTACCATAATCATCTGTTCATGGATACTTTACAAGAGAACATTCGTGCTTTGCCTGTGGAGTTGAGAGAACGCATTTACCGAGAGCTGGTCAAAATACAAGTGAAACGTAAAGAACAATTGCATCCGTTACGTCACCGGTTTTTGAACCACTGGTACCTGAAGGCTATACAAGGATTGATTCAATTGAAAGTGTTCCATCGGACAGACATTGATCAACGATCCTCTAGTTTTAAAAAGGATTGGTTTGGTATGGACGATTCTACCTACATCATTGTAAACGTACTGCATCGAATTCCAGAGGAAGAGTTAACGAATTACCAACATCTTGAACACAATGTCAACTTAGTGAAAGAGGAAACTTCTGAACGAATTGTAATGTGTAGATTAGTGACTCAACGATTTAAATTTGACACTGAAGTGAAACCATGTTTGTGCAAAGAGTACATTTCTTGTGTCAGACCAAAGAGGATTTAGTATGACCTATTCATGGATACTTTGCTAGAGAACATTCGTGCTTTGCCTGTGGAGTTGAGAGAACGCATTTACCGAGATCTGGTGAAAATACAAGTCAAACGTAAAGAACAATTGCATCCGTTACGTCACCAGATCTTTAACCACTGGTACCTGAATGGTATAAGAGAACTGATTCGTCAGAAATTCTTTCAGTGGTCAGACCTTGTTCAACACTTTGAGTTAGTGAATGATCGAAATGTTCATTATTTTGGTTACTTCGAGATTCACCTACAGCAATACATTGAGGAAGACAAGTTAAAGGATTATCAACATATTTTACGTGGAATCTACTTAGAGGAAGAGGAAACTTCTAAACGAACTCTGAAGTTTCGGTTACAGTATGCAAGATTTAGATTCCCTACTGGAGAACGAAGATCTCTGGCTAGAAAGTACGTGTATTGTTTCCGAAACAAAGAGACTATAAAAACAGGCTGCCATGCCACGACTTATGTCACATGTCATCCAACAGATTCCGTGGAAGGAACTCAATGACCATATTCAAACCGTGGATCATTACCATCGATTATTACAAGAACTGTATCCATTCAATTTGGGACGACGCATAGTGTGTGTCTTAGTGACTTGTTTTTTGGGATTTCGTTTACCAGCCGATTCTTTGTGGACTCTTTACGATCAGTACTTACCACCTCCATGGCCTTAAATGGTCACGAAAAACTCCTTTTGCTCAAAGCCTTGCGTTTTCATCTGGATACTTCTCGACCTCTACGGGAAAAAAAGATTCGTCAACTTTTAGCTACCGAAGACGTGTATGACGATGTGTGTGTAGCTTGTGACTTACATCCCCATTGGACAGATGTCCGTGCCTGGAAAGAATGGGATTTTGAGGCTTGGACCCAAGAAGTGGCCCAGTATGCACGAGAGTTGTTCAAGGAAAAAAGTTACTTTTCAACCCGTGTTAGTGACGGTGCCAGAAGAACCCGTCACCCAGGACAGGACTGTCGTGGACAGACCTGAAAGACCCTTTCGGGAGGACACTTGTGTGACCTTACCCCCTGTTGAACTGGTTAGAACATTACCCAAAAGATGTGATTGTTGTACAGACACTTGTGTTTATTCCACGTTCATCGTTATCATGTGCCTTTTATCCTTGTACTTAAGCCGTTGGCTTTTATGTATTTTTGTCTTTCGTATTCATGTTTGAAAAAAAACATTCAATAAACGTGTTCTGAAAAAGTATATAAACTCTTGTCTTGTTTGTTTTTTCGTGTCACAAGTGACATTTCTCATACCATGGCTACCTCTGCTGTCTCTGCTCCCTCTTCCTCTACTGTCAAAGTCATCGACGAACACTTAGATCGTGCCAGTTGGGAGGCTTTGTATCTTCGCCATCCCTTTAACATGCTCATTGCTGGACCTAGCGGTTCAGGCAAAACCGAATTCGTCAAACGTTTGATCGAACATAAACATCATTTGATCGATCGGCCCCCTCAACGGATCGTGTGGTGTTACAAAGAGTGGCAATCGGCGTACAGCCTCTTGCGAGAAAGTCAAGGCGATTCCATCGTGTTTGTGGAAGGCATTCCTAAAGAAGACGACGGCATCGTCTCTGACTCCCGTCTAACCCATTTGGTCATTTTCGACGACATGTTAGGAGAAGACGAAGAAGAAATTAAATTGTGGTTCACGCGCAAAGGGCATCACCGTAATGCCAGTGTCGTTTACATCACCCAAAATTTGTTTCAACAAAGTAAAGCCCATCGCACCATCAGTCTCAATGCGCATTACGTGGTCTTGTTTAAAAGCCCTCGAGATAAATCGCAAGTGCAAGTCTTAGCCAAACAGTTAGGAACGCCTTGGCTGACTCAGGCGTACGACGATGCCACTCAAACTCCACACGCCTATTTACTCGTCGATTTGAAACCTACGACCCCCGAGGATTTGCGATTTCGTACCCACTTGTTTCACCACTGGGGCCAAGACGGAGGGCCTGTCCTGTACACGTCTCCGTCCTCGACTTCATTTCACTCCCCATGAAAAAAATCTATAAAAACCTCAGACCCTTTTTCGTCTGTCTCACACAGTGTGAACATGACGTCCCTTCAGTCGCATCTTCCCGTCAAATTGATTCGTGCCTTGTATGGCATCAGTCGAGAAAAAGATCCACAAACACGAGCCCGTGTCTTAGAAGCTAGTCTCAAAGAAGTCTTACGATGGTTCACGGTGACGGCACGTCAATTACTCCAAGGAATCATTCAGATTCCTCATCAAACCCAACGCTTTTTCGATCGAAACAAAGTCGCTTTGGTCCAACTGGCCGATCCCCGCATCGACACTCAAACCAAAAAACAAATCATTTTGAAACCTGGAGGGAGCGGTACTCTAGGAGGGGTCATCATTCGCTCACTCTTAAGATGGGATCCTAATGCCCCCAAAGTTATCCCTAAGACAAAAGTCCAACGAAGCCCCAAGAAGAAAAAGAAAAAGACCAAGTCCCCAAGAAGAACTTCTCCAGTGGCGGGACCCTCCTCTTACCAGACACCACCACCATCACCCCGGAAAAAGAAAAGAAGCCCCAAGAAAAAGAAACAGAGAAAAAGTCCTCAAAAAAAGAAAAGTCCACAGAAGAAAACTAGTCGCAAGAGAGGCACTTCGGCCAGGACGCAACCTTACACTCGCAAGCCACGACCTGCCACAACATCTCCGGCAGCCTCACGTTTGTCCACTTCTCCGTTGATGTCACCAGGAACTGAAGAGTACTTGGAGACGTTGATTACACCAAGAACTTCTCCGTTGATGACCCCCAAAAGAACTTCCCCAGTGGCAGGACCTTCCCATTTAGCGGCAGTGGCTGCTGCTCACAAAGTACCTTCTCCCAAAATCAAAGTTCAAGAAAGATCGGGCATGTTACAAAGTTTACTGGATTTGTCCAAGCAAGAACTGGCTCGATTTAGTCCGTTACGTACCCCTGCACGACGTGTCATGCCTGTCCTCAAACTGATAAAACGTAAAGACAATCAGTGGCGACGCGTTCCAGTATAAAAAAGGCCTGTGACCGAGTAGGGTATCAGTGTTTTTTAGGTGCTCCTAAAGACTCAAAGATGTCACCCTCCAGAAAACCCCAAGGAAAGAAAAGGAAAGGACTACCACCACGTTTAGCCAAACATGGGGACCTGTTATCTGTCCTGTCCAAAGCTTCTCCACCCCTACGAAAAAAACTCATTCAAACGGCCTCCAAAGAGGTCATCGATACCGTGTGCGAATGTTGTTTGAACGTTTTGAAAGGCACGATCCCTTTGTCCAAACACCAGAAACAATGCTTAGGCAAACATCGTCACGTTCTTCGGAAAATGGTTCAAAAGAAAATTCCCATTCGTCAAAAAAAGAAGATGTTGGTCCAACGTGGAGGCATTTTACCTCTCTTGTTAGGCCCCATACTGAAAGGAGTCTTGGGAACCATGTTGGGAGGACTGGTGGGAGCAAGATAAAAAGGCCTTCGGAAGTCCCAAGATCTCAGAATTCACCCCTGACAACCCCATGGAAGGACGAAAACTAGCTTTAGTGCCTTACAAACGATGGATGGAATACCATCGGTGGCAAGAACAACGCACCCCGCATTTACCTCCCAATCCCAATTTGAGCGAGATGTCCCAGTTACAACACGAATTGCAATCCTTGCTGGATCGCCAAGATTTGTCCGAAACAGAAAAATCGCAAAAGTACGGTCAACTCTTGCAACGACTGCAACTCTTTCACCAGAAAGCTTTAGACGAAACAGCTTTACCCACTCTGAAAGATTTTAAGACCTTGATGAAAAGTCCAGCACCATCATCATCATTACCCCCACCACCACCACTACCATCCCCAAGGGTCACCAGAGATGCTACCCCACAAAGACCTGAGGAAGAAGAGATGCGCGAAGTGTTTCAAACACCGTCAGCAGCTCCCATTTCGAGTAAGATTGCAGCATCCTTGTTGACCCCGTCCCCCACACCCCAACGAGAAGAAATGAAAGCTTGGGTTAAAAAGATGATGTCCACGCCTCCTTCGACAGAAGTGAAAAAGAAAGAAGGGAAACCAGAAGCGAAAAAAGAAAAGAAAACCAAAGCCATTCCATTGCCACCTCCACCACCACCACTACCTTCTACTTCTACTCCCGTAGCCCATCGGACACGTAAATCCGTTTCCAAACCACCCTTTCGACCCACCCAAAGTAGCATCACCGAAGAGTGGGTGACTTATTAACACAGCAAAAAAAAAATGGAAAAAGTCTTAGCTAGCATTTACTACGATCCCTCGCATCCTGCAGGTTACGCAGGAGTTCAAAAATTGTATCGTGCTGCCAAAACGCGACTGAAAAGTCTCCGTTTACCTCAAGTGCAACGATGGTTACAAGAACAAGCTACCTACACTTTACACAAACCCATTCGACGCAAGTTTGCCAGAAGTCGCACCCGAGTGGAAGGTATCGATCATCAATGGCAAGCCGATTTAGCCGATGTCTCTCATTTGGCCAGCTACAATCGTGGTTACAAATATTTGTTTTGTGTCATCGACGTCTTTTCCAAATTTGCCTGGGTCGTACCCTTGACTTCCAAATCCAGCAGCGAGTTAGTGCGAGCCCTGCAACGGGTGTTGAAACAAAGTGGTCGTCGCCCTCTTCGATGGCAAACGGACAAAGGCACCGAATTTCTGAACCAAGCTTTCCAAAAAGAATTAAAGAAACGTGACATTCATTTTTTTACCACCGAGAATCCCGAAACCAAAGCCAGCATCGTGGAACGTTTTCAACGCACTTTGAAAGAACGCATGTGGAAATATTTTACGCATCACCACACTCTGAAGTACATCGACATCTTACCGCACCTGGTGCAAGCGTACAACCAATCTTACCATCGAAGCATCGGACGTGCCCCGCAAGACGTGACTCCCGACAACGAAGTGCTGGTGTTCGAGCGCCTGTTCGGTACGTCCCCGACGAGGGCTGTCCCCAAGAAAAGTGGAGAGTTGACCGTAGGAGATTGGGTGCGCATTGGCAAAACCAAACGCACTTTCGACAAAGGTTACTTACCTAACTGGACGACCGAACTGTTTCGCGTCACTGGACGAGTACATGGCCGTCATCCTGTCGTCTATAAATTGGAAGACATGAACGGAGAAGTACTCAAAGGAACGTTTTATTTGCCCGAGTTACAACGTGTCACCAAAAAAGAAGACGACGTGTACGACATCGAAAGCATTCTCGAACGCAGAACCCGTAAAGTGGGCAAACGACGTGTCAAAGAAGTCAAAGTACGTTGGAAAGGATATCCACCCAGTTTCGATTCTTGGATCGACGCTTCGCAAGTCATCGACTATAAAAAGAAGAAGTGACCATCATGCCCTTTCACACATCAGACGCAGCTACGTCGACCAGTCCTTCTTCCCCTAGTTCTTCTGTGCAAGATTTACAAAAACAAGCCTTGTGGGTGTGGTGCGGAGAACGTGTGCCTAAAACGCAAATCGTCTTTTTCTGCCAAATCTTCGTGGTGTATTGTGTCATCGGGGCAGCCATTGCCAATTTGAGTTTGCAACAAGGAGACAAACAATTGTGGACCATTTTATTGAGCAGTTGCATCGGTTACCTGCTTCCCAATCCCTCCCTGAAATTCTCCTCGAACGGGAACGTTGTGTCCAGTGCCAGTGCCAGTCACCACTCCAACAACCACAACCAGAACCCCATTTTGGGCGGAGACACGCCTCTGACATCCACTAACCCCTCGGACAGCCACAGAACTCTGGAATTATGAGTCACCAAAACCAATTTTACTTAACTTTACCCAGTGACAGTTCCATGGAGGTGTTTCCCAACAACACGTTGTGCTGTTACACGGCCAAATTACCTCAAGCCATCCCCTTAGATCACGAAGCCCATTGGGAAGTGGCTTTAGTAGAAATGATTCACCCGACCCAAGTCCTCAATGTCATTCCCCAGCAAAATTGTTTTCAGGTGGAAGTTCATGACAAACCATTGCAAGAGGAGTTGGATAAGACTAGTAGCACATATACCAATAAAACCTATGATGAGAAAACTAAAACATGGACCTACAACTTCTCCATTCTCCCAGGCTATTATTTCAGTGGTCATCATTTGGTCAGCGCCATAGCCTCCAAGTTTAATGGTGTGTTTGGGGAAGTTTTTAAGAAGGATAATGCCAATGTCAAGAACAAAAGTGTCACCATGGAGTACCACAAAGTAGCTCGTCGCTTCTTGATGAAATTTGAGCGAAGTAAAATCGTCTCCATTATATTTTGTCCTGAATTGTTTGACATGTTGGGCGGGGACATGGAACTGAGGAAGAAATTAGAACAAAAAACACCACCCGAATTACCAGTCATTTACGACAACGTGACTTTTGGCCAGTATTTTCGTACCCCGGTAGAACTGAACCAAGGACTGAATTTGATCTTTGTGTACTCCGATGTGGTGGAATACAACGTGGTGGGACACACCTCCGTGCCGTTACTGCGTGTCATTCCTTTCAAAGTGGATTCTGCCACGAACGCTGACGAGGAAGGTGGAAACACTTACCACGTCCACCGCGAATTTGTCCATCCTCACTATTTGCCGGTCAGCAAGTCGTATTTGGACACGGTCAACATTACTATAAAAGGAGATTTGGGACAAAATATTCCATTCACCAAAGGAAAAGTCACGGTGAAACTCCATTTTCGAAAACGGTTCTCTCACGATTCGTAAGTAAGTCATGTATCCAGTGTACCAAGGGGTGGCTCGACAGCGAGGACACGGTTTAGGAGACATGTTAAAATCGGCCTTTCGTTCGGTGGCTCCGGTGTTGAAACCGATGGTGACACGCGGATTGCACGCCTTGAAAGATGCGGCACTGACGCAAGGCAAAGAATTTCTCCAAAATGTCATCATCGACAAACAAAACCCTAAAGAAGCCTTCATGAGGGCAGGCAAAAATGTCTTGCTGCAAACGGGTAAAGACATTTTGGGCCGACGAGACACACCTATAAATGCCCTGCACGCTACCGAGTCAGGCATTCAGCAAGGACAAGGCAGAAAGAGACGACGAAGAAAACACCCTTTCACCAGACTTCAAGCGAGAAAAGCCAAGAAAAGAAGAACCGTTCGAGACTTAGACGTTTTCGATTATTGAAACACAAAACAAAATGATGCACCGAGAGTCTTGCGCCTGTTCCAAGACGGAACTGGATCTGTTTGCCATGCCCCCTACCATGATGACCATGCAAGAATCCCAGTGGGTGGAATTTAATCCCATCTCCTCTTTGACCGATTCTGCTCCCATCGAGTTTGAAATCAAAGGACAGCCCGAAGATTACATCGATCTGAATAGCAGTTACTTGTACCTGAAAGTCAAAGTTCTAGATAAGGATAATGGTGCAGTAGAAGACACTGAGAATATAGCTCCCGTCAACAATTTCATGCATTCCTTGTTCAGCTCAGTGGACTTGTACTTGAATAACAAACTAGTCAGCAGTAGCATGGATACTTACCCTTACCGTGCCTACCTGGAAAATCTCTTGACGTACGGAATAGATGCCAAGGATACTCATCTCAATGCTTGTGTGCTGTGGGAACCTGACGAAGCGAACGAGTTTGACACATTAAAAAAAGACAATGACGGCTTTGAGGAAAGACAAAAGAAAATCCTAGGTGGAAAGAGTTTAGAACTGATGGATCGTTTGCATTTGGACATGTGGTTGCAAGAGAAATATTTGCTGAACGGGGTCAATGTGCGCCTGAGACTGAATCGCAGCAGTGCAACTTTCCATTTGTTGGCTGATGAAACTGCTACTAAGACTGGCAATCCTAAAAGCAAAATCGAGGAGGCCAAACTCTACGTACGACGCGTAGAAGTGTTACCCAAAGTAGGTAACGACATCAGTCAAACGTTGAGCAGAACGACTGCCAAGTATCCCATCCGACGCGTGGAAGTGAAAACGTTCACCATTCCCGCTAACCAGCATTCCATAACCGAAGATCATCTGTTTCAAGGACAGCTACCCAAGCGTTTAATCCTTGGTATGGTCCTGAATTCAGCCTTCAACGGAGCCTTCCATCAAAATCCTTTCAACTTTCAACACTTTTTAGTGAAGAAAATCGAAGTCAGTCGTGATGGCAAGACCTTGTGTACCCGACCTTTCGAACCTGACTTTACCAACAAAAATTACTTGAGATCGTACTTGTCCCTGTACGAAGCCACCGGACAGTTAGGAACCAACACCACTCACGGCATTACGTACGACGATTATGACGGAGGCTATACTTTGTGGGCTTTCGATTTCACTCCAGACCAAGGCAGCGACGAGGGACATTTCCACCCTATAAAATCTGGCCAGATTCGTGTGGAACTTCAGTTTGCAAATCCTCTGCCAGCAACAGTGAACGTCATCCTGTATGCAGAATTCGATAATACCATAGAAATCAACAGTTTAAGAGAAGTCATTCTAGATTATTAGAAAGCCATGGAAGACTGTTATCCCTCTTTACCTAGTGGAGAAACTTTGGAGATGGAATGTGAGGAGACCGTGGAAAAAGAAGAATCTCAAGACAAAGACGAAGAAGATATCATAATGAAGTCGAGATGGCCAGAACAAGAAGCCCATTTAGTCTCCTGTTTTGCCAAACACTTGGTCGACAAAATGACAGAATTGATCAAGAAAAATTGCTATGGATGTCAAGACGATCATCCCAGTCAAATTCAACACGATAAATGCCTGATGTTAAGTCAAGAAGAAAAATTGGACGAGTATCTGGACGAAGCTTGGAGTCTCATCTCGAACAAAGACGTGTTGCACCAGTGGTATAAAGACTTGCGTGAACATTCTTGTCCACCATTAACCACTCAAGAGATCCATCGTATCGAAGCTCTCCTGAATCAAAGTGAGGAAACAGAACGAATAACCGTTTATTCGTCAGACATTTTCAAGCAAAAAGTCAGGATCGAATTGACGACTTATTATTACCTGTGAAGAAGAAAACAAACACAAATCAATGGATACCTGGGAACTTTATTACCTTTTGAACCATAGTTCGTATACGGCTTCTTGGAATCCTGTCGTCTGTGCTAAAGATGAACTCCCTCATCGCAAACCTAAAGACCATCAAGCTTACGTGATCAACACGGACGAAAGTCATCTCCCAGGAACCCACTGGGTAGCCGTCTACTTTCCTCAAGAAGGCTGTGTGGAATATTTCGATTCGTACGGATTGCCCCCTTTGGAAGACGATATCATCGACTTTATGAGAAGAAATGCTCAAACCACCCGATTCAATAACGTGAAATTACAAGGCACAGATTCCTTGGTGTGTGGACAGTACTGTGTGTATTTTCTGCATCATCGCAGCCTGGGCTATTCCTTAGAACATTTAGTGACTCATTTCGATCCTCGTTCTTCTGCTAGAAACGATGTGAAAGTAGATCGATGGTTTTGTGACCATTATGCTTATCTTTTGTCTCAAGCTAGGAAACGTAGTGTCCATCAATGGCCTAATGATTTCCAACAGTGGAAATCACAATTTCATTCACAACGTTGTCAGCCCTGTTTAAAGTAGATTGTCAATTGAGAAAAAAAGTTTGTGATTTGAAAAAATTATTTGATGTTATAGTGTTGGATTATTGTTAAAAATGTTAGAGTTGTTGTTTAGTGTTAAGTGATTTTTGAATAAAAAGTGTTGTGTTTTGAAAAAAATGCCTTTGTCTTTTGTTTAGCTATAAGAATGTTGAATTGATGCTCTTTCATTTCTTACTATCCCTCTCATGACAATCACTGAACGTTGCGAATCGAAAATCGTGTGGGGATGTTTTCCTTCACGTCCGCGCTTTAACTTTAAGAACCGGGGTTGTTTCCAGTCTAGCCATCCATTGTCGACTCATCCTCCTAAGAAGATGTGTTCCAAACTAGCTAAGCTCAACGAAGCCTACGTGAATCTGCATAGGGTCAGACACAGTCTGATACCGAAGCCAGAAGAAATAGAGAATGTGAGAATGTTAAAAATCACTGAAGACCTGATAGAAGAGCTCTTCAGAGAAGAAATGAACAAGGAGAAAGAAGAATGGACAGAGAAGTACAGACTTCAGAGACAGCAGCAACAGCAGCAACAGCAGCAGCAACAGCAACAGCAGCAGCAACAGCAACAGCAGCAGCAACCTGAAGCTGACAGAGGCTTTGTCGATTGTCGTATCGACACCAAAGAATTCTTCTTCTCTTTCCGAAGAAGCAGACCTATTGCCAGAAAGTCTATCCTCAGAGGACATCGCATTCTTAGAAACTAAAAAAAGAATGCCATAGCAAAAAAACAAAAAAAAACAGCCCTTTTCAGGGCTACCCAATACTCTAGAAAAGAAATAACGATCAATTTGCCAATGTGTGTAGGTAGAGTAGTGTGAAAATAAACACTAACTCTTTCTTAAAAATTTTGAGGGTATGTGTTTGTGTATAGGATTGTGTGTTTGTGTGTTTGTAAGTGATAAAGTAGGTTGGTGTGGATAGTAGATTAAAATTATGTCTTTTTGGTGTTTGAGGTGTATATTTGGGGTTAGATTGGATTGCTTTGCTTATGTGATAGTCAATTGAAGTGATTTATAAAAAATTTTAAAATAATGATGGATAGCATAAAAAGTGAGTGAGTGTTTCTTTTAGGTCCGCGCGTTGTTGTTTTTTTTTTTGGTCATGATCTAGGTAAGATGAATTTTATGTTATTAGGGGGATGTTTTCCATCACGTCCGCGCTTTCAGTATAAATTGAAACTCGTTCGGCAGTCCAGCTACCCTTGTTGATTGATCAACACCGAAAAATGAACACGAGACTTGAGAAACTGTTGGAGCTTCATGTGCATCTGGAATATGCCAGGCGCATATTAAATGAACTGGCCGCGGAAGCCATTGTCGAGGAGGGAAGGATAAGAGAGGAGGAAAGAAGAAACAAAGAAGAGGAGGAGAGAAGATATAAAGAAGAAGAAGAAAGAAGATATAAAGAGGGAAGAAGAAACAAAGAAGAGGAGGAGGAAAAGGAGAGAAGAAAAAATTTCAAAATCCCAGAGAGCGAAAATTGGGATTCTGAAGCGACATATCCTGCCTCTGCTCTCTCCCCCCAAAAGGTAAAAAGTAACTGGGGGATAAGATGCGTATGTGGCGCCAGGCCTGGAAGGTGCCACCATTAACCAGGTGCCCATGAAGTTCCAAACAAAACAGCCCTTTTCAGGGCTACCCAATACTCTAGAAAAGAAATAACGATCGATTTGCCAATGTGTGTAGGTAGAGTAGTGTGAATATAAACACTAACTCTTTATTAATAGTGGAAGTGTAAGTGTTTGTGTGTTTGTGTTTGTAAATGATGAAGTAAGTTTGTGTGAATAGTAGATTATGGGTTTCTTTATTGTTTCTTAGAGTATGTGGAGAGTATAGTTTGGGCTTGATTATATGAAATGAGAAAAGTGGGGATGTTTTCCTTCACGTCCGCACGTTGTTGGTCATGATCTAGGTAAGATCAATTTTATGTTTTTAGGGGATGTTTTCCATCACGTCCGCGCTTTTTGTATAAGAACCCACAGTATTCGTGGTTCAAACCATTCTGCAAAGAATAAAAAAAGAAGATGGCTTCAAACCACCTTAACAAAATGGAAAAATTGCAAAACGTCATGGACAATTTAGGAATGTTTGAGCAAATGTTGGTTAACCTAAACGAGGATCACTACTCATATAGTCCCCATAGAGTGAAGATGGAGATAAACAATTTACGAAAAATGAAGGTAATCATTAGTGATCTGTTGAAAGAAATAAAGGAGGAAAAGGAGGATGAAGAGGAAAGGATAAGGATGAGAGAATGGAATGAAAAAATTGAAAAAGAAGAAGAAAATGAAAAGAGGAAGAAAGAAGAGGAGGAAGAGAAGAAGAAAGAAGAGGAGAAGAAAAAAAAGAAAGAGAAGAAGAGTGTAGGAGATAAAATAAGAACTTGGTGGAGGAAAAGAAGAAATTAGAAGAAGAAGAAAACCCAAAGGCCCTTTTCAGGGCCAGCCATATTTCTCGAAAAGAGATAGTCTTTGAATTGCCTACCCCTTTTTTTTAAAAAAATTTTTTAAATTTTTTAAAAAAAAAATCCCATGTTAAATTCCCCTTGTCCGTAAAGTGACCCACGATTTATTGCCATGTTCAATTCCCCTTGTCCGTAAAGTGACCCACGATTTATTGCCATGTTAAATTCCCTTGTCCGTAAAGTGACCCACGATTTTTCTCCATGTTAAATTTCCCTTGTCCGTAAAGTGACCCAGGGGTGTTTTTAATGCTAATTCCCATTGTCCGTAAAGCGCCCCCATTCACTACTAACAACGTATTCAGATCAACAGAAAAGACATTATTGATACTCACAAAATGTTTGTTACTGATGTGTATGCATTTTGTTTAAAGTGTGCTTTGGATTTATAGCACACATGAAAGATCAACAATTTTAAAGGCATGGGACAGATGATAATCGTATGTCACTTGTTTAGGCTCGAATAAACAGTAACACAAAAAAGAGTGAAAACAACAAGCTTTGAAAAAAATACAATAATTTATATCCCTAGAAAAAATATTGTAAAAATTAATTTAAAAAAAAAATGAGCTTACGGTTTTATAGAATCAAATCCAAAAATAATCCAAAAATAATCCGAGAATTTTAGTAATCCTAATAACAAAATGTTCTACTGATTTCACGTTCTAATCCCGACGTATGCTGCAATCTGTAGTGTTGAAGTCTACAGTTCCTTGTAGAAATAAAAACTATCACTCCGGTTTCTGATAGCTGAATACAATTTTATATAATAAAAAAAACTGCCCTTGTTCCACAATATTACATGAGCACACGTATTTTCCAGAAAAAGAATGGAATTAATCCTTTTGAATCCAAGTAATTTAAAATAACTCGAAATCAAGTAATTTGAAATAACTCCAAAA
Organism: Sinohyriopsis cumingii; assembly: GCA_028554795.2. Classification (NCBI taxonomy): domain Eukaryota; kingdom Metazoa; phylum Mollusca; class Bivalvia; order Unionida; family Unionidae; genus Sinohyriopsis; species Sinohyriopsis cumingii. The sequence continues at coordinate 156,500,714 of CM068824.1, forward strand.
ACAGCACAACACACAACTAACAGTTTAACAGACCAGCTTCTACTGAGATTAATTCTCCAAAACATGGGTTATATGGTCTTTCTAAAAACGTAAACAAGGGTCACGTGATCATCTTCTGGAAGTTTATAGAAGCAAGTACTTGTTACAGATCACGTTTACCCAGCGCGACCCTGTCGAAAACCAATAATTTTTACTCTAAGAAATAAAAAAAACAACAATTGTTTGTATCTTAAAGACAAAGTCCCATTATGACCTTGGAAACAACCAATCATTTTAAAATAAAATAGAACTTGTTTACGAATGTTGCTACAAATTCTGAAACAAGGTCGGGATTTAAATCAACACCTGGTATTTATAAACTAACTGTCACGGTCAAACTATTTTCTTTAAAAAAAATGTATCATCTCTAGTGAATACATTAAAATATAATGTAATGAAAACTTAAAAAAATTAAAACTGACAAACAATTAAATTGAAATAAATATATATTAAATTAAATCAAATATACATGACAATAATAATAATAATAATAATAATAATAATGAGGACTTTGTATAGCGCCTAATCTTCAGAAGCTCTAAGGGCTTTACAACATTATACAACACATATAACATAAAAAAACATATATAATGATATGATTACAAAAAAACAAACACCATTAGAAAACATAAAAAAACATGCTGAAAATATTTAAGGTAGGAAACATTATTAGGTCTTTAAGTTTGTTCTTGCAGTCAAAATAAGTGAGCTTTAAGAGCACTCTTGAATGGGATCACTGTGTCTTTGTGTCTAAGTTCAGTGGGCAATGCATTCCACGTTGCTTGGCCCTGGTATGCAAAAGAACATTATCCATATGACTTTGTTTTCATAGTGGGAATAATGAGTATACGATTGTCAGAAGAGGAGCGTAGGTATCTTGCTGGTGTGTACACATGGGTGAGGTCGGATAGGTATGTTGGACTGGAGTCCGTCAGTGAAACCTAGCACAGAGACCAAATTTTGTGTCTGATTCAGGATCGAATGGATAGCCAGTGTAGGGTACAGAACATCGGGGAGGTGTGCTCTGTTCGTGGTACTCTAAGTATGATCCGAGCAGCTGTGTTTTCAACGTTTTGAAGTTTCTGGAGTAGATATTAAGATCAATCAGACAAAACTGAGTTACAATAGTCAAGTCTTGAAAGTACTATTGAACGCACAAGTGTTTTAGTGGCATCAACTGAAATATATTTGCGAATGGAACTGATGCGTCTCAGCTCAATATATGCAGCCTTGCATATGTTCATGACATGTTGGTGCAGTGTGAGAGTACTGTCCAGAGTAACACCTAGGTTTCGTACTGACTGTGTGAATTTAATATTTCTGTTGCTGATATTTATTGCTTGAGGTAAAGGATGCGAATGAGAAAGTCATTGTGTTATGATCACAATGGCCTCAGTTTTATCATCATTCATCTGCAGCTTGTTACATGTCATCCATGATTTCACATCAGAAATGTACATCTCTACACCTTGGATGGTAGCATCAACTTCAGTTGGGTGGCTAGATTTGCATATTTGGGTGTCATCAGCGTACAATTGGTGAGACACTGGACGATGATCTATGACACTTTAGAGTGGTTGAGTGTATAGAATGAAGAGAACATGTCCAAAAACAGACACCTGTGGAACACCACTACATAGATTAACTAATATGGAGTGTATTACATTTGCAGATAGAATTTGTGCCCTGTTGACCAAGTAGGACTTGAACCACAGTAAGGCTGAATCATGAATGCCAAATACATGCTGGAGACGGTGAGGTGATATATCATGGTCTATTGTGTCAAATGCTGCCGACAAATCAAGGAGGATGAGGACTGTGATCTTTCCCATATCCAAAGCAGAGAGAATGTCATTAACTACTGTTAGAAGAGAAGTTTCAGTACTGTTGCAAGGGCGATATGCAGATTGTACATTGCTAAAAAGGCTGTTTGAATTCAGATGAGATACAAGATGGGATAGAACAACCTTTTATAAGATTTTTTATATGAATGGGAGATTAGAAACTGGGCGGTAGTTCTTTAAATCGTATTGGTCCTGTGTTGGTTTCTTCAGAGGCTTTACGATGGCAGTTTTGAGAAATGATGGTAATTCCCCAGATGAGAGAGAGGTATTAATAACACCAGTTAGTGAAGGCAATACTGGATCTAAGCATTCGAGCAGCAGTGATGTTGGAACTGGATCAAGTTCACATGATTTTGGTGCACTCTTCATCATGATTGTATGTACTAAATCCACAGAGACAGGTTCAAAATGCTGCTAATGTTTGCCGGTGAAATTATGTATCACAACTGTATGGTGACGACGAGTCAATTGAAATTGTGTTGTCAAGCTTATCTCTAATGGTTTGTACTTTGTCACCGAAGAAATCTGCAAACAGGCCAGGAAGGTCAACTGTCGAGAAATTTGTTGGAAGTTGTTTACATTTGTTCCTTGACATTATCTTGTTAGTAATCTCGAAGAGCTCTTTGCAGCTGAAACTTTCCATGATCTTAGGCATTTGTGGCCCCCCTCCCGAATTTGCATGTGCTGTAAAATGTAAAATTGTTTTTGCCTAAATACGAAAATTAACAAGCTCATCAAGTTTTGTCCCCCCCCCCCGAAAAATGTTTGAATCTTAGTAGTGTAGTGTGCTGATTTCGCTGCATAGACTATGTTTGTGATGTTCTTCTTAACGGCTTAATAGAATTGCTTATGAACAGTGAGTCTGGTGAATAGCCAAAGCCTCTCAGCTTTACGGCGGTCTCTTTTAGCAGTGCGAATCTCGTCCCTAACACTGCTATACCATGGAGAACACTTTTGAATTGATAATCTGCACTTGGTGGCTGGGGCATGTTTGTCAAGCAGGGAACGCAGGCAGTTATCGAGTTGTTCTGCTGTAGGAGGTAGGCAGGTTGTTAGGCTTGCTTGGATGTCATGCATTAGTTTGGTTCTAATTATCATACGGAGGTTTCTCTTAGTAGCAGATAAAGGTGGAGGGTTAGGGATTGATACGTCAAGATGGCATACAATGCAGAGGTGATCTGATGCAAGTTCGTGGGATACCAGGGAGGATCGTAGAAGTATTATCATCAGGTCTATGAAGAATTCATTCAAAAATATGACCATGTTTATGGGTTTGTTGGTTAACTGACTGTTTGAGGTTGAAAACATTAATGGAATATAGGAGTTTTTATGTGTTTGGGTTTCCGGGACAGTCAAAGTGAAAGCTGAAATCTCCAAGAATAATCAAGTTGTCACCTATCGAACTTCCATACTCCATGAGATTCGGAAACTGCTCCAAAAAGAGAGATTCATGCAATCAAACATGTTTACGTGGAATCGTTCATTTTCCTGTCCGAAATTTGGAGGGTTGACTAATGACAAATGTTATGGTTTAAGTGGACAAAGAAAAGATAGAGCAAATAGGCAGTATATACAAGTAAACTTGAATAACGTGGGTCTTTGCACGAAAGACCGGAGTGTTGCTCTTCATTATCACGCTGCCGCCGCATCTAAATTTCTGATGTGCATTTTAATACAAGTATTAGTAAAATTATAACAGGAACTAGTCTACTGAATATTCCGGTACCAGTCCAAATCTTCTAAGTTTTCGTACAAGATTATTGGTTTTGCGTTTTAAGTAGAGCGCCTTTGTCCGGAATAAGCAGGCAGCGCCATTTTTGGCATATTCTTTAAGTTTTGTAATTAGTAGTAAAATCTAGAAGAAATATTTGTTTCTGAGTCTGTATCCGTACATTTAGTGGGATGTCGGACAAGCTCGACACCCGCGTGATCCAGATCACTAATGTGGCGCCTGGAGCAACGCGAGAGCAAATGAAAACCCTCTTTGGTTACATAGGACACATTGATGAGCTGAAACTCTACCCTCCCGAGTAAGTTGGTGAAACACTGCATGTGGTTTCCGTTTGATCCTATTGTAAATTTGAAAGTTCTTTTACACTTTGTCTATTTGGTTAAAAACCCTGTTTTTCTGTTTGTGTTTAATGTGTAACGGGGTCAATTCTTTACAAAACCTAAATAGGGATTTCTCCGATTTTTGGGCTTCAGTAATTAGTTGACGTGATTGATGGAAGGGTAAAGGGGGCTGAGTAACACCAGCGAAGTTAGTAGACGAACAGACGGAAAGAACCCTTCAAATAGTCCCCACGTATTTATTCTAACCCAGGTTTGTTTCAGTTAAAAGGCAGTTCGAGTATCCTGTGACCCTTGTCACCCCATTTTTGATATTTGGACAATTTTGATAATTGGACATTTATGTTGGGGTATAGGATCAGAGTCCATTTGCTATCGAAAAGTTCACTATTTGATGTTGGCATGGGGTATTTGCTTACTAGCTGGCCCAGCAAACTTGAACGACCTTTGATCGAGATATACCTGCATGAAATTGATAGGAATATGATTTATTTTCTCAAAAATTGAGATCGCAGCATTTGTTCTGTCTTGAGTCTGCAGAGAGACGAGACGAAAGTACATCGTGGCTGAAATTTGACCTGGATCTGGCCATTTGCATTCCTAGTCACATTTCTACACAACCTTCGTAACCTACATGTCAAAGCCTTAATTTCTACTAGTAACTCTTGGTACTGAATGGTGGAAGTTGTGATGTTTTTGTAATAGTTAGTGAAAAGTAATTTCTAGCCTGTAACCCATTACACTGAATGGTGGAAATTTTGCATTACTATTATATAAATTGTGGGTCAGATATGTTATAGGCCAATTTGGGTAGGCAGAGTTAATTATGGAATGAGAATATTAATGGGCAAACTCTGCTATGGGCAGTGTAGCCCTGGAATCCTTTATTACACTGGTTAAAAAATTAGATGATAAACATGTATCTGTTGTTTTCACGTGACGTTACAAAACTTGTGTACTTCCATATCCACTATTTTGAGTCCTTAGCCCCGCAAACCGGCACCTAATAACATTGTTCTTCCCACATAATTACGAAGGCACGTCTCATTTTGTGCGTAAGAATATAATAATACATTACATTTTGTTGTGATGTCAACCACACGAAACCAAATGCGTGACTTTTCTACTTTTATCATTCAACAATCTTTGTTATTTTTTCATAAATGAATAGATCTATCGATAAACAAACACATAAACAAATGGATACAGAAACAAGTAGAAAATTGAATGAGTTTTGATTTTCATGGGTTGAAATCAATCATTTTGGCTATCATTCAAGTTGAAAAGCTAATTGTTAACATATAATTTCATATTTCTAAAAGCATTTCAGGAATACTTTGTTTGACATTCGACACAAAGTCATGTTCCGTTAGGCACGTGTTTCGTTTCAATACACTGAAGATGAAATGTCTTTGAACGGTTATAGCTTTCATTCAGTATCATCCTATGTCCCTCATCTCCACCACAAATAAAATATCTAACCATACTAATTAAATTGGTTTGTCAACTGTCTTTGGCACAAACACCTGTTGTCCCAAAAATCATTTTCCGGAAATACTCTTTCAAGACGACAAGCTTTGCGATATGATACGACACACATTTTAAAAATGTCATTATTGTCTATTTGTAAAAAGATAAATAACTTTCTTTTTGATAGCAGTAAACATGATTACGGTTCAGATTCACTATTCTGTCTTTCAATATAAGCAAGGGAACTTCCAGTTTTATTTTCTTTCTATAGGGCACTTAATTTCAAGTATAATCTATGTATCGTTTCGATGAAGTAAATGTCCTTATCAACCGTTAAATCAGATTATTATCTTGAATATACATGATCACTAATGTTGACAGAGGTTTGTTAGGGACTCATAATGGCGGTGCAATGTGCGCACGCGTTGCATTGTGTGTATTTTCGTACTCAATCATGACGTCGGTGAAAACAACCCATACGCACATAACAATAAAACTCGAATGCCATTGTGTAATGAAATCATTATTGAGAAACATCAAGAATCTATTATTAATGTGTAGAAATACAAAATGTTACTAAATAATGCAGATAGTTAACACAGATTCATCTGTAGTTTTAAACTATTTAATTTGAGAAGAAGTTTCTGTCTTACTGCCTAAATAACACTCTTGTGTAGTGTTTTCCAAGGTCTGTTAACATGCAAACTATCTAAACACTTTATAACATATTAGTATATTTTTATGTTTCATGAAAGAAACACCTCAGCTTATTCTGATTTTGGCATTACTGGATTCCATTGCATTCCAGCCAGATGAATTTTATAGGTCAACAGATTTTCAAAACACGTGTTTTTGCTTGTCAGAATTTGAATTTACTAGAAAATAGACATCAAAGTGTAATGTGACTAAAGCAGCATGACTTTATTTTGTAGAAAAGCATCAGCTTCGGCTGCCAAGTTTTCCTGAAATTTTTTTCTTCTCATTTTTATATTAGTTGACCTCGGAACACGCTACACAATGTTGTTATTTAGGCGGTAAGACGTTGATTTAAAAAAACACCAATTTGATGAGAAATGGTAAGACAGGAGTCTAGAAAAAACAGGAGGAGGACTCAGGTGTCATATATTGAAGGACTAGGGTGATTTAATAATAGAATAAAGTAGCAGTCCTACGATGTAAGCTATATGCCTTAATATTTATGGTAGCTTCCTATGATATCTTGGGTTCTATGGTATTCAAAGTTTGGGCAATTTATTCTGCCTGGTGCCACCTGTCATTTACTTGTATACAGATCATGATCATAAGTTACTAATTCTGCACCATCAGTTGATTTTGTGAAAATCTCTGGATTGCTGACAGGTACTCTGTTTAGAAATACACCCATGAATATCACTGTTTCCAAATGGGGACCCAGAGTGGTCTAAAGCACTCTCCATTATGGATCACTGCCATCTCACCTCTGTCTGCGTGGGTTCAAGTCTCGGATTCGGCTAATGTGGGTATGTGAGAAAGCTTGCCAGTAGCTTCTTGTGGGTTGGTGGTTCTTTCCGGGGTTTTCCCCGGATTCTTCCTCCACCATTAATTCTGGTCGCCATGTGTAGCCTATCATGTGCTGAAAAATGGCGTTAAACCCTACAACAATAACAACTGTTTTCAAATGTAATCTATATCTTCTTAAAATTGCTATTACAGTAACAGATCATTTAACCATTTTGTTGTCTGATAATATCCTATGATATTATGCAAGAGTTCAACCACATTATTACCGTATTTGTCAAGAACCAAGGGATCAGATCTGTAGTAGCAGTTGAGTCAAAACATGAAGTATGGTTGGTTGTTGTTTTCTTGTGGCTTTCACATTTGACAGGTGGTGACTATTAAACTTTGTTGTACACGATTTATTACTTTTTATTGGAACACTGGTAGTTGTTTCAATGGTCTGAGGCTGACATCAGTGTTCCTGCAGGTCCTGGAATCCTGTAGAAATTTTGGAATTTAAAAAATAAATTTCAAGGGCCTTGAAAAATCATGGTTTCCTTGACATTAGCTTGTTAGTAATGTTGAAGAGCTCTTTGCAGCTGGAACTTTCCATGATCTTAGTACTGTAGTGGGCTGATGTCGCTGCATGTGACCTTCTGAGTGGCTTCATAGATTTGGTTATGAATAGTGAGTCTGGTGGAAAGCCAAAGCCTCTCAGCCTTACGGCGGTCTCTTTTAGTAATGCAAAGCTGGTCCCTAACACTGCTATACCACGGAGGACACTTTTGAATTGATACTCTGTGATTGGTTGCTGGGGCATGTTTGTGAAGCAATCAGTGCTGCCAGTTATCGAGTTGTTCTGCTGTAGGAGGTAAGCAAGTTCATAGGTTTGCTCGGATGTCATGCATTAGTTTGGTTCTTTTTTTCATACGGAGGTTTCTCTTAGCAGCAAATAAAGGCGGATGGTTAGGGACCTATATATCATTGAGATGGCATATAATGCAGAAGTGATCTGATGCAAGTTTGTGGGATACCAGGGAGGACTGCGGGGCTCGAATTTAACACAAATTTCTTTGTAGCCAGAAGGACTAGTATATTGAGAAATTTACTAGTCCTGCCAAGTCTTTACTAGTCCTGTTCACAAAACAATGTCACACAGTTTTTGTGTATGTTTACTGATTCAATTTTAAGTTCGAACAACCCGCAACAAAACTGGATATTTTCTGTGTGTTTGTTTTTGCGAATTGTGTACACCAGTTACACCACATAATGTTCCTTCCCTCGTCATAATTCAGCCATTCCGTCTTTTGTCCATTTCTTCTGAAACTTTTCATTACGCTTTTCCCTATCATAAGAATTATCCCTCATCATTCTCATTCAACTTTTGCTAAGTCAGTCTTTGTTAGGGAATGGCGTAAACAAACGCTGACTATTGATAACTGAAACTTACTACCACATCTGACTATTAACATTATGAAAGTCCGACATGAAATCTGCTAGCCTTGGGCTAGCAGACTACCGCTAATTTTTGAGTCCTGGACTGTAGAAAATTATCATCAGGTCTATGAAGAATCCAGTCTAAAATGTGACCATGTTTATGGGTGGGTTGATTAACTGACTGACTGAGGTTGAAAACATTAATGGAATCTAGGAGTTTTAATGTGTATTGGTTTCTGGGACAGTCAGGGTGATAGTTGAAATCTCCAAGAATAATCAGGTTGCCACCTATCAAATTTCCATACTCCAGGAGATTCGGAAACTGCTCCAAAAAGAGGTTCAGTCAGCTTTTTTTTTCTTTTTTTACTGTGAGGATGCTGGTAGAGGCAGAAAAAATGGACTGACCTTTGTTCCAGTGTGAGTGTGGTTTGGACTAGTTCGAACAATGTGTGGTAGAAATTGATGGTTGTGGTGTGGTTAAGATGTTTGATCATGGAGTTGTTTGCGATGACAGCAATTCCATCTCCGTGAGAGTGGCAGGGGAACGACTTGATGGACATACTGTTGGGTGTTAGATCCATGCACTTGGGTTCATTGCCTGATATTTTTAGCCATGTTTCTGTTAGGAAAAAGACATGGACATTCAGATTGTTGTTAAAATTAACTATTTCTGTGTACTTTTCCATTGGTCCTACTGATTTGGCATTGAATAATGTGATACATTTTGGTATCTCTTGGATAGTTGACACAAAGTTTGATTTTTTAATAGGGATTTGGATTAGGTTGTGTAAATTAACAGCCAAATTTTTAAATTATTGAGCTGGAAAGGACGACATCCAATGGGGCTGTTAATCCTTGATGTGCTTTCTCTGTATTGAAGGGACAAGTAACTAGCAACTTGCCACCATATCAGACATACTCACTGCCAGTGTATGCAATTAACACTGACCTGCTATCCCACAATTAGTGATTTTACTGATGGGTCACTAAAATCCAGTTATCTCTAGTCAGTTGAAGCAGTGAAAATTACCACTGGTTACCAATTTAACAGTTATCTCTAATCAGTTGAAGCAGTGAAAATTACCACTGGTTACTAAGTAACATAACAGTTAAGAAGTCGTTGTGAGTCAGGATTTCCTTCAATGGTTATTTGATCTGTTCATTGTGTTAATTGAATAACATCATGCAAATATACTGGTCTTGAGGCACTCATCAGTTAGATACCATGATTATTGTCAAAACTGTTTTCATACATTTGGAGCTAGCCTGGTGAGCTGATGATAAAGCTAAATGTACAGGGTGTCATGCTAATATTGACCAGATGGGAAAGATCGCATTAGCAAACTCAATGAATAATTTAGATCTGTGCTGGAAGTTTTACTACATGTATTTATAGTAGTTAGTAGTGTGTGGTGACAACTTTGTATGTGTGGGTGTGTATGTATGTATATATATGTGTGTATATGTATATATATATATATATATATATATATATATATATATATATATATATATATATATATATATATATATATTGGATGATGACAAAAGAGGGCACAATCACAATTATGATCCAGAAAAGATGATAAGAAAGACAAGAAATGCCGACAAAATGAACACAAATGGCTGATGATTGATCCAGGTGCTGGGATGTTGTGTACTTTTTTCAGTGAATATTTGGACATTTACAAAAGTGTGCTCAGTACTTCATTTATGAGTCTTGTTGGTGAAATACAATTATTTGTTGAGTTAATGTCAATGAATAATAAACTTTGAATCAGAAATTGAACTAGATTCTGTGTCATTTTAGTAGGATCAGCAAAAATTGAGATAGGATCAGTAAAAGCAATTTTTTTATCCTTCCATTAGTGAAAAAAAATCCTAATTTTGAGCCTGCAATACATTTGTGTTTTGAAGTGAATATACATTTGTATTTTAAAATGGAAAGTAACATTTTTATGTTGTTTTACAAATATAATGACCCATATTTAAAGTCAGTAACAGAAATTTTTATTTTACTAATTCATAATGATACGCCACAATTTTTTGTCTTCAGGGAATCTGAAGTCCAAGTTCCAGCACGAGTTTGCTACGTTAAGTATGATGACACCACAAGTGTTGGGGTTGCCCTCCACCTTACAAACACAGTTTTTATTGACAGGGCCCTTATTGTTGTGCCTGTCATGGATGGTTCGTATATGTTTATTACTGCATGATCATGATTTGAAGTTAGCATTCATCATTTGCTTTAGCCTTGTACAATTTTTATTACATAATTTAGGTGGTTGGTCAGACCAGTAATACTTTTTATATCCATCCCATTCTTAAATAACAATAATCTGTAATTCCAGTTGACTAATCATGATATATTAGGAGTAGTACATCCACTACCTTTTAAATCCAGCCATTAAAAAGAAGACATTTACAACATCTTTTAAGTTCATTTAACACAAAAAGCTTGCATGCTTGCTGCAGTGGAAGTCAGAGAAGAGTGGTCTTCCCATGGGTGGAGGGATTGGTTCCAAATCATGTCAGTTAGCATGAGCTCTTTCCATTTGTACAAGGTCAGCAATTTTGTACAGGAGGCTTAACAGATTCCTTACTGTCTGCAATGATTAAAGTTCTCAAAAAGTATATGCAAGTAATAATGTATGTAGATGAGAAAGGGTTGGAATGTAGATGAAATATAGATAGAACAACAAAATCATATATTTAAATGACTTCTTGAAATCAATGCATACAAATTTAACCACATCTGCAGGAATTGGCCTGGCTTTTTTTTTTTTTTTTTTGCCAAAACAAAATTGCCAACCTCAATATTATGTAGCCAATTTTAAAAAAATGTCACCAGAACAATTAGTTAATATTTTTGCAAGCATATTAACGTAATGGGCAATGAAAATTGAAAAAGATTGGATAGTAATTACTTTATTGACAACAAGCAATACAGTAATAATATTACAAAATAAATCATTACATGACTGTTTTGCACTACTTCCATTTTCTTTGCATCCTGCATCACAGTTAGTGCATAGGTATGACTGTTGTCACCTGAAATAAATGCATTATCAAATCTAAAATATCTACTTTCCTGACATCTACAGTTTGCTGTTAATTTTGTTAGCTTACTCTTTGGATGAGATGATGAACACGTTATATTAAACTTTCATTTACTTATGATAATGTTGCACAGTTGACAGTATATAATTCTGATTGTGATTTTTACCATTTGCTTTGAATTTATACACAACAATCGTTCCTTTAAAAACTAATCAGTTTTCTATGAAGTTTTTTCCAAAACTATTTGATTGGTGCATTTTTATTTTAAAAAAACAGATGGATTAAGCATTGTTCAATTAATTGTAGCTGTTTCTATTCATGTCTTCAGATCGGTTGATTGTAGGTATAGTCTGGTAGCATTACTGAGTGTATCACAGCATACAGTACTCATGCCAGATGTCAACATAGGTGGATTATGATGCACTGTAAAGATGGGTTTGTTAATACTAACAAAGGATTTGTGTATGTAACAGATAGATTCCAGTGCATTTTGTATCTAAGTTTGTGGCTTCCTTTCTTGGTCCCTTTGAATGTCTCCACTCCAGATCCATTACTGTATGTACAAATTAAGCAGCCAAAAAGGTTGTCACCAAAAATCACCAGTTGGCATATTTTGTTGCCAAAAAGGAAACAAAACCGCAGTTTGTGACGTTGGCGAAGCCCAAGATGAACTCTGCCTCTGACATCCTGGCATGGAGGGCTTTTAAATTTGTGCATTGTGCAAGTGATGCTGATACACCATTAAAGACACTTTTACTATATATAAAAAAGGAAAACCTTGAAACAACTAACAAAATCCTGCTCAACAGAATTTGACTAAATTTGATAACACCCCGTCATATAGGGCTTTCTGTTTTGGGCCAGTAATACCTGGACTGCTCCGGTGGCCAAATGGTTAGAGCATCCAGTTCAGAGGTGGGAAGTCATGAGTTTGAACCTCGGCCGAGTAATCCCAAAGACTGATAAAAATGGTGCTCAGCATTAAGAGGTTAGTGTTAGGACTGGTCGGCCTGGTGTCAGGATAATGTGACTGTGTGGAACAACATGCTACATGTCTGTGGCATGATGCCTCAGTGCTAAACATCACAATAAACTGCCACACTGCAGACATCATGGTGATATGACTGTAAAATTGTTATGGCTGCCTTAAAAATCCAAATCACACACATGCATCCATTATTTTAAACTTTTTGCCCCTAGCTCTGAATCAGAACATAGATAAACATTTGCAAAAATATATTTCAGATTTGGAATAAAATGGAGCAAGGACACAAAAGTTGTTGATCTAATATGAGGAAAAAGGGTCCACTGTTCACCCATCTGCACATGAGTGGCTGAAATAGCAATCAAAAATAGTGTCTTTTATGCACCTAATCATCCATTTAAATGGATATCTCCCTGAAACAGATCTGTTTGGATCCATTCAAAAGTAGCTCCAAAAATGCAATTTGTACCCCCATTTCAGGCAAATCTTGAATACAATTGATGCAGTAAAAGTTCCAAGTTACTTGCCTTGCAGGACAAGTAGTCAACTGAAGTATTTTTAGCCCTGGCAAGCCATTAAATATACGAATACAACCAAGACGGCTTTGATACCTTAACTGGTAGGTGATTGCTAAAGATGTCAAAGAGAACGAAGTTGCATAATAACACAAGGAAGTAGGCAAAAAAATGTTTGGTCTCAGAGGGGTATATGTGTTGTCACAGTGACATATGCAAGCAGAGGGGCATCTGTGTTGTCATGGTAACATATGCAGACAGAAGGGTAATTAACACTTGTCTTGTTACATAAGGTGCCAGACACAGGCCTTTGAATTATGAAGGTTCTGTAACTGCAAAGAAAATATGAAATCTAGGAGGTCCTATTGCAAAATTGCTAACTCCAAGGGACTTAGGTGCATCCAGACAGCAGTATGTTATGTCAATATGGGACCTCTAGATAAAGAGTTGCTCAATTTCTTATTCCTGCTAGTGTCTTACTCATGTTGTCTGCATTCTCCATCCATGTGAACACTTTGGTCAACTTCCTGTCCTCTTCACTAATTCTTATTGCAGCATGAAATGCAGTGATTTTGTTCGCAGTATTCCCACATACAGTTGATAGTGAAATGGAATGCAAATAGATTTAGGATGGTTAGTATTAAGAAAGAGTAATTGTGCATTTTATAGTCTGCTAAAATAAAAGATTCTTATTTTTCAATTTTAATGATTCTTTAACCGTGATAGAATGAGGACTTACAAGTAAATTACTAATTTTCAGGGAAGATACCAGATGAACAAACTGCCCTTCAAATGGCCCCATCAGCAATAGCAGGAATGATGCCTGGTCAGCCCACCTGGCCAAGCAATGTTATGAGCCAGGTAAGATTATAATCAGAATTCATGCTTTTTGACAAGCCTGTAAACTTTTTTTATAGCAATCATATTAGCATCTTTGTACATGTTCATACATATATCTTCCAGCACCCTAGATGAATCTCAGTGTTAACATGGCTTAATAAATGGCAGACTCAACAAAAGTTTTGTAATATATACATCAGTCACATTTTATTTTGAAGGTAAAAAATGGACAGAGTCCATTTAGTCTGATGAAATGTCTATTATGTATATCAGAAGTAATTGGTTTAAATGTTTTTGGCCAGCAACAAAAATAAAACTTAGGATTGATTGTATTTGGAGTGAATGTCATGCTTACTACCACTCTGCATGTCATGTTTTTGATCCAGTATTCTTGTAGACACATTACAGGAAAGTCAGAAGCTCTAAAGTGTAATATATATGTTTCCTTGTAACAATAAATTCGGTCCTTCTCAGTGGAACCCATCAGGACCATGTATTAACATAAATTTGTAGAGACTGCTTGCTTGATTTATCAATACCTTATAAAATATTGTAAACAAAATATCCTGACAAGATTGATGGAAAATTATAAATGGAAGTTGTCATTAACGATTCTGCTTTGCTAATTAGGTTCTCTTAGCAGCCCAACACTTTTTCTTTTAAATAATCCACTGAAAGGTAGTCTTGTCTGTTGGGATTGTTCTCATCTTTAAGTTTATATCTGTAACAAATGTTGGGATTGTTCTCATCTTTAAGTTTATATCTGTAACAAATGTTGGGATTGTTCTCATCTTTAAGTTTATATCTGTAACAAATGTTGCCCAATCGGAACTAATTAAACCTTTCTCCTTACTGGATTTGCTGTTAAGTGCATTTTGTGATTTAAGCATAACAAGTGTTGAAGAGATGACAAGCGAGAACAAAGCTCCTTCATTTTTTTGTGGTAGTGGTCATGTGAACCTTGAATTAGATCGATTTTTAGCTCTGTTGGTCATGTGATTTTTAGCTCTGTTGGTCATGGTCCAGTCGATCTTAATGGTTGACTGTCTGTTTTCTGACATCTGTCTGTTAGAACAAGATTTTTTTACCACTACACATCATTACTTGGAGGATTGCTGTGAAACTTGATAAGCATTCATCTCAGGATATAGTTAATCCATTGATGAAAATTGCTGCTCACACATTTGGTATGGCCACCACAGCAGCCATTTTGAAAATCTTGTCACATATTTCAGAAAAGATCCACGTTATGGTTTTCACTTAATATAATTTTCACTTCAAGATTTCTTGTGCGGTCTTGTTGACTCTGAATAATAATTAAAAAAATGCCAATCAGGCATCTAATGTGGGAGAACAAAATTAATGGCTTGAAAAATATTTACTTACATCAGAAAATGTAATGTTGTACTGAACTTGTTAAAAAAAAATAAGGCCTTATATACTTCTTTTTCTAACAGTTACAAGGAACAGGAACCAACCAGGTAATCACTACAAATGATCCAAGACTGACAGCCCATGGCCTGCCTCAGTATCCACCTCTTCCAGGAAGCACTGATCCAGCCAAGATTGAAGAAATACGCAGGACTGTTGTTGTTGGAAATTTGGACGCAATTGTAAGTTGCACAGATTTGAATGGAAAAGTAATTTTGGGCCTGAACAGTTAACAAATAAAAGTTTCTACATTTATTAGCTCTATTGGTCAGTGACCAGAGCTTTTGCTATGGCCAGACATTCGGTGTCTTCTATCTATTCATTATCACAGGTTTATTCTTGCTGCTGCTACTAAACTATTGGGATGATTACTATGAAACTTTATACATGCACAGTCCTTCGTAAAAATGGTACCACATCTGATGGTCATCTTGGGGCTTCAGGTGGCAGAGTGGTCTACGGCACATGCCTTTACAGAACAGAGATATCTCTCCTTGGCCCGAGTTGGTTCAAGTCTCAGCTTAGCTAACATTGGTATGTGTGAAAGCTTGCCAATATTTTCCCATGGTTTATCCTAGGGTTTACCCAGGTTCTTCCTCCACCAGATACACTACATGCCATGTATAGCATATCCTGTGTTAAAAAATGGTGTTAAACCCACAAAACCAAACCAACTGAAGGCCATCTTGAAAGGATTGTTTTTTTCCCTTCTATTCTTGAACTGATTCGTGTATCAACATGGGATTTGCAGTCTTATGTAGTAGGTCCTTATTGAAAGTGATGTTATTAAGACCTCCAACAAGGCCACCGTCTTGAAATCTTTTTATTAATACTCATCATTTTTAGGCACTTGTCCCTGGGATGTGTGAGTAGCAACAGTTATTTGTCCCTGTTACTGTTTTATTCAACACAGTACACTTTAATACAACTAGTAACAAACATCATGAGACAAATCAATAAATAGAAACCTAGAGACTTATTTCAACTTGTTGTGGCAAGTACACAGACAAGTCATTATCAGAGTCTGAGTAAGCGCTGGCATGAGTTGCTGTCAGAACCAATTTACAGTAGTACAGCCTCGTGGCAGATGAGGTAGATCTGAATCATCATCAAATTACTGAAGTTTTGGATGATCATAAGCAGTTGCAGAGACATTATGGATTGCTTCATGGGTTGTTTTCTTACATTTTTCATGTATATGTCTCGTTGTTTTAGCTGAAGACAGCCACAGGGTCAAAGATAGAGCAGGTTCAAAACTCCTGACAGACGTTACCAAATTTGAGATTTTCATGAGATTAGCCAGTGAGCCTTGATTCATAATTTCTGAGCTTTGTCTTGTTCTGTTTTATACCTGAGAAACTTGTCTCACTCTTACCTGTGCTTGGAGACAAGGAAAGCGTAATCTCCACCAGAACCAAAATATAGCTCAAACTTTCTAGTTTAATTTTTAGTAGTGATGAGAAGACTCCATATTGCTCCAGTTTAATTTTACTTTTAACTCAGGCTCAAGTATTGTCTCTACTTCAGTCAGACTGTAATGGTCAGAAAATCAATTAGTCCTTGAATATATCAGGTCAATAGGTAGCAAGAGCTGGCATTTTGGGTCACTCAGAATGGTTGAATACTAAAAAGTGACTGACAGGAGGTTCTGATAAAGATTCAGATCTGTTGCTGATGTAATCCATTGCATCATTGAGGAAAATTCATAGCAGACATTGTCAGCTTCACTTTTTGACATAATTTATTCAACACAATAGTATTTTCCTTAGAGAGTTGAATTTCATGACAAGGTATAGTCTTAAGTTTCTCCAGCTGAAGAAGACTAACATCCAGTTTTAGTAGCACATCACTTAATGAGTTTCCACTTAAAAAACTCTTAGGTCAGAGAGATCCTTGGAAACCTCACAAATCTTTCAGAGTATAATTCCTTCAAAAATGCCCTTGTGATTGGCTCTATCCACACGCTTGCAAACTTGCATGGAATGATTTAAATGCTAGGTATGATTTTTCTAGAGCAACTAGTGCTCTGTGCTGACTGGTTATTCAACTTATCTTCTGCAGTCAAGTTTGAGATTTGGTATCTCCTCTAGCACCTGTTCAGTATTACCCATTTTGGTCCACTGTTTAGGGAGTAATAATAGAAATTGTAAACTTATTGGATGTTTCTTGAAATTCTGTTAGGTACGGAATGTTATACCCCTAGAGATCAAAGAAATACATATGATTTTGCCCCCATTACAGGCCTGCCAACTCTTCTGATTTAGAATGCCTCCTTCACCATTAGTCATTCCTACTAACAAATTCAAGGCCTCCATGGATGGCCAATTATCCAACATTTAGAATCTTGCCACAATTGTAAAAGATTGCAAAAATTGTAGGTCTTCTCTCAGATAAAATTTGCAACCATGGTAACTTGACAGCCTTATTTTTGACAAGCTTGCATCTTTCTCACCACACAAATCTCATGATGATGTTCACTATTCAGCTGTTTTACAAATATATTACCACCTTCATATTTCTGACATACTTCACTCATGGGTGTAAATCTCAACAGCAATATTTTCATGCCAAATTCCAGTGACTTCCACAGGCAGGCTCAGGAAAGTAGAGGACAGGAGAGAAAACAACGTTTATCCTCCCTCCAGTCCCATTCTTCCTGCCAACTGACTGGCATGCTGTTCATTCATCCTGCCAGCATCCCACCTGTGGGTGCCAGGCTTCTTTTTTTTTTTACAAGGCTTGAATTAGCATATCTCCAGAAAAGATTGGATGAT
This sequence comes from Sinohyriopsis cumingii, assembly GCA_028554795.2. NCBI lineage: Eukaryota > Metazoa > Mollusca > Bivalvia > Unionida > Unionidae > Sinohyriopsis > Sinohyriopsis cumingii. Next base: position 156,518,658 of record CM068824.1, read on the forward strand.
CAGATGGTCTCTTGACTTTATTCGTCCAGCCTCCATCACTTTTGTCATCCCCCTTCGTGATGTGTGGTTTTCAATGACTGGTGTCATGTTAATGATATCACACCACTCGCAGCTGCAGTTCTGGTTTCTCTTTGATGACGAGAAGCTAGCCCCAATTACATTGAAAGGATACCATTCCATAATCTCAGATATGTTCAGACATGTTAGGGACAAAACTGACCACAACAAGAACCTTTCTGACTTGCTGTCCAATTTCAGCATATAAAGACCAGGTTCGTTCATTTTTTTCCAAAAATCGAACCGCTTCTATGTCTTGATGTGGCTTAACTCGTGTTAGATTGGGCCCTGTCTTGCACCTAACTGAAGCAGTTTTGTTTCACTTTAAAAAAACAGGTTGCCTTTTCTAGGCAGCCAAAAAATAATTCACTCTCTCTAAGCTGCCCTAAGTTGCTATTTGAGGCACACCACAGTATCTGTAGTGGCCGTAAAGTCAATTTCTACTGCTTAAGGCAGGAAAGAAATTCATAAGCACTTGCCACTTGGCCTAAATTGACCTATTCTGAACTGTCACATGATAGGTACAACTAATTAACATTTCGGATCACAAAATATGCAATTTTCACAAGCATGGTTGTCAAGCATGATGTTTCAGTTTGAGACATATTGTATTCAGTCGACTGGCATGCCCAGTCTTTTTTTTCCGACTTCTGTTTGCATGACATGGCCTGCCAAAGGATAGAGCTGAATTTCATTGGGTCACTGGTAGCTGCCCACTGGTAGCTGCCCATTCATGAATGCACAACCTTAGCTCATTGAATAATTTTGCAACTCATGCTGGATACACCCAGGAAAAACTTCAGAATGTAAGACAAAAACTGGTGTCTTCATTTATGCTAAAATAACATTTTGAGAATTTCATCCATTCAGTAGAGCAATCCTCATGCTTTTACAGGGTGACACATTGAGGTTGGTTCGTGAAACATCTCCTCCTCTTACCAATTCTCCTAATGTTTATTTGATTGGTTAATCCATTTAATGGAAAAAGCAGTTGTTTTATGATGTGTGTTTCTCAAATAATACATTATAAAATTACTATTCTTCCATGCAATATGAGCATCCTGTTAAAGATTTTGCTCAAACTTAAGCTAGTTACACCTGGGATATTGGTTTTCACCTACTGGTAACAAGGGACTTAACTTGAAAGAGTTGCTTCCCTTCATGTATATGATGGATTTTTCTTTTTCGTCTTTCAGGAAGGTCTTGATTTGGAGATATCAGAATAATTCCTTATGTTAATATGATTGAGTATGTATTATTAGAGATATATAATTTGCTAAAATCCTACTATCTGTGCACTACCACAACAGAACCAGTGGCATATTGTGTTACCTATGTCCTACCATCTGTCCTTCACACCTTGGTTAAGTTCTGCGTTTAGGTTATTTTAGGCATTGTGGTGGGGCATCCATGTTCTGTTAACACATTTTTTGTTATATCTAGCTTCCAGTTTGTTATGTTCACAATATTTTATCTGCAGTTGGCATGCCATATGTACTTGCTTATAAAATAATCTGGCTCTATGTAGTTTGTTAATCAATTGAACAAACTGACCCTGATCTGTCTGCACATTAAATAACAGCAAATCAGTCTCTATGCAGTTGGACTTATAAGTGAGTATATATGGTCAGTGCAATGCAAGATTTTTAAAAACAATATTTTTTCACAGACCACAGGAGAACATGTGCTGAGTTTCTTTAGTCAGGTGGGAGAGATTAAGTACGTCAAACTGAGTGAGGATTCAGATGGAACAAGGATTGCTCTAGTGGAGTTCTCTGATCAGAGGTCCATTGCATCTGCTCTCACATACAGTGGTGTTATGTTCCAGAACAGACCTCTCAGGTAAGATTATATGCTTGATTCACAGGTCTTTATCTTGTCTTTCAAAATTTAAGAACAGTAATACCATTCCTGTTGCTATTGCATAGCTGGTATGTTTTTGGGAGGAAAATGCACAGACCATATGATGAAAATTTCATCTTCCAATTAGGGTGAACCAGGAGACTGGAATGCCCTTGCAGGACACACTGATCATGCACACTGCCTTCATACTTTTTTCAGTTCACTGTTTGAGTGCTCAACACCTTTTATGCCAAGAAGATTTTTAGATGCCACTTCATGCTTGTTACTGTTAGTTTTGTATGCTATATTCTTTGTAAATGTTAGGATGAAACCCACACTGAGCTTTATTGTTTTTAATTTGGCTCTGTTGAGTTTTTTTTATTATTTTGTTGTAGAGCATGGTATATTAGTTTAGGGCATAAGTATGTAAGGAAGCAAATCGGGTTGTTCCTTTCTTTTACAAAGAAAGGGTAGGTATTTTGATTTTATTGCATTTATAAATTTTATTGTTCCTTATGAATCATTTAACTTGCCTTGCCTATATCATCACTTGTGCTGTATGTATACTTTTGGTTCATTTATATGATGATAGCTTCTAAAATTCATGTAGTTTTTTAGAAATTTTTTCCATTATATTAACAGTCGTGACTACTGTTTTGTGTTAATTGTTATAGTCCCTAGCTTTGCTAACCCTGGTTGACTTTTTTATTTTACAAGTTTCAGTTTTGAGTTTAGCTGTTATTTGCCTTGTGAAAACAACCCAAATAAGGTTACTTTTCACTGAAAGTTTTTTTTGGTGCCGACTAAGCATTTCTTTGTGTATCCTGTTTGTGCATATTTTTAGTTACATATTTCTAGTTGCTTCTTTATTCAGTCACAATCAAGGTTAAGCAAGGCCAAGATTCTGCTTGACTGTAAGAGGTGGTCTTTGTCCACCTATACTTTGCAGTCCTTGGTAGGTGCTTCTAACCATAAGGTTCATACCCTTACCTGGCTCACTCAACCACACACAGTGGATGGTGAATTGGCTCAAGTGGTTATTTCTGTGTGGACCTGGGTTTGCCTGTAAGTATCAACATGGGAACCTGGACTTGTCTTTCAGTAACAACATGGCGACCTGGGCTCGCCTTTAGGTAACAACAATCTGCTGAAAGGGTAATCCCTGTCGCCAATGACTCTCCAGCTTTTGTCAGAAGCAGTGGCAAACATTTCTAGTCATGTATTGTTTATGGTCATGGTCTTGTTAACTTAGCTTCTCCACCTGCAGGGATGATGCTGTGGACACTCCCAAGGTACAGTCGCACAATAAGAACCTTCTGAAGGCAGCATCCCCCCTCCATGGCTACTTACGTCTGTTGACACCAGTCCCTTGCATTCACTCTTGGCTCTTTGAAACGAGCTACGAAGCAAATTCATCCTGCCTGCCTGAGGGTCCATTAGCTAAATTCTGAGGGACCCATTTAAAGCATCAACTCGTTTCAGAGCTGCCTCTCAGCAGGTAGTTCCTAGAAGGGCATGCTGAAAAGGCCCGGAGAAAGTTCTCAGTCCCTTCCCCATTTACTAAGGAGAAGGATGGATAGCCCAGTGGATTCTCTCCTTCTTCTGCAGAGCATACCTCTTTCTTTTGTTCCTGTTGGTGTCAGGCAACCTCTTTTCAGAGGCTTGGCCCAGAGTAACGGTCAATGGCTAGATCCTTTGTATGAAAAAGATGGCCATGCCATTCGGGTACACATTCTCACTTAACAGACAGTGTTAAAATAAATATGATGGCCCAATGCCCAGGGCCTCTCTAACTTAAGATTAGGGCTGTCCTGTATTCCAAGTGAGGTGCCCATTTGCCTTGTCCAAAACAAATTAGATTACTTAAGGAAACTTTGATCATGCTGATGACATGTGGAAATTTACTTTTAAGTTGTTGAAAGACTAGTAAATTATTAATATTTTATCACCATGTATGTCCCTTAACCCTGATAAAGATTGTCTACTTATAATACATCTGTCGAAAGCAGAAAACTGCAAAGTGAAGCATATAACTGGTGAATGGGGAACAGATGGTCTAGGTTACCTATAATTAGTGCTCACTTGGCTTTAACTTAACATGTGATTCTACCTGACGTTGGACAAATACTGTTTTGGATATTTATATGTGCATTGCAGAAACCAGTCAGAACCAGTCTAGTGGGTGTCTAAACTGTTCCAACAGTCTTTGCAATTGATGTATGGTAGAATAAAGGGATTAAGGCTAGTGTGTATACACAATAGTTGATTATTTTATTTTATTCTGGGGAGTTCAGGCCAAATGCAGGGTGTTTTTTTTTATAGGTATTATAAGGAATAAGCTGATTAAGAGTGCCCCGTGGTGGCTTTTGAGTCTTGGATTAAAAATCAGACGTCCTTTGGTAGAAGTAAGATTAAATGTAAAAATCACCTAAAAATGATTTTGGGAGAAACTGAGACCTGCCAGCTGTTATGATTTTGCCTTAAGTCTTCCGAAAATGACCTTTAAATACAAACTTATGGTATAAAAGCAAAAGCTTCGGAAAAATGATTGTTGCCAAAAAATCCAGATAACTGGTTCATCCTCATTTGATTTGGATATGGGTTTCACATTAGAATTAGTGGAATTAGTTAGGGAACCAGACCAAATTTGCAGCCATATCTTGGGTGCATTTAACCACACAGTTTTCATGCAGAGCATCTGCATGATCAAACTGTTGATTATAGAATTTATTAATCTTTTCTTATTTAAAGTACACCTTTTGCATCATGGAATGACAAATATTAGTATTTAAAAAAATAGGGCTGTTTAGGGCACACGTAAATTGTACCTAGAGCTTGTGATACTCTTAAAAAGGGCAGTTTGGGGCACATGTAAATTGTACCCAGAATTTGTGATTTTCTTAAAGTGACCCAGGAGCTGTATCTAAAACATTGACAGCGGGCCTGATCAGGTATTTAAAACTGCAAAGAACAGTTGTCTAGCTTTCTAATGCCAGGATGGAATCTTTCTTGTGTCATGTGGTCTCTTGCTAAATCCCTTTATAAAGCTTTGGGTGAAGCTTCATTCAAGAACCTTACCCTCAAGAAGTTTTTTTTATGCTCACCATAGTGTCTGCAAGATGGAGTAAATGTCATGCCCTATCCAAAGAGCAGGGATGTATTGGTTTCAGTGGTAAATATGAGTCGGTTTCTCTCCTTTGCCAACTAGGATTGTTAGCACACAAAAAACATCTTCCTTCGGTTATTCCATTCCCAATGAGCTCCCCATTTTGAGCCATTTATGTGTTGTATGATCAAGACATACTTTTTTTGCCCAGTGATGGCTCAATAGCTGACTTTAAATGGAGAAGGAAGAGTTGGAATTGACTTTTCCTCCCCATTAAAGGTTTAAATTTCAGCCTCCATATATAGGTGGATTACATTGATTAACAGGAGAGCTTAGAAATTTCTTTCATCAAATTAAAGTCCATGAGATTCATGTCATTGCTGTCTGATGTAACTCCTTCATCTTTAGAGGATGTGATGAAAGCCGCATTTTGGCACACTACCTTCTGCTTTTACATTTGCTTGATAGCCACCAGAGTAAAAGCTTCTTCTCTCTGGGCCCGATTCTTATTGCTTAGAAAGTGGCCCATGCAGATCCCATCCTGCATTAGTCTCATGCACTTCAGTAAGGGTGAGTAATCTTTGTGTTTGTGTTTTATTACCAGTGGTGTGATCATTTTGCATACCACCATACTGTCTAATTCTGCAATGCAGTAGCAACAGATATGGTATTACTGTAATGGTTGGAGATGAGGGGAGGTTAATTAATTTTGATAATGTAATACTGTTGCTATTGTAAGATTCCCCCTTTGACGCCCCACTAACTTAGGCTGCTCTCTCAAAAAGAATGACTGGATTATTTTGGGGTATTTAACTCCTATACCAGCTATGCAGTAACAACAGGTAAGTATTACATCATTAAAATTTGCTTTCCCCTCCACAATAAAAACTAAATTTTTCTACTCAAATGCCTCTCAAAGAGGCAAAGAAAAAAGAATATATGATGATAGTTTATGCTCCTGCCATGTAGTCTTTCTCAAGATCATCCACCATGTCCTATATCTGTCAGGTCATATCACCTTCCTCGTAAATTTAATTTTTTGTCAGTAACCTTTTAAGAAATCTGTGGATTCAAACCATCTTTGTATGAAGCTTTACAATAAACAGATCTAGAACCAGTTCATTTTTTTTCCTTCAATATTTTGACAAAATTCAGTGGACATCAGTCCCAGTTTCACTTGGGGCTTCAGATTTCCAATACTTTTTTGGCAGGGTTACAGGGATGAACAAATTTATAGCAACTAACCTGCAGGATTGAATTTGCCCTTGGAAGAATTGAGTTTGGCCAAAAATATAACATGTCACCATGAAAGTTACAAAAATAATGTATTAAAATACAAAAGATGTCATGTGTTCTTGAAATTGTGTTGTTTTTATTTTACAATTAAATAGTTTTTTTTTCTTGTTTCCTTATTTACCCCAGCAGTTTTTGCATTAAAGAAATAATGACAGTTACAGTTTTAAAAAGGCTGTATCTGATCTACTGAACTTGGAAGAAGAGATTGCCATAAAAATCCTGCATTATGCCTGTTTTCTCAGATAATCGTGAAGTTAGGTCTTCTAGCCAAACCCATCAAGCAAGCTCTCAAAAGGAACTGGTTCTCAGGAACAAGTGGTAGATAGGATTGATTGGGCAGGAAGACCTGTCACTTTGTGAACACATGGGGACAAGTGGAAACGTTTAACCCAGTGGAAACACATCACTCCTATAATGGCTTCAGATCATTTTGACACTATGGAAGAGAGTATATGATCCAAACCAAAAACCTCTAAAACTTTGGCCAAAATGAACTCTTCCACAGGCTCTGACATGGTTTTAAAAAAGTACCTTTGAAATGAACTCTTTCACTGACTCAGCTGTGGTTTTACAAAAATGCCTTTGGTTGAAATGAACTCTTCCACATTCTCAGACTTGGTTTTAAAAAAGTTCATTTGGAATCAGTGTCTTGAACCTCCCTAAATCACCTCTGTACAAAACATGCTTCAAGTCATTCTAGGCAGTGTAAGTGAGATATATGCCTTGCTGGTTGATCCAGACTATCTGCATTTGTACCATGATGGCTTGGTTTCACTAATGCTGACTCCAAACTTTCATTGTCAAGCATGTTCCACTCATCGGGAATTTGTCTTTTATCTAGAAATCTTTCTCCTCCTTTGATCCTCACCACAATGATGTCTACAGGAAGCCATAACTGCTCCGAAGTGGCACCTAAAGTGAACTGAGCCAATCAGATTAGATCTCACACTTTCCTGCTACTCAAAGACGAAAGTCATGATGTTTCAGACAGGGCTCTGCCATCCTCGATATGATGTGTTTTCCATGACATTTGTGTTGTGAGCATATGAAGTAAGGGCAGTCACCACTAGTGTAGCATTTAAGTTCAACTGCTACCCAAGTGACACCATCCAAAGTGTGGGATTCGAGGTCAGAGTCAGCATTCAGTGTCATTTATCCCAGATACCTTTCATTCCAATAGACTTTGGTACCCGGTGAGGGACCTGTGACTCATTAGCTTCGTGCCAAAGGGCTGTGGGACCTGGTGAGACATGTGACCTAGAAGCTTCATGCCAAAGTGCTAGTGATCTGGTGGGAAATCTGTGACTCAGAAGCTTTGTAGTATTGCTGGTTGCTCTACTTTTGCTGGATTTGAAGGATTTAACCCTAGCTCACGTCTCACACAATACTAGAAGCTGCTTCATTTACATTAAGAGATTAGATACAGGGCCAACTCAAGGGTAAGGTGATAATACTGCCTTTTCTACTAATGTGTTATGGTTGTGTAACATATTTGAATAAGAAAGCAGTTTTTGGAGTAAAACGTTTTTTCAATAATAATTGACAATCATAACAGATATACCCTCCAAGACCCTCCTTGCAGTTACATCCCCCTATGAGTGTACACGTTTGTTCCATTAGTAACTGGTGGACTTTAATGCCAGTCGCAGTATCAAAAGATTGCTTGCTTGACTTTCACCTTGAGAAGCAGAGAGACTTTTTTGACAGACTTTGTACTGTGATTAGTGCACAAAGTATGCAATTTTCAGAACCTAAAAGTATTATGAACACTGAATGACCTCTCTCAGTTATTTGGACTTACCCATGAAAAATCTTTTTGTAAATTTGAGTTTTCCTGAACTGTTTAGCATCTAAATTTGAGCTTGCCTGAACTAAATCTAAGCTTGTCCCATTCATCATGCATGTGGACGTATCCAGCCATGGTCATCTGTGTTGTATGGACATACATCTAGTTTTATACATGTTTAAGATTGTGTGTGTGGATTCATTCAAGTGTAACAATGCAAACTCCGACTCCCATCCATATTCCACCCCCACACAGATAGAGACTTTAAGAGCAAAGTAAGAACATCTTTTAAAATTTGTGTTATGGGTTTGAAATATGATGTCAGTTTTGAAAATTGAACAAAGCTGGAAGTGCTGTTAGGGTGGAGTGGAGCTGTAGACTAAAGCTGGAAGTACTAATAGGGTGGAGTGGTGTAGTAGACTATTTAAGCAAGCTTAGTATGGAATTTGAGAATCAGTTATCTTTTGTAACATATTAGTCCAAATCTTTCATCAGGTCTTGATGTAGATACTAAATACTGTATTCAGCATGTTGGTACACATGAAAGTTGTTCCCATTTCAGAGTAACACACTCCTACTCCTCCATCATCAAGCCTCAAAATAAGCATCAGCAGGCAGCCCAGCGGGAGATTGAAGAGGCGATGAAGAAAGTCAAGGAGGCTCAATCTCTAATCACCGCTGCTGCAGATATGGGTGAGTAGTATATACATTACTGTGTCCGCCATAGCAGTAAGGATAACTGATATTCATACAAATGCATAAGCTTGCCTTAGTTACATGTATTGTCCATGTCTGACTTGCCATTTACTCCTTGATCTAGTCTGTCTGACTTGCCATTTATTCCTTGGACCTAGTTCTCTGACTTGCCAGTTAATCCTTGGACCTAGACTGTGTGACGTGATGCTTTCACCTTGAGCTTACTCTGTTCCTCTTGGAAACATTCTTCCTCTTTTTATCACAGTATAACAAACTAGGATTTAATAAACTCCTAATTACAGTGAAACACTTATCCGAGTCCAGACGTGTATGTAACCTATGTATTTACTCATGTTTATTAAGAGAATCTGTTTCCACTAGTCTTATGGTTTATTTTGAACATGGTCCATTTTATTGTGCTCACACTGTGATAACAGATGGGGGTACTGTACTGTGCTGCTGTCCAGGGTATAATGCTTTGCTCCTCGGTATTTGTCTGTTCATCCACCCTGAATCAATTTTAGCATCATAGCACAAACACTATTAGACCTAGAGCAATGAATGTGAATACACTTTATCATCATACACAAGATGATCTGATCACAGCTGTTTCATTAAGACATACATGTGACATTGGAGCAGTATTTAAAAAAAAATACTATGCTAGGATAGTTGGGTCCAAAATTACTTCTGTCCCTAGTTTATTCCATAAAATTGCTTCTGTGGAGTTAACTAAATTGTGAAAGCCAAATGTTAATTTGTTTGGAGCTGTGTAATAAATTCTTTTTTATTTCAGAGTGGTTTTGACAATGTAATATTCTACATTTGTTCTTCATGGATTCATTAGTCCTCATGAAAAAAACTAGATGTAAAGAAAGAAGTAAAGAAACATATGCAGACTGAAACAGTTATGTGTAACAATCCTCTTGGCATGTCATGGTGTTTTAATATGACATGTTTACACCTTGGCATGTCATGGAGTTTTAATATGACATGTTTACACCTTGGCATGCCATGGAGTTTTAATATGACATGTTTACACCTTGGCATGTCATGGAGTTTTAATATGACATGTTTACACCTTGGCATGTCATGGAGTTTTAATATGACATGTTTACACCTTGGCATGTCATGGAGTTTTAATATGACATGTTTACACCTTGGCATGCCATGGAGTTTTAATATGACATGTTTACACCTTGGCATGTCATGGAGTTTTAATATGACATGTTTACACCTTGGTGCTAGACATCACTATAAACTGCCACATTGCAGACATCATTGCGATATGACTGAAAAATTGTTAAAGCTATGTTAAAAATCCAAATCACATTACACCCCTTGGTGTGTCATGGTGTTGTAATATGACATGTTTACACCTGGGCATCTGAAAACATTTCTTGGCATCACTGGTCTTTATACAGGTAAACAATCACTCAAAATGTGTCCGTTTTAGACTTTGAAACAAGTACTCATCACGCTCCACTGCACATGCCACAATTTTAGCATTATGGCACAAAACCTGTAGTAAATAGTAAAGATTAAGTGTATTGGGATACAGAGACTTGTCATCTTATTAACACATTGTCCAGACATATTCATTCAGTCTGGTAGCCAAGTGTAGCTTTGTATTTCTTCTTGGAACATTGACATGAGAAGTGTGCAAAGGTAAGGTGAGACTGACTGGTCCATTTATTGGTTAACTAGCTAGTGCCAATTCCAGGGTTGCATCTAGGACGCGCGATTGTACAAATCCCCTACCTGCCTATAAGATTTCCCACAAGATTTTTAATCCTTTGCGGGCAAAATAAGATGTGTTATTTTATTATTTATTTTGCTGTCAAATTCCCAGTTGTCACTCGGCGAATATGTTGTACTTGTATAGTTGTAAATATGTCACCTATTTCTGTGTGTCATGTGCTCAGTTCTGAGTGGTTAATAAGAAAGGTCAGCAGATCAGGTTTGATACATAGGCTGGCTAGGCGGGACACATTAAATCAGTTGAAAATCAGACACGTTTTAATTATTTTAGCAATAACACTTCTAATAATAACAGTCGACCAGTCCTAACACTAACCTCTTAATGCTGACTGCCTAACGATGCAGCTGTTTGTACCATTTTTGTAAGTCTTTGTCATGACTTGCATGGGAACTGGACCCACAACCTCCAGCATCCGAAGCGGATGCTCTAACCACTAGGCCATCAGAGCAGCCTTTTTTTTAAACATTGTATATATATTAAAATGATTTGTATATATAAGGTACTAAGTGCTTCCAAGTACTGGGAATAACCATCTTAATTAGATGCACAAATCACTTTCAGGAAATATTTTTTTTTTGTCCTTGAGGTAAAAAGGGCTAGGGTAGGCAATGAGAAATTGGGACAGTCTGCTGACAGAAAACATGCAAGGCCTCTTGAATAAGAAGTCAGGATTTGTTGCTTGCATTTGATTTCAGGAGATGAAAAACATACAGTGGGTCATGGAGTAAATGGGAAGTGTTTGAGGTTTCATTTTTATGCATGCTTATTTTTTCAAAGTACAATGGGTGTCACACAACTTTTAAAACAAGCTTCTTCCTCATGCAGCAGGGGCATCTTGATTTAATCTTGTTCTTTATGGTATGTTCATTTGCAGATTCATCCATCCAATTCCTTATGTTGATAAGTGAAATTTGCTGGGCATGTTGCATGCATGGTTAGGTTGGATTTTAACTCTATTAGGTAGTATTAGCAGCTTTTGTCATTATTGTGGATTTTTTGTGTGTAAACATTTTTTCACTGAAAACCTTGTTTGCATAATTTTTCAAAAGAATACCTAGCTGACATTGAGTATGAATTTTCTCTTCATATGCCCGATATTGGCAAGAGTGTGTTATGTTATGATGTTGTCTTTCCAACGGTTACTAGTTTGGTTTCTGCACAGTAACTCAAGTTATCTACCACAAGGTCACATACTGAAAGAAGAAAAGGGCTTGTGCCTAATACGGGTACATAGAGGACTTAGTCGTGCATGGTTATCAAATTTTGTCAGTTGCTTGTGCTTGGGATAATAAGAACTAAATAGATTTCAGGTTTCAAAGTCAATGTCACTAACTGTAAGAATAAAAATAGTTTTTGCACAAGAATTTGAGTTTTCCGTTATCTACTATAACTTGTGGAGTGGGGAAGAATCCTAGTATGTGTGATGTAAATAGTTCAAAGGTCAAGGTCACTGTGTCTAAAAGAATAATAGTTGTTCCACATAAAAACATTAGTTCTACTTTACTTACCTTAAACAGAGGGGGGCCGAGTGGTCTAAAGCACTCACCGTTATGGATCACTGCCATCTCATGTCTGTCTGCGTGGGTTTGAGTCCAGGATTCGGTCAATGTTAGTATGTGAGAAAGCTTGCCAGTTGCTTCTCGTGGGTCAGTGGTTCTTCCTGGGGTTTTCCCGGGTTCTTCCTCCACCATTAATACTGGCCGCCATGCATAGCCTCTCGTATGCTGAAAAATGGCGGTTAAAACAAGAACAACAACAACCTCAAACAAACTATTTGGATGGGTTGCACATGAGGGAAGGTAGAAGCCTATTGATTTCTGACTTAAATGGTCATAAGTCAGGGTCATTTTGACAAAATATAGTTTTAAGGAAAATATCATTGTGGATGGTTTGCACTTAATGTTTTATTAGGATAAAAGACTTGATTTTTGAGTCAAAAGGTCAAAGTCAGGATCACTGGCAAAGAAAATGGTTTCTGCAAGAAAATTTCAGTTATTCAAATGGATGACTATTGAACATGATGTGGTCCTATAATGTGTCATTCACTGTACTCTTGTTTGGGTATGTTCCTATGCATATGTAGATGACATTAGATTTACACACATTGTGGCAGTGTTTGCTGATTCCTTCAGGATTTTGGATAGAAATATTTTGTGAAAACCATTGTAGCACACTACATAAAAATCTCAATACCTAGCTAAATAAAACATGCCTCCCAGGTTAAACTGGCCTCATCATGAATAGCCATGATTACCACTGTGTGTATAAAAGTTGTATTTTGGATGGCCAAAGAGTATATTTCTATTATGCATGTTTGATGAAGTTACTTGTAGTGCTAGATTGTCTGAATGTTATAGAGTTGAAAACTGGGGAAAAATGCTAATTATTGTTTAGATAAGTCAGCCAAGGAAAACACTAGCATCTTTTGCCTCAAAAAATGTCAACAGTCAAATTGATATGTTCTCATTTATTATCCTCCTGTGTGATGAAAATATACTGGTTTAGGAATTAAGAAGAAACTAGTGTTTACAGTAAAATGCTTGATCCAGATACTTATAAATCCTTTACTCAGTTTGTATATAACTTACAGGTCTGTAATAAGTTGAGACCCACATCATTCATTTGGTGTGCTGGGTATGAGGCCCACATCATGAATTTGGTGTGCTGGGTATGAGACCTGCATCATTCATTTGGTGTGCTGGGTATGAGACCCACATCATTCATTTGGTGTGCTGGGTATGAGGCCCACATTCATTTGGTGTGCTGGGTATGAGACCTGCATCATTCATTTTGGTGTGCTGGGTATGAGACCTGCATCATTCATTTGGTGTACTGGGTATGAGGCCCACATCATTCATTTGGTGTGCTGGGTATGAGGCCCACATCATTCATTTGGTGTGCTGGGTATGAGACCCGCATCATTCATTTGGTGTGCTGGGTATGAGGCCCACATCATTCATTTGGTGTGCTGGGTATGAGACCCGCATCATTCATTTGGTGTGCTGGGTACAAGACCCTTATCATTCTGTCCTCAGAAAGATGTGCAAACATGGGGTAATGTACCACTCGGGTGGTCTAAGTGGCTAGAGCATCTGCTTCAGATGCTGGAGGTAGTGGGTTAAAACCCTGGCCAAGTCATACCAAAGATGGTACTAGCAGCTGTCTTGCTTAATGCTCAGCATTAAGAGGTTAGTGTTAGGGTCAGTTGACCTGGTGTCAGGATAACGTGACTGGGTGTTACATGCTACGTGTCTGCAGGATGCTAGACATCACTATAAACTGCCACACTGCAGACATCATAGCGATATGACTGAAAAATTGTTAAAGCTATGCTAATAATCCAAATCAGCACAGACACACATACATGGGGTGATAAAAAACTTGATCAAGCATTATGGTAAAGTAAAACAGTCAATATTTACCCCAGAGTAGCCTTTGTTGGTAAGTGGATCAATAATTGATGCAATGGCCACCAGTAAAGAATGGTCACTGGTGAAAATCTTGGTTGTGAATGCAGGCTATCTAAGGGACAACATGAGTTCTCTTTGGGTTTTGATTAACAAACACCACAAAGACCAGTTTCCAAACTTGCTGACATTTGCAACACTGGTGTGCAACGATTCATACAGGAGACTGTGAGTGTGGGTTTAGTTTTCAAAATCATGTGAAAACAGCACTGAAAAATAGACTGTCTTCCAAGAGGGTTGATGACCTTTTGGACACAGTCTTCCAAGAGGGTTGATGACCTTTTGGACACTGTCTTCCAAGAGGGTTGATGACCTTTTGGACACTGTCTTCCAAGAGGGTTGATGACCTTTTTGGACACGGTCTTCCAATAAGGTTGATGACTTTTTTGGGCACAGTCTTCCAAGAAGGTTGATGACCTTTAGATTAAACTAGAAGCATATTGAACAGTTTCACTTCATTGATGCCTTGGAGCAGTGGAGAAATGTAAGGAGAAGAAGCTTTTTGTTTTAAAGAAAAATGAGAATTGTTTTGGACAGATAAGTTCAAGTAGACTTAAAGTTGCAGTTGGTGTCTGGTACGGATACAATTCAGTATCATTGGATATTCACATATAGACAAATTTGAACTATCAGTCATTGTGTACTTTGCTTTCTTAAATTCAAGTTAATTTCTGGTATTGAAACAAGTTCAGGATTATTAAAAGTTTATGTATAAAGTTGACTTTATTTATATTTGATCTTTAAAATGTATGTGTATTGAATGATCATTGATTATAATGATGTAAAGCAGGACACGAGAATCATCCATCATAGTTTACAGATTAAAGGTAAATATATTAAATGAAAACAGTATACAGATATATACTCATATATTCTTGTTACTACATATGTACCTAAAATGAAAAAAATACGACAGTTACATTGTTGACCACATTTTTTTAAATGGTCCCTTTTAAAAACAGTTACAGGATCTAAATGCCGCATTTAAGTCATGTCTTGGCAGAACACTGACTCCTTACAGTGATATACAATCCTTACACATGGTGTTTACAGTGTTTGTTAACTTGGGTAAGAAAATATGTCAAGTAAAAGCCTGATATTATTACTGTACATTGCTTGCTCATTGAAAACTTAGCATTACTGAACTTCTGTATTTGCAGATTTTTATTTTAAAAAACATGTAAAATTGTCAAGTTATAGTTTGCAGTATTTATTATCAAAATGCAATATTAATTTGCACGGGTAACCTATGAGAAGCATTTATGCAAAAGTTGTCTTAACAAAAGAGCAACAGTTGTCTAGCATTCGAGTTTGCCAATATACCTTGTAATCTCTTTCCTTACCTGCAAGCAGGATCATGTTACACAATAGTCTTTGCTATACAGTCTATAACTGCTTATAAGTCAAACTGCAAACAGCAAACATCCTGATCTCTTAACTTTTTGCATCCTGCAGATCAGGGTCTGTGTTGTTTGTTCTATTGATTATTCCTAACAAACTCTGCAGACCCAGATCTGCTGGCACATTATGCACTGGCATATCTGGGTCTGTACAGTTTGCAGTTGGACTCAACTTATAAGCCATATTTTATTTTCTACCCGACTATGGGGCTGAAAATTCCAAGAGATTATAGCATGGGATCCAGCTGTAGATATAGATCAATAGTAAAAAAAAGAAAAAGTCAGGTCTAAGATGACAAAGTCAGGTCTAAGATGACAAAGTCAGGTCTAAGACGACAAAGTCAGGTCTAAGATGACAAAGCCAGGTCTAAGATGACAAAGCCAGGTCTACGACGACAAAGTCAGGTCTAAGACGACAAAGTCAGGTCTCAGATGACAATGTATGTGGCACGTGCAGTACATGATACATAACGTATGCTGTTTACATACTTGGCATGACTTCATTGTGTCATGGATCCAACCTAAATTTTTGGTTTAAAAATTCCTGGACAGTGGGATCAAGAAAAAGAATTAAATTTTAATTCCTGCAGACTGTAAAAGTGAACTTACTTTTAATTGGCTCCTGATGAGTCAGTTATGTGTTTGATTGTTTTGATGTACAAGCCTGGTCTCTTACCTGTATGGGTGCAGATCACAGTTTCAAAACCCCATCGTTAGATACCATCATGATTTGGTTTTGTTGTTGGTAATCATACAGGACATAATTGTTGTTAAATACATTCATGGAACTGGTAAGACACCATAATGGATGTTATATTAATCTCTTAAACATTTTTGTATAAAAACAGTCCATCAAAACATGTATAATAATGTATATAAAGAACTTCTGTGCCATTGTATTGATTGGAAAAATATTTATAACAGACCTGCCATTTTCCACATTTGCCACACTTTACATTAATGACATCTTTTTTTCAGAAAGTTTTTTCTCAAGTATTTAACACAATCTGTTTCAGGGAAATTTTGCTGTCATAAATATGGCAGTTGTTTATTTTCTGGGGAATGGATTGTCATGTATTTTTCTTTTCAAGGTGATATCAACATTGACAAGACCGTGTCGAAGCTGGCAAATGGTTAAGTATAAATGGACTGAGTACATACTTCTAGTAAGAGGAGGGACTCATTTGTTTTAAGTGTCATAAATCAGAGTTCTCTTTAATGGGAGTCCCCATTTCTGGGAAATTCAGTTTCGTGTCCTTAACTAACTGGTATCAGCATTAAAATTGGGTCCCCAAATTGGACACAAAAATATTTTGGGAGAAAATCCCATCCTGGACCTCATTCTAAATCCCATCCTGGACCTCATTCTAAATCCCATCCTGGATCTCATTCTAAATCCCATCCTGGACCTCATTCTAAATCCCACAGAGAGCTCTGATAAACAATATGCTCACATAGGTTAGTCACATTAGACACTGATTAAAAATTCCCGTCTTGCCTTTTTTGGAGAAAAATGCAAGACAGTCATACTGATGTAATTATCCAGACAAATGGGTATTGGCGTCAACTGCTAATGTAAAAGTGTTTTATGCAAGCCAGTTTTAAAGTTCATGTGCAACCCCCTTTACTCCAAAAAAGGCGAGGCATGGTATTCCACAGAAACCCTGGTAAGAAATAGCCATTTATATAGAGTTTATGTTTTTCATTCCAATCAGATAAACTATCAGTAGATACAATTTTTATCATTAAATATATTATAAAAATAATAACATATTTTAATACAAACAGATAACCTAATGCTTACCATTAAAGTTGATGACAATTTATCAGTGGCACACCTTTATTTTCTTTGATTCAAGGTGTAAGAGACCAAAGATACAATCAACCCTTGTTACTTTTCAATGCAGCATGTGCTGTATAGAAAAGGAATTCTTAAATTTCAAATAAAAGTGTTTAAGAGATGACTCAGATGGAAAATAAAATGATGCTTATTTATAGAAAGACAACATCAAGTTTTATACGTATTTATAGAAATACAAGCCTGAACATAAAGTTTTAACTTATTCCAGATTTACATAGCAGCAGATCTCGTTCAAGATCTAAATCAAAAAAGAGACGATCCCGCTCACATTCAAGGCGTAGAAGCAGCTCCAAATCACATAAATCCAGGTCTCGCTCAAGACAGAGATCCAAATCTCGGCGATCCAGATCCAAAAAACGATCCAGATCTCGATCTAAAAAGCAGAGGTCAAGATCCAGATCCAAATCCAAATCCAAATCGAGGTCCAGGAGAAATCGTTCAAGATCAAGGTAAAAAAACTGGATTAACTAGGATTTAGTATTCTGTTGCTAGTACAGTACAGCTCACATGTATTTTTGGAACCCCACGCATTGCGGTGCGGGTCTTAATCCATTCGACTTTTGCTCCGCCACAACAGTCCACAATAAAATACAAATCATTACTGCAACTGGGCTGGCATGCTGATGGCATCTCCACCATGGAGCAGCTGGTCAACTTTACTGATTGACATTTGAACAGCCAATCAGTGGAGACCACTAATGGAAAACCGTGATGTCATTAGTGATTAACAATCAAATACTATTTCAGCAATCAGTGATCTTTATTTACATCATATATATGGACAATAGAAGTTAATTTTAAAAGTTCTCTATAATTTGTGCGTTTAGAAAACTTGTATGCTGACTTGACAAGAGGCCCACCCTGTTGACATTCTCTTGAAAAGTGTAAATTTATCCTACTGTTTAAAAATATAAAGTAATCCTTGGGGTTATGGACAGTTAAATTCCAGATATTAGCAACTTCTGTTTAAAAACACAAACAACAGAAAAGAAAACACTGAATTTACACTTAAATGCAAATCATATGTTTAGTTCTTACACAGTATTGAATGTACAAGTACAAAACTACCAATAATTCTGCACATGTACTGTAAGGAACAAGGTCATAAAAGGAATGGCATAGTGTTCTTTTATATACCACAAATCAGAATAAGAGAATAGTCTCAAGATTCACTCGCCCTTTTAGAAACTTAAATGGTGTCTTTCTAATAAAGTCTTGGATGTTCATCAGAAATCAAGGCAGTGACCATTGTAAACACTGTTATCGAATGTTAGCATCAGAATATGATGTCATTTTCAGCTTGGGAAATGTACATTTCTATCACACGAATGACTTGGCACATTGCACTTAATACGTGTAGCTCAAATTATGGTCTAGTTATTAATAACGGAAGTTTTGCTGATTAACATTTGGATAGTCAATGGCTGATGACCATCCACGAAAAGGCAGACATCATACATAATTTGAAATCAGATACCATTCTAGAAATCAGGTGACCTTAATTTTTAAAAAAGATATTGGGACTATAAAAAAATAAAATAAAAAAAGCCTTGTATATTCTGTACATTTAGAGAGGGTTGATGGACTTCTTTTGCAATATGTTTACACTTTTACTAGATTGAGGTGAAAGAAATCTGAACAAACTGACTTGATGAGAGGCACACCGTATTGATCTTCAATTAAACAGTGTAAATTTATCTTGCTGTTTAAACTTGAAATGTAATCATTTTACGGTTTAGACAGTTAAATTCCATTTGACAGCCACTTTTGTTATTAAAAAACCCAACCAAAACAAGAGCAAATTCTGAATTTATTAATCATGTAATGACCCGTCCACAAAACTGAATTTACATACTTGTTCAGTTTTAACTAAATATCTACTGAACATTTAATCTATGGGGCTAGAATGTTCTTTCCAATGGGGATATTTTTTATTGTTTCATTCATCACAAGATAAATTTATTTTAAATAAGAAAAGTAATGACATAATGTAATTTTTACAATATAAATCTCAAGTTTAAATCAACCCAGTGTAATCCTCTGATTGGCTTTCAGAAGAAAACATACAATATATTACAGAAAACTTGTCAGGGCTGGATCAGGGCCTAAAAAAACATACACACATGCAAACATAGTCAGTTGAAATTTGACCATTTTATTCTTGCGCATGTGTAGGTCACCTTTACAAATTAGCGGCGTGCTGTTTTTCTATCACAGGCATCAGTATCAGTGTCTGCACAGATTTTAAAAAATAGATTTACAAATATATAATTTTACTGCATCTCAACAATTCTTTTTTCCTAGGTCAACAGTTTTTAATGGATTTCATTGACTGCTACTGCCAGGGTAGGTGGCAGAGGGAAACACATACATACACATTATTTGTTCATTCCTGTTCAAGTTTTTTTTTATGTTTATCTCATGACCCTCTGTTTTTTATTCTATATGCTTACTGTTATGCCAAGAATCACTAAACTTTGTGAGTTATGCACCTACTACAACCCTTGTCCCAAATGTTGGTTATTGTTACCCACATTTCACACTTACCCAGATTGATTTATGTTCCCAAACAGATTCATGCTGGAAACATCAGACTAGATGATTGTATGCAAATCTATTAGTACAAACCCAAATAATTGAAGTTGCTGTGACCAATATTTCACTTTATTGGTTTAGATTATGGTTTTATGACCATAAGTTGTTTGCATCATGTATGCATTTTGTTTTAGCTGGAATCACAAAACATGTTGAGGGGATGCATCTTAATCAGCATTATGCTCTCATCATAAAAGTAGGTCAGCATGACCCATATTTCACATTTCACTGTCTTTGGTTAAATTTTGTTGAAAAAGTTAATTTATTAGTTGTTGCTTATATTAGAATCTTAAAACAATTTTTGTTTTTTTTATTTATTGCTGTTAGTAACAAACGCTTACAATCAAATAAGGTCACATTGACTTACATTTATGCTTTACTGAAATTGGTTAAATGTTTGAAGCATTATGTTCAAAAAGTACATTGCTTTATGTCTTTTGTTCACAGGGTCCAACACTTCATTCAAATTCTCTTTAGTATGAATTTATTTTGAGTTTCTGCAGAGTACTACAGCTTGATAGATGTGAGCTCTGCAGTCAGTGGTTGCATGCTGCTGA
Source organism: Sinohyriopsis cumingii (assembly GCA_028554795.2). Taxonomy (NCBI): domain Eukaryota; kingdom Metazoa; phylum Mollusca; class Bivalvia; order Unionida; family Unionidae; genus Sinohyriopsis; species Sinohyriopsis cumingii. Next base: position 156,539,083 of record CM068824.1, read on the forward strand.
TGTTTTGTCATAATAATAAATTCATCTGGTTATGGTGGAACACTAAATTTTGTAACTAATATTTAAACTTAAATGTATACATATGCTTTTTTGTTCCCTCACACTTTAGCGATGGGAATATTGTAATACACAACATCTGTTCATCTCCAGACCAATTGTCTGTGTGTAACTAGATCCTTTCCTAAACCTTTAGGATGAAATTCATGAGACTTCATAATTTGCTTATACAGATGCCATCTGCAAGAAGGGCATAATTTTTACCACTTTCCCTTAGATTGATTGAGGGTGGGTGAAGAGTTGTCAGGGATTAGATATTTTTTAAACATTGCCTTTAGAGGGACGGTTTTGAATATTACACAAAATATCCCTAATAAACTATGACCCATGGGTAATAGGGGTTAGGTGGGGGTCTTATAAGAGATCCTAAGGTTTAGATTTGAGCACAAGTGTTTTACAGAAGCCGTGGTTCCCTTCCTCTTTTTGTGCCCTTCAACAATGGTAGGACTTGGAGCATATAGTGATAGCCTTATCTGTTGTCTATCACTAGTCACAGTAGCCCTTTTGGTGCATTGTGGGGCTTGTAAGCTAAGGGTTGCAGTTTTGATATCCACCCTGTCCAGCCAGGGTTTGCCTTAGTCTGTCATTGAGAAAAAGCACTTGGCCTTTCATTTGTTTGTCATGATATAGCCAGTAATGTGTTGTGTCATTGAAAACCAAATGTCTCTCCACCTCATCTTGGTAACATTTTGCATTTATGCCATGTCAGGCATTATAGTCAAACATCTGTATTCCATGAACATATTTTGTCTTCAAATACATTACCTGATCATAATACATTTTGAGTACATCTGCTATCTCACAAATGCAGCCCTACCCAGCTAAACAAAGATACCACATCTTTTTGTTTCTTTTACCAACTGAAATGCTTCACGATCATCTGCTTGGCAAGTTGGGGGTCAGATTAGAGTGGACTCCCCTTGGATAGAGGGAACCCCTGAGTTGAGTTATTACTTCAGCTCATGACTTGTTGGCACATTCTTTCTCAAGCCCCAATAAACACCAAGTTCTCAAGCCCCAATAAACACCAAGTTCCTTTGTGTCTTTTCTTCAGTTGAGTGATTCTTGGGAATTTTCTTACTTCATTTTACTATTTCTTGCTATCGTCATTGTAGACAAAACTTTACACTTGTTTGCATAATGTCATCAACAGTAAGCTTATTGGCACCTTCTTTATTGCCTGTCATATGTTTGTAGTATTTTCAGTTAAGCTCAGTATTCAACTCCGTTAGTTCCTTGATGTAACTGATCATTTATTACATGTTATTGGATGATTCCTATAATTCCTTTGGCATTTTTCTTTATTCAGAGTGTCCCTTCACAGTAAATTCAATGGGAATTAAGTTTATGCAGAGTTATAATATAATGTGTGCTTATACTGTTTGGAACATGTATATGCAAAGATGACATCCAAAATAACTGATGAGATGGCTAAGAAGTGCACAACCAAGAATGCAGATACTGCCAATCTTACAAAGACACCTTCTGCATCAACAGTTTTTTCTGTCTGAATCTCAAAAGGCTGTAAAATTGCCTGTACAAAAAGAACATTTCTCAGCCATCACAAGCATTCTCACACAGCCCAAGTCCTGCCATTATCCTTATTACCACACACAGAACAGATCTTTATGGCAATATCTAATGGGCCAGTACCAAAATTGTATGGTGGCCCATCTTGTATGGCAATATCTAATGGGCCAGTACCAGAATTGTATGATGGCCCATCTGATATGGCAAAATCTAATGGGCCAGTACCAAAATTGTATGGTGGCCCATCTGGTATGGCAATATCTAATGGGCCAGTACCAAAATTGTATGGTGGCCCATCTGATATGGCAAAATCTAATAGGCCAGTACCAAAATTGTATGGTGGCCCATCTGGTGTGGCAATATCTAATGGGCCAGTACCAAAATTGTATGGTGGCCTATCTGGACCAGTAGTAGATATGACATCAACACATATACCCTGGTAATGACTTCAGTGATTTTAACTTTAATAGGACTTGACTGTTTCAAGAGACGTCAAGCAGCTGCTGACTGCACCAGGTCCAACACAGCCTCAACCTATGTCTGCAAGAGAAATAAGTACAGTGATCTATTTTCTTAGGATGCCCAGTCCTGGCTTAAGACTCAAATAGCACACAGCACCTGGCCAGGCCAGTTCAAGTCAGGATCCAAACAATGCAGTTTAACTGGTATCAGTCAATGAGCAGTCTCGCACTGCTCAGCACCAGACCTGTTGAACTATTGTTACCTGGCACCAGTTCCATCTCCTGTTGCAGCTCAGTTGCTGTCCAGTACCAGCAGTGGCAATTCCTCAGTTCCGTGCTCTCAGTAATAGAGTGTACACCTGGAGATACCTGTGCCCACCCTGGATGGACCAAGCTTTGTTCACTATTCCACATAACATGCATCACCAGCTCAGTTTTCTTACACAACACTAGAGGCTTCTGTATCACACCATTCTTCTGGTTTGTAATGATTCACACTTGCAAGCACCACCTTCTTTTCTTAATGTAGCAATGTTTAGAGAAGACTAGGCTTTCAGTGCATTTCTGCTCTAGAGTTCGGTCCAAATGAACATGTGCTGCCTCTAAACAAGGTTCCTGCATCCATGGATCTCTCAGTTAATGATGACCATTCAGAATTCAAATGACTACCACAGTCAGGTCAGGTAGCTCATATTGTTTGCAGAGGCAGCTTGGAGACTTGTTTGTCAACAGTCTTTTCTTCTTGCATCAACGACTCCCATAACATTTCAGCATGGTTTTCTATGTGAGTTCTTCAGACTAGTGATCAACAGGGACATCTCAGACCAGAGAATGTAAAAAAACATTTTTTTAAAATAGTGACTGGAACTCATTCTAGACACAACAGCTTATTCAAAATGTTGACTTTGTTTTGATGGCCATTTTAAACAAAGCCTAAAATCTTCCTTTTAGACCTCAGCTGATGAATTTACTAGAGTTTCAGTCTCTTGTATGGCTTATTTGTTTAATAGAGACACTTAAAACTCACTGTCTATTAACAGCTTGTGAAAAGAGATGGCTTTGTCTCCATATCAGCTGTCCTGAAAGATCACCGATATAGCCATTTCCATATTACAACCACTTTCTTCCTGTCTTTCCCTTGATCAGGCCAATGATCCCAGGACACAAACAGCCTAGGCGGCAAGCCTATCACAGTCACAGGATAGGTTTTGACCCAGCTTTTCCCTCCTCCCCCCCCCAAACCATTCATAGAACATGCTCATGCCACCGTTGTGTGACTTCCTGGCATGGGGAAGAATGCAACACGTTGCCACAGATTGAAAGATATTCTACCCCCGTGACTGTGGATTTTGCAAACTGCCTCTGAGGCCTCCAGAATATATTTTGTGTCCTTCCCCCATTGTAAAGGAATATATTTTGTGTCCTTCCCCCATTGTATGGTCTGACTTCAGGACAGACACCCCAAGAGACCTATGCAAAGCCAGTATTCCACAGCAAGAAATCTATACTCTTTTTTTGTTGTTGTGAAAATGGTGTAAAGATTGTTCACAATGAAACAATGTGATTTTATTCCAGCCTTTTCCTACTTCCCAAATCAAGTGGTAAGCATCACTGAGTCATGCTCTCTTGACCAATTCGTTAGATTACCATGGTTTGGAATGGAGATGCCAGGATTGGTTCTCAGCATTGTTCAGGAGGGAGACTTTGCAGTCAGCCAAGTCCTCCAAAATGCATACCTTCAGATTCCATTCCCATGTCTTACTGAACATTCCTGAATTTTGCATACATGGACAACTTGTACCAGTTTGGTCTGAATATCAGCCTAAGGTCTTATGAACTACTTCCGTATCCATGACATCCAGCTACACATATTACATTCTGAAAAAGCACATTTTGTATCAGGATATGATATCAATGGTTCTACCTCCACCAAATATACTTTTGCCATGTATAAGTTTATCATGCGCTGAAAAAGGCAATAAACCCACAAAACCAAACCAGGTTTTTATGAGCAATAAACCATACTCCAAGTTACATCCTTGGATATTCTGACTTCCATCTTATTAAGCAGATGACATTTTAGCTTACTAAAACAATTGAAAAGAAGTGGCAGATATCATTTATAACTGTTAGGGCTGGATTTGTGATGTTTTGATTGTCCTCCTAATATATTTCGATTGGCAATGTATTGTCAAAGAAGCATATTCAATTCTATAAATTTGTTTCTACTTCTTGTTTTTTTTTTTTGCAATTTACATTACAGAAAAAAAGAGAAGTCTGGCATCTCACCAAGGTAAATTTCAATAGATTAGCCAATTGACTGGTAGTGTGCTTTTACTTAGTCTCCAGAGACTATATTTTTAATGGTCTTGTTCACTTGGTCTATGCAGTTTGTTTTCTATATTGTACCATTAAGGCTGCAAGATGTTCTTTTTTGTTCATTCTTTGTAATTTGCACAACATACATGTAATAACATGAAAAATGTTGGTTAAAGATTAAATTAACTAACCTACCAACTCGGAGGTTTATTGCTACTATTTCTTCTGAAGAAAAGTTTTATTTATTGAAAGCAATCAGGAAAATAAATGTGGTCCATTTCAGGGTCCATTCTAGACCGATCTGTTAAAGAAAAGAAACTTAAACAACCGTGCCAAAATAGGGCATAGTGATGAAAAGTTGGAAGAAATTGGTGCAGAAAGGTTAAAAGTAGAATGTTGAAAACATTAACTGAAAACAGCAATTTTTCTAAACCTTTGAGTCAAATGACATAAAAGCAAATGAAAGACTAACTGAACCTGACAAGAATATTAGTTTTTCTTTGGTTCAGCAAACATGATATATGACTTGTAAAGGATGGTAACTTTATGGTAGCGTACAATCAGAACCAGGTTATGTCATCAAAGTATTAGCCCATTTTTCCTACTTTTGCAGGATAAAATACAGTTTAAACTTGTTTCATTTGCTAACAATCAGTCGTTAAATAATGATAATATAATAATGATGGTGATAATAATTTGAATCTAGTAAAGCACCTGATCTTTAGAAGTGCTAAGCACTTTACAGTATTAGATAACACATAAAAACATATGCAAACACCTGGTTATAAAAATAAACACCTTGAAATTACAAAAGAAAATCATGATGACAATAATTGAGGAAGAAAACATTATTAAGTCTTTAAGTCTGTTATTGTAATCAGAATAGGTGAGTTATAAGAGCACTCTTGGATGAGATCACAGTACCCTTGTCTCTAATATCATTGGACCATTTGTTCCACATGGCAGGGCCCTGGTATGCTAAAGAACATTTGTATGACTTTGTTTTTAATGGTGGGAACAATGAGAATATGAGTGTCAGAAGATGAGTATAAAGTTTATAGGATGGGGTGTACACATGGGTGAAGTCAGATAGGTATATTGGATTTGAGCTAGTCAACATAGTGAACTTATTTGGTGTTTGATTCTACATAGCAGGGTGTGTGGTGTGTGCTCAGCTCTTCATACTCATTGGATAATCTAAACAACTGTGTTTTGAAGTTTCGGTAGTAGATGATCCAGACAGAAGTGAATTACAATAGTCCAGTCTTGAAAGTACAATGGAACACAAGTGTGTTAATGCATCTATTGAAAAAATATTTTTGATTGGAGCTGATGTGTCTCAGCTCAAGATATGCAGCCATGCATATGTTCATGACATAGTGTAATGATAGGTTTTGTACTGTGTGAATTTAATGTTGGTATTGCTGATTTTTATCATTTGAGGTAAAGGATGTGAATGAAAACGTCTTTGCATGTTGATTTGGATGGTCTCATTTTCATCATCATTCATCTGCAGCTTGTTGCATGTCATCCATGACTTCACATCGGAAATGCATCTGTCTACACCTTGGATGGAAGCGTCAACTTAGTTGGGTGGTTAGATTTGTATATTTGAGTGTCGTCAGCATACAATTAGTGAGACACTTTATGTCAATCTATAACACTTGAGATCTACAGAATTAAGAGAACAGGGCAGAACACAGCCATGTGGAACATCAAAACAGATCAACTGGGCTGAAATGTTTTCCATTTACAGATATAATTTGTGTCCTGTTAACTAAGTAGGACTTTGTATCATGAATTCCAAATACATGCTGGAGAGAGTGAGGTAATGTATAAATGTGTATTGTGTCAAATGATGCAGACAAGTCAAGAAGGCTGCAGATTGTAATGTTTCTGTTATCCAAAGCAGAGTAAAAGTTTTGATCTACACACAGAAGGGTAGTCTCAGTACTATGGCGAGGGCGATATGCAGACTGTACATTGCTAATGTGACTTCGAATTCAGATGAGATACAAGTCGGGATAGAACAACTTTTTCTATGATTTTTTACTTGAACAGGAGGTTAGAAACACGTCAGTAGTTCTTTAAATTGTCATGCTCAAGCATCTGTTCCTTCAACAGAGGCTTTACAATGGCAGTTTTGATTTGAAAAATGATGGAATTCCCCAGATTAGAAGTATTGATAACGTCGGTTAGTGAAGGTAATATTCAACCTAAGCACTCAAGCAGCAATAATGTTGGAATTGGATCGAGTTCGCATGACTTTGGGGCACTCTTCATTATAATTATATGTACAGACCACTCAGGTGGCCAAGTGGTTAGAGCGTCCACCTCGGAAGCGGGAGGTCATGGGTTCGAACCCCAGCCAAATCATACCAGAGACTTACAGAAATGGTACTAACAGCTGCCTCGCTAGGCACTCAGCATTAAGAGGTTAGTGTTAGGACAGGTCAGCCTTGTGTCAGGATAATGTGACTGGGTGGGGACATCATGCTACATGTCTGTGGCATGATGCCCCAGTGCTAGACATCACTATACACTGCCACACTGCAGGCCTTGTAGCGATGACTAAAAAGTTGTTAAAGCTATGTTAAAAATCCTGATCACACACACATAATTGTATGTACCAAATCCATCGAGACTGGTTCAGATGCTGTTGATGGTTGCTATTGACATTCTGTATCACAACTGTATGGTGACGATGAGTTAATTGAAATTGAATTGTCAAGCTTATCTCTAATGGATTGTACATTGTTGCAGAAGAAATCTGCAAATATGATGCAGATATTATCTCATAAAAGTTCTTTGCACACCAATGAAGACTAGAATATTATCATCAGGTCTGTGAAGAATCCAGTCGAAAATGTGACCATGTGTATGAGTGAGTTGGCTGGCTGACTGACTGACAGGTCGAAAATGCAAATAGAATCTAGGAATTTTTATGTCTTTTGGTTTCCAGGACAGACAAAGTGATAGTTTAAATCTCCAAGAAAATTTCCATACTCCAGGAGGTTAGGAAGTGCTTGAAAAAGAGAGATTCAGTCAGCTTGGTTTTTCGACTAAGAGGAGGGTGAGAGGCAGAAGAAATGTACTGACATTTTTTCAATTATGAATGAGGTTTGGATGTTCAAATGATGTATGGCTGAAATTGAAAGTTGTAGTATGGTTAGGACGTGGATTATGGAGTTCTTTGCAGGGACAGCAATTCCACTTTATGGGAGTGACATGGGATCAACTTGATGGAGTAAGCAGAGGGTGTTAGAATAGCACACATTAGTTCATCACCCAATTTTGTTAGCCATGTTTCTGTTAGAAAAAAATATCCTGACCATTGATAAAATGAACTATTTATGTATGCCTTTCCAGTGGTCCTACTGATTGAATTATGATATACATAGTGGTTGCTCGGACTTAAAGGTTGATAATTCATGAGGAATTTGAATTAAGTTATCCAAACTAATGGTTGAGTTTTCAAATGGCTGTGAAAGAAAGGGAGATAACTGGAATCTGTCTTCCTGTTCTACTCTTTCTAGCTTTGAAACAACTTGTTTTCGCTGCAGTTTACTTTTAAATAAAGCTGATAGTAGTCCTAGTTAGTTAAGTCTGGTGCAAAATGAAGTATGGAGTGGTTATTTAATGCAGTTAATGGAGGTCCGTTGTAGCATAAACAGGTCGACTGGTGAGTATATTGTGATGACTTCATGTTCAGAACAAAAGGCAGTTGTAAGAGTTGGGCAAGACAACTAAGAAAAAGTCTAATAGTTCTCTTTTTCAAAACAAGTAAATGAAGAAACATTCCAACAGAACATCCAATGCATGATGAAATCACTAATGTAGATGAATACTGACAACAAACATATATATCATGAAAAACAACAAAAATCCAGAGTAGCTGCCTCAAGCCTGTTAAGTGTTGGTGGCCAAGTTGAAAAATAAACCTCTGCAGCATAATAAATTTAAATTTGATTGGGGTTACAAATGCATGGAATTTCACTAATGAAGCTTCATGTGTGGAATCTTGTTGATTGAAAATTAGTTGCAGACATCAATATCCATTAGATTGACATAAAAGTTTTTAATAAAGCATGCAGTACTATGTTTAAACTGCTTTACACAGGTTTTCTAACAGAAAGAAAAGATACGAGTTGATATTTTACACAGAATTCAAAAGTATTCAGTGGCCAAAAAGTATGGAGTGGGTGTTTTGAAGCAGTAGACTTATGGAAAAGCAAAGTCAACATTTGAGCAGGCTGATAGACAAGGGGACAGCTAGCATGGACTGTGCATTTGAAGTCTAGAAAACATTTAGCCATTTTTTGAAAGTATAGGTCATTACCAAAGAGTAAAAAAGCAAATGGAAAAAGCTTTTCTTTATTGAGCAGTGCAATGGATTGCTAAATAGGGGTACAGCAGACACAGTATAATGCACCATTATCTTTATGCGTGAATCATGCACAGGATTAGATGCACCGCCTTTCTAATCACTATTCATTTTGTAAAGAATGAAAGTACCGGTACAGGTCTGTATTACTCATTTTCTTGGATTATTGTTTGGTATTTTATAGAATTTTACAGGAAAACTTTGAAAATCTTTTCAATTTTAAATTTATATGTAGCAATACTCTAAATATTACAACTGTTTAAAAATTATTGAAGACAATAAAATCGGAAGTAAAGAAAAAGTTAATTTTTATATGACCATGCCAGAGTCTAAGTGGGCTTGTGATATAGCCCCTCAAGCATCGTCTGTCCATCCATCAACACATGTTGGTGAACACTGTAGATGCCATATTCTGATAGGTTTGGTCTTCAAGCTTGTATGATCAAGATCTCAGATGCATTTGAATATGAGTGACATCCAAGCATAATAATGAGGTGATCCTTGTACTGAATGGCTGAGCTTGTGAATACCCTAAATAATATTTTCCTGTTTACATTTTGATCTGATATGTAAGCTTTTATACTCAAGATCTTGGATGGGCTTTTGATATCTTGCATCAGAATGGCTGGGCTTGTGATTTCTCTAGTGGCTATATTTTCATTCAGTTTTTGATCAGACCTGGTATGTAAGCTTATATCATAAATATCTTGCATAGGTTTGATTATTATTGGTGGTCTTGAGTGACTGAGACATTAGAGTCCATATTTCTTGCGTCTGATTGGCTGAGCTTGTCAGCTCTGTTAATCCATATTTCTGAATCAGTTTTGATCAGACCTTCTATATCAGTTCATTTTGTCAGGATCTCAGATGAGTTAAATTAGGATTGAGTTCTATGCAGCTTTATTGAGTATGCAGGCTGAGCAGATGACAACCCTTCTGTCTGTTCACAACTTAAATGTTTTAACCAGTGAGCCACTGAAGTTCTCTTGTGTTGAGATTTAAATGGTTTCAAAGTGGACTCAGTAATGGGACCCTAAGTGGATAAGGACAGAGCCAGGACTTATCCTGACTGCAGACAAACTTTCCTTGATGCATCAAGTAAATGTATATATTTTAAGTGTTGGGCTATGAACAGTTTCTAAACTGTGAATCAGGACCTAGTCCTGAGTGGCAGGGAGGGACCTAGTCCTGAGCAGCAGGGAGGGACCTAGTCCTGAGTGGCAGGGAGGGGTTTAAGGATGATATGCTAGTTGTATAAAGAAAGTTACTTTATACATAGGGTGTAGGAAAAAAGATAAATAACAATATTAATAGATCATATAGCAACTATGTGCTCCAAGCTTTTCTTTCGGCTGAACAATTTCACTGCATGTATGAAATTTGCCTTCAAAAGTTGACATGCCTACTACCCAGTTGAGATATATCAGGCCCAATTAGACCTCTTGTTTATTTCTAATTTTCTTCTAAAATGATCCAAATGGCATTATATGAATGACCAATAGATATTTAAGCAACAAGAAGTCCTGAATGGCAGGTTACTGCACTGGGGAATGGGGTAATTTTATAAGGGGGTGAGAGCTGGAAGGGGGTGGGGGAACAAAATTAAAATGTCTTAGCTTGAGAAAAAAAACAATCAGGAAAATGAAGTTTTGACCGAGTGTATATTTTACTTTATTTCTCTATTTAGAAAAAGTCCTAAACCAGAGGAGGTTACTGCTAGTAAAGAGAGGTAATGAAATCTTTATATGCTCAATCAACTGCAGTAATTTTCATCAGAAATGGTGTATAAGCTTATATCATAAGGACTGAGATGAGTTTTCAGCTATGAACTGTGTCCACAGAATGTTAATGAGATAGTCTTGCAATTGTCTTGGCTTGTGAACACCCCAGAGACCCCAAACAGATTTTGATAGACCTTGTATGTATTCTTGTCAACACTACAGAGACCTGGAACAGATTTTGATAGACCTTGTATGTATTATGTATTCTTGTCAACACCCCAGAGACCCAGAACAGATTTTGATAGACCTAATATGTATTCTTATCAATACCCCAGAGACCCGGAACAGATTTTGATAGACCTTATGTGTATTCTTGTCAACACCCTAGAGACCCCAAACAGATTTTGATAGACCTTGTATGTATTCTTGTCAACACGTCAGAGACCCAGAACAGATTTTGATAGACCTTATTTGTATTCTTGTATATTTTTATTAACACCCAAGAGATCCAGAACAGATTTTGATAGACCTTATATGTATTCTTGTCAACACCCCAGAGATCCAGAACAGATTTTGATAGACCTTATATGTATTCTTATCAACACCCCAGAGATCCAGAACAGATTTTGATAGACCTTATTTGTATTCTTGTATATTTTTATTAACACCCAAGAGATCCAGAACAGATTTTGATAGACCTTATATGTATTCTTGTCAACACCTCAGAGACCTGGAATAGATTTTGATAGACCTTATTTGTATTCTTGTCAACACCCTGGAGACTCGGAACAGATTTTGGTAGACTTTATATATATTCTTGTCAACACCCTACAGACCCAGAACAGATTTTGGTAGACTTTATATGTATTCTTGTCAACACCCCAGAGACCTGGAACAGATTTTGGTAGACTTTATATGTATTCTTGTCAACACCCTAGAGACTCGGAACAGATTTTGGTAGACTTTATATATATTCTTGTCAATACCCTTGAGACACGTAACAGATTTTGGTAGACTTTCTATGTATTCTTGACAACACCCCAGAGACCCAGACTTTATATTTAAGCTTACCTCATCAAGATCTGAGATGATTTTGAACGAGATCCACACACCACTGCTCTATTTTAGCTGCTTTTTGTGGGGATTTCAATGGTTTCCAAATGAAGACTGAAGTGGCAGGGCCTCAGGGTCAAGGACAGACCCAGGAGTCCATGCTGATTACAGGTTAACTCCCCTAGTAATGCCAAGTGTGTCTGTAAATGCTGGTAGGCAGGGCCTCAGGGTCAAGGACAGACTCAGGAATCCATGCTGATTACAGGTTAAGTCCCCTAGAAATGCCAAGTATGTCTGTAAATGCTGGAAGGCAGGGCCTCAGGGTTAAGGACAGACCCAGGAATCCATGCTGATTACAGGTTAACTCCCCTAGAAATGCCAAGTATGTCTGTAAATGCTGGAAGGCAGGGCCTCAGGGTTAAGGACAGACCCAGGAATTCATGCTGATTACAGGTTAACTCTCCTAATAATGCCAAGTATGTCTGTAATTGCTGGAAGGCAGGGACTCTGACCAGTTTCTAAGTTATGAATCGGATCTAGTTTCCATGGGCAGGGAGAGATGAAGGGAATAATGCTATTTGTGATGATGATGTTATTGTGTATGTTGATATATGGTTGTGGAAAAAAGATAAATAACACCAATGTTAATAGCTAGTGTTCTTTGTGATGATGATATTGTGTATGTTTATGTGGATAAAAGATAAATAACGCCAATGTTAATAGCTAGTTTAGTATCTAAGGGCTCCAATAAACACAACCTGAACTGTCATTAACACAGGTGAGCAATATCAAACCCACAATGGGCCTCATATGTATTTCTGATTCCACTCAAAATATTATAAATGACATGACTTATCTGTTGATAATATAAGCAGCTACAAATCCTGAATGATGACTTGATACACTGGGGTGGGGGTGGCACTAGGGGGAAATTGAAGTTTTGACCATGAATGAATATTTTACTTTATTTCTCTATTTAGAAAAAGTCCTAAACCAGAGGAGGTTACTGCTAGTAAAGAGAGGTAATAACAGAAATACATGTATATATGCTTGACATTCTTAATCAATGGGAAAGAAATAATTGTAAAGCAGTGCTTCTTTTCTTAGCTTCTAAGGTTTACCTTGGTGTCTGTGGAAGAATGGTGTATGTAATTTTCATCATCTGATAATGCAATAATAGCTGAACTCTGTTTCTCTTAATACACATCTTTACATGGAGTGAACCACTGGGTCATTTTGTATAGACCCAATTCGTAACTGTTACATGGAGTGAACCACTGGGTCATTTTGTATTGACCCAGTTCATAACTTTTACATGGAGTGAACCACAGGATCATTTTGTATTGACCTAATTCATAACTTTTACATGGAGTGATCCACTGGGTCATTTTTTATAGACTGAATTCGTAACTTTTACATGGAGTGAACCACTGGGTCATTTTGTATAGACCCAATTCGTAACTTTTACATGGAGTGAACCACTGGGTCATTTTGTATAGACCCAATTCGTAACTTTTACATGGAGTGAACCACAGGGTCATTTTGTATAGACCCAATTCATAGCTTTTACATGGAGTGAACCATGGGGTCATTTTGTATAGGCCCAATTCATAGCTTTTACATGGAGAGTGAACCACTTGTCATTTTGTATAGACCCATTTCATAACTTTTACATGGAGTGAACCACTGGGTCATTTTGAATAGACCCAATTTCGTAACTTTTACATGGAGTGAACCACTGGGTCATTTTGTATAGACCCATTTCATAACTTTTACATGGAGTGATCCACTGGGTCGTTTTGTATAGACCCAATTCGTAACTTTTACATGGAGTGATCCACTGGGTCATTTTGTATAGACCCAATTCATAACTTTTACATGGAGTGAACCACTGGGTCATTTTGTATTGACCCAGTTCATAACTTTTACATGGAGTGAACCACAGGATCATTTTGTATAGACCCAATTCATAACTTTTACATGGAGTGAACCACAGGGTCATTTTGTATTGACCTAATTCATAACTTTTACATGGAGTGATCCACTGGGTCATTTTTTATAGACCTAATTCCTAACTTTTACATGGAGTGAACCACTGGGTCATTTTGTATAGACCCAATTCGTAACATTTACATGGAGTGAACCACGGGGTCATTTTGTATAGACCCAATTCATAACTTTTACATTATTGGTGTAATATGCGATGCTATGGCCATAAAAGGCAAATGTGAAACATCCAAAATGTCTGATTATACTTCTGATTCTAACAAATAGATTTTACATTGGTGTTCATTCCAGGTAAACACAGGAAACATGTTGATTGGTTTTAATTCTCTACTCCCACGAGCTTGCAAAATATAGAAAATAAAAGGATGTTGAGATGGTGGTGGAATGAAAAAGTAAGAAAACAGAGATATGCCCATGTTGTTGTTTTGTCTTCTGAGACTTAATATTTTTGTTCCACCTCTGCTGAATATTTCAGTAATCTTGACATAGCAGCTGCTTTAACATCTGTCATCAGGGCATTGTATCAGTCTAAAATTTATATCATTTTGTTCCTTACCAAACATTGCTATTATATTCAAATTTTGAAGTATATACAGTCGAGGTCACAGCGTCAGAGGTAAAGCTATTGGATATGACATCTCTGACTAGCAGTTTCATCAGTGTTTAACCTCGAACACTAATTTCAATTATTTTGTTTTTGTTTTTTGTTGCAGACATCTTGTATAGAAACTATCCCAGTACTGAATTAGAGAATTAAATAAACATGTTTCATTGTCCATAATTACCCCAACCCTTCCTTGATGAAAGTTGGAAGTTTATTAATTTTATGTGTACTAGGAATTTAGTGAAGACATAATGGTAGGGCTTGAAAATAATATTGTGCATTCACTGAAGTGGTTTTGCAAGTGGGGGTGGCTTGTTTTTTTCTTCTCAGAAATCTGTGAATTCTGCAATTGCAGATCATAGAATAGACCCTGTTATGGGTCAGATAAAAGTACAGTTTGTGGTTGAATTTTTATTTATGTGTGAAACGTTAGCCAATAAAAATTAGACATTACCTGGAGGCTATACTCTGATAAAATGATTATCTTACCACTGCCAGAAAATTCTTTTCAGGAGTATACAGTGGAACTTGTATATAAATGACACTCAGGAGCCTAGAAAAATGTTGTCCTTTATGGACTGTAAGGAACAAAATCATAAGGTTTTGGTTTTATTTATTGTGATTCATGTTCTCTTTTCACAGGTCAAGACGCCGATCATCACTGCCACGTCGTTCGAGATCCCCGTCTCGCAGGCAAAGAAGCAAGTCCAGATCTCGGTATGTTTTCATTTCTTACATTAGTAGACATTTATGTTTCATAACAATCACTGGTGAAGATAAGAGTATTTAAATTTTAGAACATTTACAATTTTACATGCTGGTAAGTTAAAAAAAAGCTACCAGCAAAATGAAAGTCTAGTTTTAACAAGTTCAGTCAAGTGTTTGTTCTAAGATGTATCAGCAAATTATTTAAAAGTGTGTGCACAAAAACTGTATAGAAAAATATGTAAAATTTGATTGGTCCGTGAACACATTTCTTGCACCAGATGCAAAAGGAAAAAGGTATATTGTTTAGTCATATGTTTTTCTTCTTTGTTATGAAACAGTGCTTTCTTGAAAATTTTCCACATCTTCACAAAAGTGAAGTATTAGCTTATCATCAGAGAATTGTAGGGTGAAGAAATTTGATATCTACTTTTGACATTTTCCCCATGATTACATATATACAAGCTTACATGTCTTGTTTGTCTGCAGATATCATAGGCCCTGCTCAGTGTGTAATAATGCCAGCAGTTGAGGACCTATTCTTTTTGTTTTACTGAACTTATAATGAACTGCATAGACCTTAGACATTATGGGATGGGATATTTGGTAGACCTAGACGTGCATTGTGCGATGGGATATTTGGTAGACCTAGATGTGCATTATGCGATGGGATATTTGGTAGACCTAGACGTGCATTATGCGATGGGATATTTGGGCCTGTGCAGTTTGCAGATGGATTTAATAGCAAGAATGTATGGTACATCAGATTTCTATTGCCTTTGAAATTTCACTGATTGGTCAGGACATGCACTGTATCATAACAACACTGGCCTTGAATCAACTGATGTCCATTTATGTTTACGTTTTTATAACTTCACCATTGAGCCCTCAGGCGGTTGAGTGATCTAAAGTGCTTGTCTTTACTGATAACTGCCATTTGACCTGTCTACATGAGTTAGAGTCTTGGTTATGTGAGAAAGCATGCCAGTAGCTTCCCATGGGTCAGTGGTTCTTCCCAGGGTTTTCCCAAGTTCGTTATCCACCAACTATACTAGATACCATGTATAGCCAGCCTATCATGTGATGAGTAATGGCATTAGCCATGTATAGCCTGTCATGTGATGAGCAATGATATTAGCCATGTATAGCCTGTCATGTGATGAACAATGGCATTCACCATGTATAGCCTATCATGTGATGAGTAATGACATTAGCCATGTATAGCCTGTCTTGTGATGAGTGATGGCATTAACCATGTATAGCCTGTCATGTTATTAGTAATGGCAGTAGCCATGTATAGCCTGTCATGTGATGAGCAATGGCATTCACCATATATATCCTGTCATGTGATGAGTAATGACATTAACCATGTATAGCCTGTCATGTGATGAATAATGACATTAGCTATGTATATCCTGTCATGTGATGAGCAATGGCATTAACCATGTATAGCCTGTCATGTGATGAGTAATGGCATTAACCATGTATAGCCTATCATGTGATGAATAATGGTATTAGCCATGTATAGCCTGTCATGTGATGAGCAATGGCATTAACCATGTATAGCCTGTCATGTGATGAGTAATGACATTGACCATGTAATAGCCTGTCATGTGATGAGTAATGGCATTAACCATGTATAGCCTGTCATGTGATGAGCAATGGCATTAACCATTTATAGCCTATCTTGTGATGAGCAATGGCATTAACCATGTATAGCCTTAACCATGTATAGCCTATCATGTGATGAGTAATGGCATTAGCCATGTATAGCCTGTCATGTGATGAGTAATGGCATTAACCATGTATAGCCTATCATGTGATGAGGAATGGCATTAACCATGTATAGCCTGTCATGTGATGAGGAATGGCATTAACCATGTATAGCCTGTCATGTGATGAGGAATAGCATTAACCATGTATAGCCTGTCATGTGATGAGCAATGGCATTAATCATGTATAGCCTGTCATGTGATGAGGAATGGCATTAACCATGTATAGCCTGTCATGTGATGAGCAATGGCATTAACCATGTATAGCCTGTCATGTGATGAGCAATGGCATTAACCATGTATAGCCTGTCATGTGATGAGCAATGACATTAACGATGTATAGCCTTTCTTGTGATGAGTAATGGCATTAACCATGTATAGCCTGTCATGTGATGAGCAATGACATTAACGATGTATAGCCTGTCATGTGATGAGCAATGGCATTAACCATGTATAGCCTGTCAGGTGATGAGTAATGGCATTAACCAGCAACAAAATGACTATATCTTTAATTGGCATCCATTATTTGTTCTTCTGTCAACACCTGTATGTGGACACTTCAGAGGCTTTGTTTCTGATAAGAACTTTATCAGACTTGGACTAATAGTTTATATCATGATCTCACATATGTTGGATTATGAGTAACTTGGATGTTTATTGAGATGATGTTGCACTGATAGCTTTTGAATAAATAATCTAAAGGCAAAATTTTTAATCAGATTAAGCTTGTATCATCATTGTATTGGAGAAATTCAGTTATGAGGAACACCATGTACATTAATGAAATAACCTTGCATCTGTTTGGCTTGCCAACAAACACTCCAGGGGCTTATTTACAATAAAATTTACATCAGATTCAGTACACAAGTCAGACTTTGAACATATTCTGATCATTACCTTGGATGAGTTTGATTACAAGCGTATTATGAGGTGATCATTTAACTGGTTGGCCAAGCTTGTGAACACTTTGTAGTCCATAATTCTAATCAAATTTTTTGATCAAATGTGTTATAACAGTTTATAATGTTAAGATCTCAGATGAGTTACATCCATGCTTGTTAATTAGGTGATCTAGTGCCTGATTGGTTGAGCTTGTGAATATAGTAAAAGACCAAATTTTTAACTAGATTTTGATTAGATTTTATAATATCAACTTGCAGACCATTAATGATTTAATCATGCATCTGGTTGGCTGTGATTATGAACACTTTAGAGGCCATGTTTCTGATCAGATTTTCATTAGATAATGGTATATAAGCTTACATCATTAGGATCTCAGATGAATTTTCAGCTATGAGCAATATCCATGCACATTAATGAGATAGTTTTGCAGTTGATTGAGGTTGTTAACACCCCCGAGACCCTGAACAGATTTTGATAGACTATATTAGGTGATTTTGCATATATCTACATATATGAGATCTCAGATGTTAGATAGATTTGGATAATAAGCTTTTGAACACCCTAGAGCCCCTGAACAGATTTTGATAGACTATATTGAGGTGATTTTGCATATATCTACATATATGAGATCTCAGATGTTAGATAGATTTGGATAATAAGCTTTTGAACACCCTAGAGCCCCTGAACAGATTTTGATAGACTTGATATGTAACCTTATATCATCAAAATCTTGGGTGTTTTTGATTATAAGCAACATCCTCTCATATTAATGCGAATCCAAGCTGAGCAGATGGTGGTAACCAAACCCACAACCTTCTTGAACCACTGAGCTATTTTCGCTCCTTTTTGTGGGGATTTCAATAGTTTCCAAGTGATGACTAAAGTGCCAGAGCCTCAAGGGTTAAGTGCAGACCCAGGAATCCATGTTGACTGCAGAAGTAACACCCATTGTAATGCAGAGTGTCTCTATATACTTGAAGGTAGAGGTTCTGACCAGTTTCTAAGTTATGAATCGAGATCTAGTTTCCATGGGCAGGGAGAGATCAAAGAGACAACAGTGCTAGTTGTATACATGATTTTAACCTTTGTATGCTGAAAAGTTACTGTGTATGTGTGTGTGTATGTATGTATGTATGTATGTGTATATATATATATATATATATATATATATATATATATATATATATATATATATATATATATATATATATATGTGTGTGTGTGTGTGTCATGGAAAAAAAATAAATGACACCAACGTTAATAAGTACTGTTGCAGTTAAGTGCTCAAGTACATGTGTACCCATTGTATGAGGAGGAAGTTATGTATACATGCATATCTATATGGTTGTAGAAAAAAGATAAACAACACCAATATTAATAGGTAATGTAGCACCTACGTCCCCATTACATGTGTGAATTTGCATTCACAACCTGAACTGTCCTTACCAGAGGTGTGCAATGTCAGGCTCACATTGGCCTCGTGTTCCACTCAGAATATCATAAATGACATGACATGACTTATCTGTTGGTAATTTAAGCAGCTACAAATCATGTATAATGACTTGATACACTGGGGTGGGGGTGGCATTAGGGGGAAATTGAAGTTATGACTGCGAGTGAATATTTTACTTTATTTCTCTATTTAGAAAAAGTCCTAAACCAGAGGAGGTTACTGCTATTAAACAGAGGTAATAACAGAAATATATGTATATATGCTTGACATTTATTACTGAAATCTGTATGTGATAAGAAAAGAAATCATTGTAAAGAAGTGTTTCTTTTCTTAGCTTCTAAGGTTTACCATGGTGTCTGTGGAAGAATGGTTTGAATTTCATCATTTGATGATGCAATACTGCTTATATCTATCTCTCTTAATACACATCTGCTACATGGATTTAACCATTGGGTCATTTTGTATAAACGCAATTCATAACTTTTACCTTATGTAAGTAAAATGGTGAATACATAAAGTGTTTTATTACACTTCTGTTTCCAACAAACAGATTTTACATTGGTGTTCATTTCTAGTACAATTAGGAAACTTGTTGAGTGATTTCTTACTCCCCAAGCTTGCAACATATGAAAATTAAAAGGATGTAGGGATGGTGGTGGAATGAAAAGTAAGAAAACAGATGTACAGTTGCTTTTTTCAGATCTCTGTTCTTGTTTTTCCACCTTTGCTGAATGTCTCAGTAAGCTTGACATAGCAAGCACATTTAAGATCTGTCAAACACATTGTCATTCTTTATGTTGCTTACCATACATCCCTGCTTGTTTACATCCATTTCCTACTGCCTTTACCGTCAAGTTTAAAAGGATATTATTAATTGCTGATGATCACAATGTCAGAATTTTTTACATTACCCACCATCAGTTCCACAAACATTAAATCTCTTGATCTGATTTAGTTGTTTTGTTTGTTTCACATAGATTTTGAATAATTGAAATTAATGGTTAATCCATTTCTAAATACTTACTCGAGGAACTTGTTCCAAAACTAGAATAGTAATTATCCTAGTATTGAATTAAAGAATTTGATAGGTTTTACTAATTAGGGACAGGATGTTTCTAGAACTTAAAGGTGAAGAGGAAAATTCTTTCCATTTGAACTACAAGAAGTGGCAATTTTTTTACAAATATCGGAGGGATTTAAACAAGACATAATGGTCAGGCTTGAAATATTATGCACAATTTTTGCACATTCAGATGTACGAGAAAGATTTTTGAGAAATCAGTGTGAAGTGCACTGTCATGCAAGCTAGAATAGATCCTGTTATAGTAAAGTCATACAGTTCATGTTTGCCCATTTACCCGTCTTAAATTTACAATAAATTGTTGTTTTAAAATATGATGCTAATATTGTTTAACCAAATTCTATTCAGTCCTGATTATTGAATATTCTGCACTGTAGCTGTCATCAAGAAACTTTCAGACAGAAATGTAATATTATAGGGTAGTACGAATTTGTTTATCAACATGCATAGCTTTTTTATGACATGACATCGTGCAACATTCAATCAGGATTGTACTGGATGAAACCTTTTGTTTGATCGGGTCCAAAAATGTCCATTTACTTTAACATTGATTTTGCCGTATATACTACTCGGGTGTGTGCGTAAATTATGACCGTCCAAGGAGTATGGATGTATGAAGATTCAAATAAAGTGAACAATTTACATTTAAAAGTATGTGAAATTGAATTCTAAAAAATGACATCCATTACTGAACTAATTGGTAATAAACACATGCATGAACTCTGACTTACTATAAGGATCAGATAAAAATATAGTTTGTGGTTGCATCATGGAATAGATCCTGTTAGGGGTAAGATAAAAATACAGTTTGTTTTGCATCATAGAATAGACCCTGTTAGCGGTCAGATACAATTTTACAGTTTGTGGTTGCAGCCTACAATAGATCCTGTTAGCGGTCAGATACAATTTTACAATTTGTGGTCCTAAATCCCGTTAGGGGTCAGATAAAATGCAGTTTATGGTTGCATTCATGTTTACTATGAAAAGCTAACCTGTACAAATTGACATACTTCTGATTACAAGGCACTGCAATAAATAGGTGACTGTATCATTTCCATATTTGTCGGTTATACTCAATCTATAGTATGCATATCATTGCTTATGAACATGTGATAGATTTAATGTGATCGGAAGTTAGTTGGATAATGCCAATTGTGGTTATGATAGAGCTTGTGTCCTGAGGGATCAGTGAAAGTCCAAAGGCAAAATAAATTTAAATATACATGTTAATGATTGGAATACGAGTCAGTGAGTCATACAGTATCGAGTTAAGTAGCTCATGATGAACCAGTTATGAATTGATTGCCTATTAAAAGCGAATGACCTGATGACAACCGACGTTCTGATTCTGAGTGACTTTACCTGCTGATCTTTGGTTGCTTCTTGAAGATCTTATTCCAGTGCTTTCATTTTTGTCCACTTTGGAAAGAAAGTAATGCAGAAAATATATTAGTTTTAAATTTTATCAATCAGATATGATCGCTTCAAGGCAATTTTTTTTTAAAGAATAATTAAGCAATTTTTTATCAGGTAGTTGACTTGATGAAAGATGAACAGTGATTTAATAGATTATTTAATCTCTGATTGCAGTAGAAGATCCAGGTCTTCAAAACGAAGCTCTCGCAAGTCTCGGTCACGGTAAGATATTTTGATTTTAAATTAAGTATATAATCATGGATAAACGGTAAATAAAAATTCTGTATTTTTCTCAATTTTGTCTTTGTCATTCAACTGCCCATCCAATTGTCTGCCACACTTTCTTGAAGGCAAGCTTTTGAGCCAAAACCAGACCAAATGTGTTATTTAGATTCCTTGAGTTGGTCCCAAAACCTGGTTAGATCCTGGTTACTGTGATTTTATTTCACAATTGTTTACACATTTTTGAACTTTTAGGAGAAAGACTTTTTGGGGAAAGAAACTTGTAAGCATGTTTAGGAAAGTTACACAAGGTGGACAGTTTTATTAATATTTAGATGACTTGATTAGATTTCCAGATGATTGTAACAATTGTTACAATCCTGTCAGATTTGTTAACATTTTGTACTTGGTCTTTGCCAAAAATTATGTTATCATGATTAAGTAAATATCACTCCAGGCTGAGAAGTGAAATTGTGATGGTTTTTTGTTGTATTAATATGTAGATAAGCTGATTAGATTTTAAGGCCATTAGAACTGTTTGTACTTTTTTTGCACATTTTTAATAACTTTTTGGGACTTTGGACTTTTTCAGTAAAAATCTTGTTATAATGATTTAGCAAAAGCCCCTTGATGTAGACCTGTAATTTGTCATGCATGCTAATCCATCATGATTTAGCAAAAGTCCCTTGATGTAGACCTGTAATTTGTCATGCATGCTAATCCATCATGATTTAGCAAAAGTCCCTTGATGTAGACATGTAATTTGTCATGCATACTAACCCATCATGATTTAGCAAAAGTCCCTTGATGTAGACCTGTAATTTGTCATGCATGCTAATCCATCATGATTTAGCAAAAGCCCCTTGATGTAGACCTGTAATTTGTCATGCATGCTAATCCATCATGATTTAGCAAAAGCCCCTTGATGTAGACCTGTAATTTGTCATGCATGCTAATCCATCATGATTTAGCAAAAGTCGCTGGATGTAGACCTGTAATTTGTCATGCATGCTAATCCATCATGATTTAGCAAAAGCCCCTTGATGTAGACCTGTAATTTGTCATGCATGCTAATCCATCATGATTTAGCAAAAGCCCCTTGATGTAGACCTGTAATTTGTCATGCATGCTAACCCATCATGATTTAGCAAAAGTCCCTTGATGTAGACCTGTAATTTGTCATGCATGCTAATCCATCATGATTTAGCAAAAGCCCCTTGATGTAGACCTGTAATTTGTCATGCATGCTAATCCATCATGATTTAGCAAAAGTTCCTTGATGTAGACCTGTAATTTGTCATGCATGCTAATCCATCATGATTTAGCAAAAGCCCCTTGATGTAGACCTGTAATTTGTCATGCATGCTAATCCATCATGATTTAGCAAAAGTTCCTTGATGTAGACCTGTAATTTGTCATGCATGCTAATCCATCATGATTTAGCAAAAGTCCCTTGATGTAGACATGTAATTTGTCATGCATACTAACCCATCATGATTTAGCAAAAGTCCCTCGATGTAGACCTGTAATTTGTCATGCATGCTAATCCATCATGATTTAGCAAAAGTCCCTCGATGTAGACCTGTAATTTGTCATGCATGCTAATCCATCATGATTTAGCAAAAGTCCCTTGATGTAGACCTGTAATTTGTCATGTATGCTAATCCATCATGATTTAGCAAAAGTCGCTGGATGTAGACCTGTAATTTGTCATGCATCCTTGCAAGTGCTATGATTCAGTTTTCGTGCCATTATTTAAGAGGTTTTGTGAATATTTGGGACTTGGACCTTCTGCAGTGTCTTGTAAATATATTGGGTGGGGTAGGGGTAGTTCCAATGATTCATTTCCCTAGTCTCATGTTTAGACATGTAAAACTTGTAACAATTTTTGGAAAGCAGAGCCTTCAATCCTTTGTATGCTATTTAAATTGACCATGTTGTTTAAATCTATTAAGGGTGAGACTAATGTCTGGACCATACAAATCCAGGACGTTATATATCAGTATCAAAACCAGATTCCATTTTAGTCACCTTACAGTGTCAAAGTCTATTCATTTCTGATTGTTGAATGCTCTTCACCTTAATTCTCATCAAGAAACTTCACACGAAACTTACTGATCACAATTGACTTTTACAGTGATGGTCAGTTACTAAACTGAGTCAAGATAAGAACATGTTATGTCTGTCACAACAAATAACAGGGTAGTATGAATTTTTTTCAACACACACTGCTTTCATTGAGACATCACAGCACAAACATTCAGTCTGGTTTGTGCTTGATCACATCTTAAAGTTGACCTCATCTGAAAATGTCCACATACTTTAACAATGATTTTTACTGTATGTATGTCTCAGGTCATGTAATAAATAAAGACCTTCCAAAGAATATGAAAATACGAGGATACAAAAAAGTGAATAATCTCCATTTAAAGGTATGTGTAATGAAATTCTAAAAATGGCACCCAATAATGAAGTCTGTACCAATTATATGCATGACCAGTATGATTTATAGAAACATTGACAGGTCGGCCAAACTCTAGTAGGTATAATTTGAGCAACCTTGAAATTGTAGATAATTGACATATAACACATGCAAGTATTTAGCATGACATAGTTCCTGACAGCAAATCATCAGAGGGTAAGGTTCTGTGTGAACATGGGTTTGACATATAGACCACGCCATGGTGATGCTTAATAATACAGTAAAACCTGTTATGAGAGACCACCCCTTCTGCCAACCAAAAGCGGTCTCTCAAGACAGGTGGTCTCTCATAAGAGGTGTGTGAAAATGGACTGGTTTCCAGGGTCAATAGTTAGCAATGTTGAAAAATAAATAATACCCATACTCACTGTACATGTATCATATCCTTTATTCATAAATCTTGTTAAATATTGCATGCATTCCTCTCAAAATATCTTTATATAATAAAGATATACATCTATCAAACAACAAGAATAAAATTTATGTCAACATCACATTAATATGTACAACAAATGAACGGTTAGATATGATGTATATATCTTATTCTATACACTTATTCACTTGTTTTTTAAGAAATCCATTATACTTCTTTGTTGACATGTTTTACTCAGCTGTTTGGTCTGAACATGTATCTCAATTATTGCCTTTTCCTGAATCAACTTTCCACTTACTGGTATGTTTTTACTCCTTGCATCACAAAACCACTCCCATACTCGCTCGTTCACATCTCCGTAAACTGTCCGTCGTGCCGTGGCATATTTCCTCTGTGCTTGTGGACCTTTCTGCCATACGTTTCTAATGGACTCCGTGTCTTTGATTACATTTTGAACTTGCGTTTTACCGACGCTTAAGTTGACTGCTATTTTGCGAGCGGTCTCCCCTTTTTCATTTCTTTCAATGACATTAATCCTTTCTTCCAGTGTTAAAATTTTTTTTTTTCAGCGGAGGTTCTGCCATTGTTATTAGTGTTGATGTTATAAAGACTATCGGTTTTGATCAGGTTTTGGGCAAATGTGGAATAAATATATATTATGTACCAATGAATGAAACCAAAAGACATAATTAACTCATCAAGAAACAATACATTTATTCTGAGACGAAGTTTAAATCAACAGTGTTATAGCTCGATAAACAAAGGTTGCGACCATCTGCACCCAGGTAAACAGATGGTGGCTTGGTGAAACACTAACAAAAGAAATAAAAAATAATTTTAAAAATATCCGGAAATGATTCTCACTTACTAGTATTAAAGACAATGAGCTCATTCACCCTCCAGGCATTATGGATTAACTGGAAAGACAAACGATGTACTCAAACCTACACTGAAGCCCTTTCAAACGATTTCTCACTGGGACATAAGGACTACCGGGGTTTTGTGAGTTTTCATAAAGATAAAGAAAAAATACAAACCTCTAAATTGACTGTGTATATCCATCATTACTCCCTTTGATGTTACTCTTACTGGCTGTTCGCATGACTTCGGCACTACAATGGCAGTTAGTGACATGTACTTTAGTCTGGTTTACTGCAGTTTACAAATGACACCGTACGCTGGAGTTGTAAATTTCACAAAACTGGTACTGTAGCAAGACAAATTCTTTTTAAATACTTTATTAGAGCAATCTTTACTATTTATGCAGTCTTTGTTACAAAGGATTAAATGATGGTTAGAGGTGTTTATCTCGATACTGTAGTCCCCCTCTTATAAGGCCACCCCTAATGCAGCAGGGAAGTGGCCTTATAATGCGGGTGGCCTTTCTAGAGGGGGATGACAAATGCGAATAGTAAATACATATGAAAAAAGTCACAAGTACATTTAATTTTAAATATTTAATATTTTAATTAAAAAATTACATGCATGATGTGAAATAAACGTAAAACAAACTTTGTCATCATTTGCAAAAGAATTCTATGAATAACCATTGATACAGTTTTAACACTGTCTTTATAATTATGTTACAGTTCACATCACGTCACTTTGTTGGTAACAATCTAAAAAACAAACCAGTCTCATCACATTAAAAATATCCTTGCTGTCATATCCCATGCATATATCGTTTAGTCTTTTGTTCCAGTCTTTGACAACTTCATTATTAACATCAGCTGATTCGCCGCTAATGACAGAACACTTGATACTGTGTCACACTTGAAATCTGTGCAACCATCCGTTACTTGCGGTAAAGTCGTCATATCCCAGTTCAACTGACAAAATTTTTGCTTTTTCTTGTCTTTCAAATCAGGATACAAACGTCTCCTGGCTCAAACAATCTTCCTTTCTCCGTCCATTTCACCTTTCCACTTCTGCAGAATTGTTTCATTATCTTTAACGATATTGTTTATCTGAGTCTTCCCGACGTTAGTTTTCTGCAAGGATCCTTGACGACCCCCCCCCCCCCCCCCCGTCAGTTGAATTACTTTCACGTTCTCCTCTAAACTGAGAATTTTTATTTTCCTCGATGACATGTTGATCTTTTTGCAGTAAGTTATTCATGTTGCCAACTACAATACTGATAAAACAATTTTGTATGCATCTAAACAAATTGCCATGTGTTTTTAAAGGAAGTGATCTTGTCACATGATTCGTTAGTCGCAGTCTGGTACCCTATTGTTTTTATACATTTCTTGAAACTAGATGAGAGATGCCAAAACGGCTTCGATATATACCATTAACATCACGCAGATTTGACCTCATGGCCGCTAGGATTCGTAATTTTGACAATTATTGTCAGTAGTAATAGCCACTGATTACCAAAGTGAACAAGCTCAACATCTTACTAAGGGAAGCCATAAAGGCTATTAAACCATTTTCCTGCTGACTTGTGTATTGTACATCAATACTGCCACTTCTCAGCTGTTTCTACTGTTCGATAATTGTATTCTTAACAATTATCAGAGTGACTAAACCGGACATCTTATGATAACACAGCAGTAAGGCTAATTGGATTACATGTACGTACCCTTTTGTATGGATTAAAATTTGAGTCTTTCTAGGTTTTTATGGAATAAATTTGGCTTCTCGTGAGACGTAAATGATATAATATTAACCTTAGTGGTAAATGTACTTTACTCAACACTTCTTTCAGTAACGAAAACCTGACATCGGGAAACAGAAATCGGATTACTTAACACACGTTATGAATACAATACTGGTTCTGGATACATATTCAAATAAAATGCGGCCGCTTGTGAGGGGTAAATTTTATGATTTTGCACTAATATGCTGGCCGCTGGTTGCGTTAGCCGGGTGGCCTTTTGCGAGGGGTACTTTTGAACACAAACTCGTCGGTGCCAATGGATTCTGGCCGTAAGGAGCGGGTGGCCGCTGGTCAGGGGGGCTGTTCAAGAGGGGGACTACTGTATATGGTTGTTAAACTGTAGTGTTATTTACTGTGCACTTTGTTTGCATACTACATTTATCCCGAGCTCTAGTGTTTACAAAGGATTAAGTTAAGGTCAGTGGTGTCAATCTGTTGTGTTTTGTTTTGGCGATGCGGTCGTTTATAGCTGTGTCAAAATGCATATTTTGCCAAGAAATCGCGGTCGCTGGTCGCGTTCAGCAGGTGGTCGTTCATAACAGAGCGTTTATATAGCAAAATCGATCCATGCATTACGATTGTGGTCGGAAATGACAGGTGGTCGCTCATAGCAGAGGTCGCTAATGACAGGTTTTACTGTATGTCTCATGGTATTACCATTGTATTATATTTAGGTCATTGCTTGTAGTGGGGCATTTGTTTTTCCATGAACACATCTCATTCTGTATCCATCTTTAATGATCTTTGCTAGTCATTTGAAAATTGGGAGTGTAATACTCTTGTAACTTAAACATTATTCACCCATGATTCTTTTTTATAAAATAATCCAGGTTGATATAAGTTGTTTTCCATTTTCAGGAGTCGCAAACGAAGCAGGTCAAAGAGCAAGAGATCTGGATCTCAAGAGAAAATCAAAGTATCTGATTCTGTAGACAAGAAATCGAAGTCAAGGTCATTATCCCCACCAAAGCTGGAGAGAGAGGAATCACTTTATGAGGAATCTTCAAGCCGCCGTTCAAGGTAAGTTGTGAGATAAAATTTGTTTCTTGTGGGTTACAATGTTTTTTCTTTAAAGTTAAGTGTAGTTGTACCTAAAATCCGGCAGAGTGATAAATGGCAACAGTTTTATAAATTTGTATACCTCTTTTGCTTTGATCTCTGCTTAATGCTGTTTACTATTTCGGTTATTTGATATACTCACCATTGGGCCCAAATGGCCGAGTGGTCTAAAGCGCTCACCGTTATGGATCACTGCCATCTCACCTCTGTCTGCCTGGGTTTGAGTTTCCTCAGCCAATGTGGGTACATGAGAAAGCTTTTCAGTAGCTTCTCATGGGTTGGTGGTTCTTTCCTGGGTTTTCCGAGGTTCTTCTTCCACCATTTATACTGGCCGCCATATATAGCCTATCTTGTGCTGAAAAATAAAGTTAAACTCCAAGCAACAACAACATCATATCTTGGCTGTCAAAAGAGGATACAAAAATCTATGAAGTACATTGTGGAACCTAAACCATGATTTTTTGTATGTAGTGGTGCTGCAAATGGTATAGGCTCAGATCTGTCATTGCATGATGTGCTGGTAGATCATATTAATTTTCTTAGTTTTTAGTCCCCCATTTCAGTAAATGTCCAAAAATAGGTTCCTCAGACAGAGACTTGTGAAAACCTTTTTTGTTGCATTTTTACAACAATTATTTTTTTCACCAAGAATTCTGCATGCATTTGAGATTTAAATACAATCATAAAATCTTAAAACTTCTTTAAGATGTTTTGACATCCTCTTACTAAATTTTTAGGGGTTCCTCAAACTTAAGGAATTCCTCAACTTTTTATTTTGCCTGCATAAGGCAGAGCATATTATGATCTTTGCCCATATGTCATTCTCTCAGTTTCCAGTTTTGTTTCCTCGTGGTCACTCCAGTTATCCTCTGTCAACAGTTTTGTTTCCTCGTGGTCACTCCAGTTATCCTCTATTAACAGTTGCCGAAATTTGTGGATGGCTTGCACTTGGGGTAAGAAAGAAATCTATTGATTTCAGGATCAGAAAGTCAAAGGTCATATTCACTCTGACTTAAAAAAGAAAAATGGTTTCTGCGCACAAATTTCACTTATCAATCATGTACCGTCACCAAGTTTGGTTTTGAAAAACCTGTTGCTTTTATGGTCAAGAGTTTAATGGATAAGTCACTTTGATTGAGGGAAGAAATATTAGTTTTGCATAACAACTTTAGTACCTTGACCAAAGTTTCTTGAGGGTTTGCACTTAAGGTATAGAAGAGATCTATTGATTTTGGTATCAGGAGGTCAAAAGCTATAGTAATTGTTGCCCAAAGAAAAATGGATTGTGCAGAAAAACTTTTTTGAGAAAGGGCATGCAGGACTCCTAACCAACAGGATGTAGGTTAGAATTCTACCATCCAGCCTGGGACAACTACTTTGGTGTGTCCAAGAAAACTGTACTAAAGAATCTCAAATGACAAAGTATTTTATTTCACTCTATTGTTTTAAAAATTTTTAATTGACAACAAACTGATGTACTGCCTAAAATACTTAACACCTCCAGGCTTAAGTTTTTATATCTAAAAGTCATCTTACCCAGGATAGTATGTTTGACCTTGCCCTCAGGCAAGCACTTTGCAAACATGAGCTTGCCAGTGCTGAATTTGAGCTTGTCCTAGGCATTAGGCCAGTGGATTTGTAAAGAACCACACCAAATTATTGGGCCTTTCTGGTAAAGTTAGACTGAAGTTTTATTTGATCAGGGCCCCGAATAAGTTTTTGAGAATGATAATAAAAGTTAGTTGTTGCTAGTATTCTTTTTTCCTAATTTGAGCCTTGGTTACACATTTTGTTCTACGGTTGTCTGCTGACACACAGAACCACAAACCATGTTGTATGAGGGATGGACATAATGACAGACCCAGGTTATTCAGTTATAGGCCTTATTATAAAGTCCAGGAGATCAGCTTTCACACCACATTTGTCCTGTGTTTTAAATTTTATTGTGTATTTCAACAGTCGTGGGAAAATAACAGTGATGTGTCAAAAACTCATCTGTTGATTGTCCAACAAAAAACTTTCTAGTCAGCAAAATCTTTATTGATTGTTTGTCAGTGAAACAATCTGTAAACTTGACCTAGTAACCACTGAATTTTACTTTATGAAGGAGTTTCTTTTGGGTAAACAAACTCTGACAAGTCGATCTAATGGTATTTCAGAACTCCTGTGACCTATGTCTGGTTGCTCATATATACCGATCAACACCTTTGACCCACTGGACATGTCTGGCAAATACAGGAATTTAAGGATCTCACATATATATATATAGACAGGATTAGAGTTTTTCAGAAGAAAGAGACACATAAACTAATTATGAGAATAATTATGTTTCATAATCACATAAGTGAAGTTGTTGAACTTCTGAGAAAAAAAAGATTTTGTAATCAGTGCTACTGAAGCTATGCTATATGCTTCATCACTGTCACTAAATGTAGATAGAGGATACTTGCTTGAAATGAGTGAAAAATGGATATAAATTATCATGTTGGTGAAAAAAGTCTGTATTTTCACGAGTGGCAAAGCCATGAATGAAAATGCTTGAGCTTTTACTCCACTCATTGAAATATATCCATTATTCATTTGGAATAAATTTTTCATTTTATTGTACCCTCCAACATATTGGCTAGCAATAACTGTAACAGAAATAACAGATTTCTCACTGTATCTTGAACATTAATGTCACCATTTTATGTTTTCTTAATATTCACACAGAAAATACCAGTAGTAATCCAATTCTCTTTCCTAATTCAAGGTGATATAGCACCCAAAAAAAAGAAAAGAACATGCACATTCTGGGATTTGAACTGCATTCATCTGCATGCATTTAAAATTAGCTGTTGGGTTATAATGTTATCGATAACGGGCAAAAAGAAATATTTCTACCAATCAGCTCCAGTGAATTATCAAAATTTATTTCTCTTGGAAAATCCAGTTTTTCAGTTTCCTTGCATAAACTAAAATAGGTTATTTTCATTACTTTTAATTGTTATGGTATTTCAGTAATAAAACTAATGCTACAATTTTATCTCACCTGGCCATAAGGCTATGTGATCTTAATGTGTGGTCCAATGCCTGTCTTATGTCATCTGTTGGCAGCTGCTTTTTTCAACTTCTCAAACATTTGCTTGGCAAATTTGCATTTATTTTTACATGGAGTAATTTGGCGTCAAGACCTTTCAAAATTTGTTACGTGGACGCCAATCTGTCATCTGGTATGGCTGCTGTTGCTAAAAGTAAAAAACTTTTAAACAATTTTTTCTCAGAACCACTAAACTAAATTGACTACCTTTTCTCAAACCAAACAAAATTTTTAAATTTGCCCAAATCTGATATAACCATTCCATTTTCTTCAGACAGTGCTATTCTATCATTAAATATAACTGATGTTCCTAAATATAGAAAAACCCTTAACAGCTTCTTCTCAAAATAGCAGTCAGCCTTCACATATGGCTATCATTGCTAAAAATAGAAAAAAACAGTTTCAAACTTGATTGACACAAAGCATACTGGCATTGAGGTCTTTCAGTATTGGACAAATGATGTTGATACAGCATGAAATATGGAGGGAGATGGAGAAACTATAGAAACATGTACCAGCTGTTTTCATAACTTGTGAAGCTTATAGCATTGCAAGATATTGCTACAGAAAGCATTGGGAGATATTGCTACAGAAAGCATTGGGAGATATTGCTATAGAAAGCATTGGGAGATATTGCTACAGAAAGCATTGGGAGATATTGCTGCAGAAAGCACTGGAAGATATTGCTACAGAAAGCATTGGAAGATATTGCTACAGAAAGCATTGGGAAATACTGCTACAGAAAGCATTGGGAGATATTGCTATAGAAAGCATTGGAAGATATTGCTACAGAAAGCATTGGGAGCTATTGCTATAGAAAGCATTGGGAGATATTGCTACAGAAAGCTTTCGGAGATATTGCTACAGAAAGCATTGGAAGATATTGCTACAGAAAGCATTGGGAGATATTGCTATTGAAAGCATTGGAAGATATTGCAACAGAAAGCATTGGGAGATATTGCTACAGAAAGCATTGGGAGATATTGCAACAGAAAGCATTATACAGACCACGAGTTTTAGGCAAGCTGCTTAAGCTGTTAGGCAGATTTTATCAGAGTGAGTAATCTCAATTCCAGTTCCACCTGGGCCTCTTGTTAAGTGTTTTGAAACTGTACATGTTGACAGAAAAAGTAATTGAATGTTTTATGTATCAGTGTCCCTCAAGGACAAAACTCAAATTTTTCTTTAAAATTATGTGCATGGAATAATACACGATTACACAGAATGACATACAAATTGCACCTCTGAAATATGCAGAAATGCCAACCATTCTAGATTCTGCAGAATTAATACACATTTTTGGTAAAATTTTGTATTTCAAAATGACATAATTCCAGAAGTAAATAGTAGAAAGATGCAGTTTGAAACAGGTGTTTCCTGTATGGATACAGGTAGGGAGAAAAGTACTTCAGTACCAGTATAATCAACTTGTATTTCATGAGGAAAACTAATCTTTATAGTTGGACCAAAATTTTGAAGGAATCCAAAATCCATGAATTGGAAGAATGGATAGACCATTTATTCCCAGTGGACCATGATTGTCACTGACCACAAACAGATACATATGATCTCATGGGATGATGTAAAATAATTGTTGAGAGTTTGTTATTTCTGTAATAAAAATGTTAGGAAATTTGGACAGGCTACCTAGATTCCAGAAATTTGATGAAAGAATTCCTGATTAGCCTGTTTGTGAGTTGGCCTGTCTTACAAATGAATACAAATGGGAATGGGAAAATTTTATTATGTTAAGAGTAATTCACTGGTATTGTTTTAATGGCTTAACATGATAACAGTACCCAGCAAGATTTGTTATAAAATTGTGTGTCAGATATACTTTGCATATTGCATGATTCTTAGGTCAACTTGCAATCACTTAACACCTGTGGCCAAATTAGTCTTAATTTTCTGAAGAAGCACTTTCCTAAGATGCATTCCATGTTGGCCATCTATATTGTTAATTGCATGTGTCTAACATGTTTAAGCTGACATCACATTGTTGCACATAGTTAACAATGGATCCATGGAACACAGCATTTGGTCCATGGAACACAGCAATTTGTTGAAATTTGCAAGATTAACACCTGCATAGAAAGGAATAAAAGGTTGTTGCAACTTGTTAAGTGCTTGTTGAGTGTTTCATGAGAAAATTAAGACAATTTTGGTCATGGACTTGTTTCCACTTTCGAAGTTGCTGTTACCCATGTTGAAGTTTAGAGGTTCTCGCAAGAATGAGCTTCATTTCCAAATTGTGTATTTTCCATATTTCGTATCCTATTTGAAGTTAAAGAAGAGCTTTTACATTCAGTAGTGTACAAATTTGAAGGTCATCTAAATGTTACTAGTCAAGGACCTGGATCACAAACAGTACAGGTAATTTCTTGATTCTGTTTCTCCTGAAATATTACAGCATGAAGTGACAAATTTTTTTCTTATGTCCTTTTCCATTTAACACTTTGTTAAGTTCTTACTTTAAATTTGTTTTATTTCTCTAGCGAAGACACTAAAACTGATGAGCTT
Source organism: Sinohyriopsis cumingii (assembly GCA_028554795.2). Lineage (NCBI taxonomy): Eukaryota > Metazoa > Mollusca > Bivalvia > Unionida > Unionidae > Sinohyriopsis > Sinohyriopsis cumingii. The sequence goes on from CM068824.1 coordinate 156,572,946, forward strand.
TCTTCTGTTAAGAAAAGGTAACCAGTCTACAGTTAAATTATTTTTTCAAGTCTCTCACTCTTCACTATTATACTGTACTTGTGCCTTAAATGTTCTTTAGAGGAAGTCTTTAATAAAGGATCATTATATACTGTACCTCTTTTTACATAGAACCTGTCAGCAGCAGGAGATCCAGTGATTTTATGTCGTTCAGGGGCTCATCAGGGGCACTTTCTTTGCTTCACACCATATATATAGAGGGGGCATATGGCACTACCCATATCTGTCCATCTCATTATATCCCTCAGAAATTTTGTCTCAACTTAAAAACAGTTGAAGGACTTAATGGATTGAAATCAAATTTTGTATGAAGCATTACATTTAGCATACCTATTCAAAGTCGGTTCTCACTGGGTTTTTTGCCCAGATTTTGGTCAATTATGCCCCCTGTATGACTTTGTTCAGCATTTGCTTCTTATAGGTATGGGCAACTTTGTCTTATGGAATACATTTCTAGTATCAGGTTTCTTGTGATGGCCTGTTGTGTGTCAGCCACTGTCCATCCGTTCGTACATTTTTATTATCACTATACCTAATAAAACTATTTTACATGGAGAATTGCCACAAAACTTTACACACATTATTCATTCCATGGTTTAGTTGGTCCTAAATGAAAATCTGCATTGACATATGATGTGGCTGTGAAAACTTCTAGATGGCTTGTCATATAGAGATTTTACTTTCAGCAAAACACTTCACAAGATGTCTGATATCCAGTACGGCTACCATGGCAGTCATCTTGAAATTTATTTCAATGTGTCAAATAAAAATATAATCATTGTATGTCCCATCTTCCAGATAAACATTGAAATAACAAAACACTGTATAAAAAAGTCCTGTTCATATTTGTTGCAGGAGTAGTATGTCAGATTTCACATACTTTGGTTAAAAGTATAAACTTGTTAATTGTTTATACATTTAAATACACTTAACTAATATTTATACAGTGTAGAATTTTCTTTTCATTGAAAATAATTTAACTCAAAATTACCTTTATTTTGTATATTGCATGGGGTTGCCATATGCATGCATAATATTCATAAAAATTTACAAACATTAAAGGAAAACAACTTCTAATTTGAAAAATTTCATTGTGGCAGGTGTTGTAAACTAGTCATGAAGGTAAATATACAAACTTAGAAGTTTACTGATAATGAATCTTCACAAACAGTGTAAGAATGCAAATAAATAAAACAATGGTTTAAAACTTATAATCACTGATTTTCCTGTAATCAAACTGTTGATTGTATGCCTGAAAACACATAAAGAGACATCATATTTACCCAACTTATTCACTGTCATTTTTTCTATTTTTTGAGAAATGCTTGCAGATAATTTGCTTCTTGCACATTCTAGTCCCCATTTAGCACTCTGGCAACATCAGTGTAAAAGTCTAGAAGGGTGTACCTCTTTTCCTTGTTTGTGTCTGGAAAAGTCCCCAGTTTGCATTCTGGCAGTATCAGTGTGAAAGTACAGAAGGGTGTACCTCTTTTCCTTGTTTGTGCCTGGAAAGTCCCCAGTTAGCATTCTGGCAACATCATTTTAAAATTCCAGAAGGGTGTACCTCTTTTCCTTATTAGTGCCTGGAAAAGTCCCCAGTTAGCATTCTGGCAGTATCAGTGTGAAAGTACAGAAGGTTGTACATCAGTGGAAGTCAAGAAGGGTGTACCTCTTTTCCTTATTAGTACCTGGAAAAGTCCCCAGTTAGCATTCTGGCAGTATCAGTGTGAAAGTACAGAAGGTTGTACGTCAGTGGAAGTCAAGAAGGGTGTACCTCTTCTCCAACATCTTGAAAATGCCCATCTCTGACAATATTATACAATATATACTCATAAGTCATTGCAAACAACATAGATCCAGATCTGCCATTGCATAATACACCAGCAAATCAGGGTCTGTTTAGATTGTTCTGCTGATTATTCTTAACAAATTGCATGGACCCAGATCTGCTCAATTTATGCAGTTGCCTGATTGTAAACAAGTTTACACAGTAAATGCGCTACTCAGGCAAAGATTAATGATGAAGAAGAAAAATACTTCTAGCATTTCTTCCTGGGTCTTCCAACTGGATACTTGGATATGCAGGAGTACATCGTACATCATATTTTCACAAAACTGATTGGAAAAAAAAAAGACATACCTAAACAGTACATTTAAAATTCCACAACAAAGCATTATCACATACATTTCTGACATAAAAATTCTTATTTATACCATACATTTTCAGTGACAGAGGATTGATATTTTGCTTTCTGCAAATTGTATGTATTCCTTAACTTATATGCCCAGTGAATCACAAAAAAGGACATTGTTATGAAGAGGTACTTCCTAGACACAGCAATGTCTGCGCAGTTATTACCCTTTGACTTGTATAACTGTGGTTTCAAACTGATTTTATGAAGAAAAAAACACAAACACAGCCAGTAAAATCTTGACAGAATATATTTAGGAAGCAATTGCACTGATTCTGTTCGTAAAACAAATTATTATTTACATATTAACACTTAAGTTTCAAAACTAGTTGCCATGTTTTCATCATAAATTGATAATTTGAAGAAATTGGGGAGTGATAACAAGTGATAACTTGGAGGAATGGGGTTAAGTTGCTTAAGCACTAATTGTCATATTGCAGTAAAAAATAAAATTTTGGTTCAAAGGTTTTTCAATTTCTCCACATTTATGGTATAGTGTCTGTTCTGTGTTACCATATATAGTTTGTATTACTAAAGATAGTAACAAACTTTATGCACTTAATTATTGGGTGGTAGTTTAAGCGAAGATGACATGTCACCAGTAACTTAAGTTCTGTACATAAGTCATGATGTATGAAAAAAAGACAGATATTAATGGAGATGCTTAATGATGCTTGTGTGACACGGGGACACATCTTTTCATTTTTTCTTTATTTTCATTTCATCTAGTTCTCCTCCAGTGCCAGTTGTGAAAAGGTAACGGTTTTTTTAAATTAGTGCTTTGTATATCATTTCATCCTCTCCCCAACAAAGAATTTTGTTTCATGGAACTGAGAAAAATTAATAAAGTCTTGCATCCTTAATACAGAAGGCAGAGAAAAATAAAATTAGTGTACTTTATAATGTAATATCAGAAGGATTGTTTGTTTAGGTTAATATTCTTGTACCTCTACCTTTAGTTGTGGATGGTGGATACTTTATGAGTTGCTTATATCATTTCGAATGCAGTTGCTTGCACACCTGAAAGCACACAATACACTTTCGTTTTCATTCCAAAATGGACTTGTTGGGTTTATTTATTTACAAATCTCTTAGTTTAAAGCATTGCTTAAGACAGAAAAACGAGTATCAAAGACTTATTTTTAAGGCAAATGCTAACAGAAAAAGATAAGACAAAGAATATGTACGTCAGAAAATAGTTATAAATTAAGATTTTATTTTGTTTTTAAAAAAGATTTAAAAAATGATTGCAAATACTGATAAATGTAATAGATATTTTATCCATTTAATACGTAGCAAAAAAATTTCATAATTTTATATCTGATTGTAATTAAAAAATGTACAGCTTTTTAAGCATTGAATTTTAATGTCTCATGTCTGAAGTCGTTCATTGTAGTATAAAACATACATATTGCTTCAAAAGTATATAGAGCAGCTTCAGACAACAGGCCCATCATTTTATGCTTTATTTTTATTTTTTACCTAGTTCCCCTCCAGTACCAGAGGTTAAAAGGTAAAAAAAACCTACCCATATACACACTACACTTCAGTACAGCTTAAAATAAAAAATATTATATGGATGTGAGTTATCAAACATTTGTTTCCTTTTTATTATTTTTAAATTATATTGCTTCATTGCGTTCTGTAGTATATTTCAGAGTATGTTTCAGCTATTTATTATGTACATGACATAAGCATGTTCTGCACCTATGTCAGCTGTCTCTTTACCAGTGGGGGTTGGGAATGCAGGTTATATAACCAAAGATATATCTCTGTATATATCTCTGATCTAGTCCATATTGAGCACTCCATCTTGTCTTAGTCATAACAGATCTAAATGGAATCTTGGAGTCAGTTTGAGCAGTTGGTATTGTGTCTTTCAACTAAACAGAGTGCAAATAGGCCTGATGTGACACCTTGGCATTGTGTCTTTCAACTAAACAGAGAGCAAATAGGCCTGATGTGACACCGTGGCATTGTGTCTTTCAACTGAACAGAGTGCAAATAGGCCTGATGTGACACCTTGGTATTGTGTCTTTCAACTAAACAGAGTGCAAATAGGCCTGATATGACACCTTGGTATTGTGTCTTTCAACTAAACAGAGTGCAAATAGGCCTGATGTGACACCTTGTATGTTGTGTCTTTCAACTAAACAGAGTGCAAATAGGCCTGATGTGATACCTTGTATGTTGTGTCTTTCAACTAAACAGGGTGCAAATAGGCCTGATGTGACACCTTGGTATTGTGTCTTTCAACTAAACAGAGTGCAAATAGGCCTGATGTGACACCTTGGTATTGTGTCTTTCAATTAAACAGAGTGCAAATAGGCCTGATGTGACACCTTGTATGTTGTGCAAAGTGGCTTACGGAGTTGGAAATGACAGTTGTTGAGTGGTTTTGCATTCCAAACTCATGACATAAAGGGTGTGGGTTCAGACTCCACCATTAGGTTAGTGTGGATGGATATATCGTTACGTATCCTTGGCAGTTACTTCAATAACCTCATCACTAAATAACTACTTGTTTTGCTGTGTCATAAAGTCCCAAACCAAAACAAAAATGATGACTTAAATTCCTTTGTTGAGTTTATTGGATTTAATTAACCGAGTAGTCTTCCCAGACATTTTTAGTGACTGATATGGCATTAATAACATCAAAATTAATAAGAACTCCTTCCTATACACAACAATATTGTTAATCTCAATGTAAAAAGAATTCATTATTACAGAAACTTGTTTTCAAAATGACACTTTTGTTTACTAAAACAAATTGACATTAAAAAGCTTTAAATTACTGAAAAATGAAAATAATTTTGTAATGTTGCAGTCAGCAATAGAAAAATTATATAAGCCCTAAAAATATTCAGTAATGCACTTGCATATGACTTTATGGTCAGATTACTTCATAACTTGTTTTCGTTTTATCCAGTTCTCCTCCAGTACCAGATATGAAAAGGTAAAAACTATATAAGTGCACTGTATCATCATCAACCAATGTTCTTATAATTAACTGTTTTCCAAGGCACATGCTAGATACATTTTCTAAATAGAATATAATGTTAAATGGGGGAAACTATCAGTATTTTCTGGCTGTGTTGTAGTGGGATTTAATGCTGCAGTGTTTACATGTGTAAATGGCTCAATTTAGTTTATTGACTGAAAACATTTTCAATATCGGCAAATGTGTAAACGAACATGCCATGGCTGTAAGTGATAAGGGACTAATTGTTTAAATTAAATCAACATGTCTGCTTAAGGGGACTGTTAATGGGAATTTTTCTGATAATACATTTCTTAAAGTATGTATATGATTCACATCAAATGACATGGAAGAAGCTGATGAGAATTGACCTTATGTGAGATAATATATCGCTTTTTCTACTGAATCATGTAACATGATGACCTGTTAACCTCAAACATTCTATATTTGACAAAGAAATGTTTCAGTTTTAGTGGTCTTTTTATGAGAACTTAGTCCTGAAAATGTAAAGTTACCAAGTTGCTTAAGTTATTCTGCAGTAGACAATATTTATATTTGTATTTCAAGTTCCTAAAAGAATAACGGTATTTTATTTCAGTAAATTTTTAAAATCAGTTTTAAAGCAGCCTAAGAACATATATGAAAAAGGAAATTCATTCCAAAACATGTTGCTATAATTAGTATACAGACATATCTTTGCTACTTGTAACTGAGTTTTGTTTAGATTACATTAGAGGAAAACATATATATAACAAAAATTGTGAATAGTTACTGTTTAGAAATATATTGTTGTACATAATAATATGAAAGTTCAACACTGTTCATGAGATGGAATTTTGATGAATGTTGATGTAAACATGTAAATACATGCTTAATATATGAGAAAAGAATTTTGCTTTTGTATTTCTTAATTATTAATGACAATTTTCATCCCACAACACTCCTTCAGGTCAGTGACTGAAAACAAAGAGCCAATCAAGTGTCCGAAAGATCAAGACAATGAAGCAATATTTTTGGAACAAACCAACATCAAAGTGTAAATTTTGAAACTTTAAAATAATGCAATAATAATATTTCCTATAGAAGAAAAAATGCACACAACAAAGCCTGACAGTTCTTGATCCATTTTCTAGACATCTTCATTTTTGCTTTTTTTTAAATTTTTGTTTCCTTTTTTTTCTAATCATTAACAGGCCATGCTTTTCTACATACTTTGATGTAAACAAACAAATTATTGACATTAGTTGTATCCATGTCAAGCTGATTGTGTGGGTGACCACAAGTCTTTATCTATCCAAGTTTTATTTAGGTTTCGATAAAGGAATAAATCTTACTCCATTTAGTCGATCTGGATATTGTTTTAGAATTACAAGACTCCGTTGACCCCTGTTGACAATTATCAATCAAAAAATCAATGAACCATTGCAAAATTAGTCTGTATATCATAACATTCATTATTGCAATAGTAAGCATGTCTGAGGAAAATGGTGGAAGTAAAAGGTGCCTTGACATTTTATTAATTTGCGCTTGCCGATTGGGTAATCAAACAGTCTGATTGACAAGTGGCATTAGGTCAGATGGTTAAAGTGCACAGCATTACACATAAAGCTGATTTGCCAATAATGCTGACAAAAATATCATTATACTACATTATTGTGAAGAACATGCTTCTTAAGATAACCTTAGATTAGTATCATTTTATTTTAAAGAAACACCATTTCAAGTTTATAAGCTGCTGCTTAGTTTTAGATCTGTAGGCAGTACATCCTGTTGAGGTTTGCATCATGTACATATCCATGGTAACAATACATTGACAATGCTAGGAATGGTCTACTGACATTGTCATACATATTCAGTAAAAACAAATTGAATCATATGATAAGAGATTAAATTATGTACATAAAATGAAACAATCACAAATTGAGCAAGTGACAGCCTACAATTGTAATAACTAACAGTTGTGTTGTAAGCGTAATGGTTAGAAATGGAGAAAAGATTGAGTTTCTAATTGTTTCAGTTAAATGGCATCATTTAGTTTTATTGTAAACTGCATACACATTTAGATTTTTTTAAAAACATAGTGGACTTATTGTGATCACCCTTATTCTATAAGCAACTCCTTCATGAATACAAGTATAAAGGCAGAAATGTTTTCATGGATTTAATATCTGATCAGTTTCTTGCCAAGGTTTTCAACAGTTGCCAATTGTTTGGATAATAGCAGTTTTGAGACATAACATGAGGATTTTTTTAGAAAATAGCTGGCAGAAAAATCAGAAGCAAATATAGATGACTTTATGCTTTGCAGAGTTATAGCCCAAGATCAATAGACACATCCAGATTTGTTTTAGCACAGCAAATTCCTTAATTATTATCAGATTTGAAACAAATTTAGTATTGATGTGACCTTGGTTCATTGCTTAGTGGAGTTAAAGACCCCCCCCCCCCCAGTTGTCAGACTCACAATAACCCTTTTATTTCCTGTATTTTTTTTTATCAGCATTATATAGCCTGGAATGTGCTGAATTGTCATTAATCCTTGCACGTACATTCTTCCTAATTATTTTTGAATTTGAATCAGATTGTATGTGCAGCTAAATACTGACGGAACCTTGGATAAATTTAAGTGTCTACATCATCATCAAGCAAGGTTAGGACCTCTAATTGACCCAGCAACTTTTGTTTCTGCACAGTATATCCCATGACTGATATTGGATTTCAGCTGAATTTGGTATTCAGATGTTGATTAGGCCATGACTCGGTTCAGATTTTAGTGTTATATTTAATAATTTAGCATAGTGAAAGCCCCTGATTTACCTACCTTAACACTTTAGCCTCTGTACTGTAAATTCCTTGATATTAAAATTCAACCAGTGCAGTTCGACATTTATGATACTTTGCCATACTATACTTGTAAGCATTCTATGTCATTGATTTACAGGGTTGTAGTCCCTGGTTACCAGACAAACCTAATTTTATTTCTGCACAGTAATGCCCTTAATTATTCCCTTAAGGTTTTTGTATTTATTATTGTCACATTTTAAGAACTTTTCATGAGCAGTATACACACTGTGCTTTTCTGGCATGCTCTTAAACCATATACTGTACTGTACATGCATAATTCCTTGACTGTTCTATTTCAGCCAAATTTGGTGTGCAGCTAGATATTGAAGTGACTTGCAGGGTTCAGTTTTAAGAATTTTGTCTTATTTTGCAATGTTACAGTCCCAAATTATCACACCCACCCACTTTAGTTACCCAACAATGGCTTCTTTAATTATTTTTGGATTTAATCCAAATTTGCTTGATGAGACCATTGCTGGGTTTGATTACTAGCCTTCAATGTGATCATTTGACAGCATTATAGCCCCTGATTGTCATAAACACCCACTTTCATGTCTACACCAAAAATAACATTTTTACAGTTGAATTTGGTATGCTGCATGATATTTTGAAAAGACAGCGAATGAGTTTGTCAGTGTTTAGCAGAGTTATAGCCCATGATTGTCAGACACATCAACTTTAGTTTCCACACAATATCTCCACTCATTGTCTGATTTCAGTCATATTTTATAATCAGCTTGATGCTTATAAGGCATGTGAAAAGCAGGAGCATCAGTTCCTGGAATTTTTTTCTCTCCATTCATTTATTAGTTGCATTGGATAACAATGTGTCATTATGTGACATATGTTTGCTTTGCTTTTATAGCAGAATACATTATAATCTAATCATCTCAATGCAAAAAAATGTCTGCTTTTTTGTGCATAGATTTATGTATTTATATCTTGATGTTATTCCGATTACATGCATAATAGCATGGTACATGTTTTTCAATATGGAATTTATGGCTACATTGGCCGCAAAATCAATAAGTTAGTGACTTGTACAAATAGGAATTTATATCTAGTGTTAGTCTTTTTGTCTCGTTTGTAACACTTTTATCAGATCTTGTTCTTGTATCATAACTTGACAATGATGCTCTGTCATACTGACCTTTATGTTGAACAATCCATTGAAAATATCGTTATTGAAATGGATCTTACTTGACAGTGACACTGTGAAGTACTGACTTTTATGTTGCATTGAACAAATTATGGAGGATATCTATTCTTTCTATTGTTATGGATCATAACTTGACAGTCACTAGTGTTGTACTGATCTTTCTGTTGCATTACTCAATCGTCATAACATAACAGGGACACTATAATACTGGATCATATCTTTAGACAGACAGTCCGTAGTACTGACTTTATGTTGCATTGCTCAGTCGTCATAACATGACAGGGACACTATAATACTGGATCATATCTTGAGACAAACAGTCCGTAGTACTGAATTTATGTTGCATTGCTCAGTCATCATAACATGACAGGGACACTATAATACTGGATCATATCTTGAGACAGACAGTCCATAGTACTGACTTTATGTTGCATTGCTCAGTCATCATAACCTGACAGGAACACTATAATACTGGATCATATCTTGAGACAGACAGTCCGTAGTACTGACTTTGTGTTGTATTATCAGCCATGGAGTTTATCTATAGAGGACACTCAAACAACATGACAGGCATGTCCTTTGTAGACTAGTTTCTTTTAAATGGAAATATCTTGTGCAATCTTTGTGATTTTCTTTAACTGAACTTATTCTCTACCATCTGCACTTAAGAGCCGACCATTTAGTACATATACATGGGAGGGGTAACCCAAATGCATGGGTGGTCTACTGATAATGTATGGCGTATGCATAGGAAATGGGGGGGGGGAGTGAAACCTCAAAAATACATAACCCGTTTGACTGGGTTCAAGGTTTGAATTTTAGCGGACACTAGACAAACTTACATAGCTTATTTCTTTGATGCAGCCAGACATTCAACGTTGGTGGACTATCTGTTTTATTAAACATGTTAATATTATTAATCCTTGATCATGCATGAATTAAATATAGGCCATTCTAATACAGGCCATTTCTTAGAATTTGTAGGGAAGGGTGCGTCAGGCATACGTATGCAGGGGTGTGTGTAAAAAAAGTACGCATGTGTACAGGGAGGGGTCAAGCTTTGCCATATTTTTGTTTACATACTAAATGGATGGCCCCTTACCAGACTTTTTTGGATGACTGGAGCTGGCAATGGGGAAGAACCCATAAATTCGTAACCGCTTCATTAAGATGGATAAACAATGTTAAGAATTTGACTTTAATATAATCATGAAATATTGATATTCATTTTAATATTTTGCAAGTAAGTTCTATTTGATTTAAAAATCATTTCTGGAGGAATCTGTAGATATTATTGTTATGGTTGCCTTTTTATATTACAGTGTCATTAGAGCTTTTATACACCAATCTCTTTTTATATAGTCTCTTGTAATCATGCTGATAACACTTACCATATACACCCAACTGCATACTGCACAGACCCAAATCTGCCATTGCAAAATGTTTAGGCAGATCTGGGGCTATGCAGCTTTTTTTAATGAGTAGCAAGTAGAACAAACAATATAAACCCTGATCTACCAGTGCATTATGCAACAGCAGGTCAGGGCCTCTGTTGTTTGTAGCTGGAGTTATTTCATGAGCAACTATAGACAGTATATTTCATACACATTAGATGTTTTATGACTAGCTAGATTAACACGATGATTAATAAGGTCCCTTGTTTTAGAGACTGCAGAATATTCTCACAAAATATTGTCAGCTTCTTCCTTCTACTGTTGTCAGCTCCTTCCTTGTTTCATATGCTTCAGTCATTTAAAAGCTTCTCAAATGCAGGACCTGGCTTCCTTATACTACAAGACCATATACGTGTACCACAAATATAGAATCTCCTTTCCGACATTACTTTTTCTTGTTGGTGGTAGTTATGAAACTGTTCATATCAAACACAACCTGGGCAGTAATTGTTCATGCATGTTTTGGGGTCAGTGTAAAATTCCAAACAAATCCTGGGCAGTAATTGTTCATGCATGTTTTAGGGTCATAGTAAAATTCCAAACAAAACCTGGACAATAATTGCTCATGCATGTTTTAGGGTCAGTGTAAACTTCCAAACAAAACCTGGGCAGTAATTGTTCATGCATGTTTTAGGGTCAGTGTAAAATTCCAAACAAAACCTGGGTAGTAATTGTTCATGCATGTTTTAGGGTCAGTGTAAAATTCCAAACAAAACCTGGGCAGTAATTGTTCATGCTTGTTTTAGGGTCAGTGTAAAATTACAGCACATGCTTTGTTTTCATAGTAAATCTACTTTGCTAATTTATCATGCTTGGAAGGAAACACAGTAACTACTGTAATCCACTTGAAATTAGGGGTCATCATGCAACAGTACCATCAGTAACATATGGTATGATTAAAAAACCCATTTATTTCAGAGATAGGGCAGGACATTTAGTCAGCAAGTTATATGTATTGGACATACTAAATGTTAGTTGTTTGTATCAATCCACTTCTATACAATTTGACATGAACTTGTCTTTATGCACTAGCCATAATAATAAAGTTGACCTAGACAAGATTCAGACATCAACAACCCAGCTTTGTCCCTATTTAAGGAGTCAAAATTGTGCTGATGTACTGTTACAATGTACACATTCACACATACATACATACATACATACATACTAATTATATATCTGACATCTGTACATTAGCATTCCATAGGAGGCAATCTGTTTGCCTTGAGATACATCTTGTGATGATGAACCAGTTTAGAAGGTATTAGTCTTCTTCAAAGAGTGCAGCATATATCCCAAAATTGTCTTTGCATTTTAAGGATTTCACTGTTTTTGCTTTTGCTCTATCCCCTCTCCCTCCTTTATTTTTGTTTCTTTTTGGGGGATACCTGAACTTAGCACTGATGCACTGTTGAACTCCAGTCATCCACACACATGCATACATACATTGACATTTAGCTGACTTGCTTTTATTCAAGTTCTTCATTGTTTGAATTTGTGTATCAGTCAGTTACCTTTGATTTTTTTGCTGATTGATTAGTGTCATATATACAGGAATAGTCTGTACAGTCCAATCTTTTATAACAGCTACCTGCCTAGGCAGCCACCTCTCATAATGTACCAACTTTTTTATTTACTCTTTTCCTTATCTTATCTATGTACATTGCATTTTACCTCCCTTAATGACAACCTCCAGTACAGTCAAAATTGATTCCTACCTAAGTGGTTGAGGGAACTTGCACCTTTATGAAGAATTCTGTATTTTTTTCTCACAATTTAAAGTTTATTCACTTAAATCATTTTCAAAAATTCAAATCTAATATATTCCTTAGTGTTTAATATGGCACTTAGCCCCAAATTGTCTATTCCCCATTGAAAGATATTTGTCTTTTTAAGATCCTCCAATATTCCACTATTGAAAGATATTTGTCTTTTTAAGATCCTCCAATATTCCACCATTGAAAGATGTGTCTTTTTAAGATCCTTTAATATTGCACCATTGAAAGATATTTGTCTTTTTAAGATTCTCCAATATTCCACCATTGAAAGATATTTGTCTTTTTAAGATCCTCCAGTAGAGCACGTAGCAGGAGCCGGAGCCGCCGAATTTCTATCAGACGATCCAGAAGCAGAAGTGGAAGCAGGTAACATTATTATTAGCTATTTTTATTTGTTGTCCATGTTTGTAACCATTAGCCATTGCTTTGTACAATTTTAGAGGCCTTACATGAAAAAATATCAGATTTGGTATGTATGCTTCAGTCATAAATAATTTAGATCTGTTCAGTGAATCAGATCAAATCTGTAAAGAACTACATCTTTGGTAGTAACAAGCTCAGCTACTTAGATGCCATATCACCTTATTAGTCAGTACAGGAGTCACTTACAATTAACTGACCTGAATTCTTGCTGATACATTAGTTTGGAATAAAATGTGATCATAAATCAGCCTTAAATGTGGTAATAAGTTGACCAGTCTGATTGCATCATTAATATGTACAGATGTCACAGGTATTAACATGCCATCCAAGATCTTGACGATTTGAGCCAATCTACTAGGTTTGATCAAAATTGGTTCAGAAACAGAGATTCTGGGCTTATAACAAAATCGGCCTGGAATCTTGTGAGGATTTTAATTTCAACAGAGACCAGAGTGGAGCAAGAAGATAATTAGAATGTTGGGTAAATAATGAACTATAGTAATCCACACACATGCTTATTTTTCCATTTCCTCCATCTAAAGAGCAATTATAAAATAAGCACAAGGTTTGTTTTAATAATATAGAAGGATCTGTTTGACAAAAGTCATCATTAGCTTTCTCCTCAAGCCAGCCACTAAAATTATCTAAAACCTCTATATATTGTCTGGCCACATCATATTCACTGATAATGGAGCCTCAGGTGCACTGATAATTGGGCCTCAAATTCACTGATGATGGGGTCTCAAAATCACTGATAATGAGGCCTCAGATTCACTGATAGTGGAGCCTTCATTTTCTCTAATGGTAGCTTATATTATTAAAGTCCTTACTATGTCTGTTTTTTTTTTTTGTTGTGGTAGTTACATTGAAATTTCAATATTTGTTTCCATGTCTGCATTTTTCCAGACAGGCCCCAGGTGGCAGATTGTTTTTTTTCTTCTGGTCACTACCATCTCACCTCTGCATGGTTTCAAGTCTCAAGCTGTGGGTTGGTGAGGAAGCTTGCCAGTAGCTTCCCATGGGTCAGTGGATCTTACTGGGAATTACCCGGGTTTTTCCTCCACCAGTTATACTTAGTGCCATCTGTGGCCTATTATAAGCTGAAAAATGGCATTAAACCCAAAAGAACATCAACAACCATTAGCTCAGGTTAATTGCACAGGCGATGTATTAGACTGGTCATTTAATGGCTTTGAGCCAGAAAAGTCGCATGTAGGAACGATCAGTCTCAAAACTTGAAAAGCGATTCAATTGCACAGGCCAAATGTTAATGAGTAAATATGGTTTACATTTCTAGTTTGACCACTCCGGTGACCTAGTGGTTAAAGTGTCCGCCTCAGATGCAGGAGGTCGTGGGTTTGATCCCCAGCTGAGTCATACCAAAGACTTGCAAAAATGGTATTAACAACTGCCTTGCTAGGCACTCGGCATTAAGAGGTTAGTGTTAGGACTGGTCGGCCTGGTGTCAGGATAATGTGGCTGTGTGGGACATCATGCTACATGTCTGCGTCATGATGCCCCAGTGCTAGACATCACTGTAAACTGATACATAGCAGACATCGTAGCGATATGACTGAAAAATTGTTAAAGCTATGTTAAAAATCCAAATCACACACACACACACACACGCATGCAGCTGAAGACAGAGACAAAAGTGAGACTCATATGGCTCATCTGACTTAGTTTCAGCTGATCACATGATTTGGCATCTATTTCAGTTTGCTAAGGATATACATTGATTTCTGTGTAAACTATCAATCAAAATAAGTGTACATATTGTGTCAATGTAAAAACTCTATTCATGAATAGAAGCATTAGAGGTAGACTTGGTTTGGTAGATTTCATTACCTTTTCAATAGAAATCTTGAATAATTTGCGCTCGTTTTATTTCCAGGCACAGATCAAGAAAGGGCTCCAGGAGAAGCAGAAGCCGATCAAGAAAGAGGTCAAGGTCAAGGAGACGATCAAGGTCAAGGAGTGGATCCAGGCACAGGTAGAATACATTTCAGCAAATTGTTTTTTTTCTTTCTGTCTTGATATTTATCAGTCACTTCAACCCATTTAAAATAATTCAATGGACCACTGACCAGTTTCATCTGGGCATGTGCAATTCAGGTGCAAAGATTGTATTTCATTAGTTCAAGTTATTGTAATTTCACTAACGTTAATTTTTGTGAAGTTACCTTATGAACAGTAACAAGATTTTTTGTCTGACAGTGAATGACATGACATAGGTATAGTGTAACCCGACAAAGAGCCATACCATGTACCATACCAAGTCAGTTAACTACAGAAAAATTGTATCCTCCTGCATGTACAATGAGTAGGGGACTTCATTCATTCACACAGTTATCAACATGATGTATTTTAATTGAGAAGTACTTAAAACAGGTGTTATGTGTGTAAGAAAACTCCATCTCATCTCATGATATCCATAGTGGTATTTCCATAAAAAATATGCATGAAGAACCGACTTTGCACTACCTTAGTGATCAGGAAAACAGTGAGTTGTATGTTTGATTATAATAGAAAATCCCTCCACCGCTAGAACTTAAATGGTTCTGTTCCAGTCAGTGGTTTACAGCAGTGCAAGCTATATACATGATACTTTACCATTACAGTGGTTTGTGTATACGGGTGATTTGGAGCTGCTGTTTGCATTTTTGACCCCAAAATAAAAGAATTAAGATGGGTGGGAGGAATGCAGCAATTACAGTTTGAGCAATAAATAAACTTGTTTCAGCATGTGTGTATGACAATTGAGCTGGCTTTGGTGGTATGTTGTTTCCCCTTAAATGTGTTTGTAAATTAATTGATTGATAAAATTTGTGTGAGAAACATTTAAGAATTTCACCTTTGGTGCTTAGTAAAGTATATCAGATGACTGTACAAACACTTATTGGATGTTGTTTACCCTAGATTGAGCAACATTTGTTCACAGAATTAATTGAAGACAAACGCAAAGAAGACCGTATGTCATTATTAATGATGGTGCTATAATAATTAGATTAATAGCTTGTTAAGGATCTAATGTCTTTTAAAAAATGCGCAAGAAAATATTTTTTTCTTTCAAGAATACATCACATTTTGCCAATTTATTATGTCACACTGTTTTTCATTTTGGCACTGTAGTGTTTTACTACTTCAAAAAGATGGGTGTATTTATTACAAAAATTCCAGAGCCATTTTACTTCCTCGTTTGGAATTGTGGGGGGCATTGTACAGTTAATGTACTTAGGAGAGACTGATGGGTACAGGGTGAAGTTCTTTGCATATGCAATATGCACAGTGGATTGTTGCTATGCTACTTTAATGTACTGAGACTGAAATTTCTTTGGATATTTTGCTTGTGGAAATTAAAAATGATTTAAGCATACAGCTTACCAAAATGGCTGCTCTCATGCAATTGTAAAATCAGCTTGAACTAGTCTAAATAAAGTACGCAGTCCTTAGCAGTTATTAAAATAAGGAAAACAGATTTTGCCAGACTAGATATTACCAGTTTATGTTAGTGCAGTGAATGAATTACAAAATATATACAAGTAAATAAAGTTATCTGCTCTTTTTTTACAATTTACCTCTGAAGTCCAGGAAATAAAAATGGTCAAGCAGAGCTAGCATTTTTGCTGTTATAGGTGCACATCTGAAGTAAGGCCAAGCTGTATAATTTGTAACCCAAATTACACCCATTAATCATAAACCAAAATGAAGGGAATTTAAAGTTCTTTTTACAGTACTTAAAATATACAAGGTCTTTTTCAAATGGCCAGGATAACCAGTGAGGAAAACCTGGGAAATTCTTTTTTCTTTCAAAATCTAACCATATGCAAAACACGAAACTGTAGAGCTCCACCTATTTGCATTTGGAAAAAATTGCATGGTATTTTCTGAACACCTAAAACAAAACTTGCACTATAAAATTGAGCCATAATCATCAAGATGTTAAATCAAGTGGCTTAGTGACCAGGACTAGTTTTGTTTGATGATATGCCTTTTTGAATGCATCAAGTGGCTTAGTGGCCAGGACTAGTTTTGTTTGATGATATGCCTTTTTGAATGCATCAAGTGGCTTAGTGACCAGGACTAGTTTTGTTTGATTATATGCCTTTTTGAATGCATCAAGTGGCTTAGTGACCAGGACTAGTTTTGTTTGATGATATGCATTTTTGAATGCATCAAGTGGCTTAGTGACCAGGACTAGTTTTGTTTGATGAATGCATCAAGTGGCTTAGTGACCAGGACTAGTTTTGTTTGATGATATGCCTTTTTGAATGCATCAAAAAAAAAAAAGACTGCTTGTGGCAGTAGTAATACACTGACAACTTTCAAGTAAATGCTAAAGTTAAATTGTTTTATGCAGTTTGAATGTAATGAAATATATCTTTAGGTGTTTCTTTTATTTTGGTTTTATTTGTGTGTTTTTGTCAAATTGTGTAAAATACAGTGGTCTCCTTTGTATAAGGCCACCCCATCTGCAGCAGGAAACGTTTTTAAGTAAAAGTAAAAGTGAGTAAAAGTTAAGTAAGAAATGCATAAGTAATTTCTAAATATTTGATATTTGCAATTAAAAATCACATATATTATGAGTCAGTATGATTAAGCTTATATTAATGTTATTTAAAATAATTATGAACACTCATCAGTTGCAGTGCAAAATCATGCGAAAACTTTGAGTTGCCAGCATCATGCAGCAGACATTGTTTATTGGGATCTTTCTGACATCATGATTCTCATTAACCTCTATTGAATTTGTCAAATTGCTTTCACTTTTCCTTCTTAACTGAGAATGTCTGACATTTGCACTTTTGCAACAACTTGTTCCTTCATTGACAACTTTACTACTGTCAGACTTAACAAAATGGTGCATTTGCAAAGGAAGTGAGCTTGTCACGTGATCGACTGGTTTTGAGAGAGAAGCTATTATGGTTAACATGGCATTTTCACTTTATGATGATTGGACATCACATTGACTGAATAATACTGCTCTTCTGAACTGATAACTTTTGTCATCTTGATAATCATTGGTGGTAATTATAGACAGTAATTATCAAAGTGACAAAAACCTGATACCTAAGAAACAGCAGTAATGATAATCGAATTTCTTTGTATTGGTTAAGGCAAGTACTTGATTCAGGTGTTAGAACCAATGTCAGGTGTTGAATTTGGAACCAATATTTATGAGATTTCCATCTGTAAATCCCATTATGTGTCCATTTATGATGGGTAATTTTTAAATTTTTGCACTAATATGCAAGATGCATTTGAGGGGCACATCTGAATACAAACTAGGTGCCAATGGATTCTGGCCATGCTAAGCAGGTGGCCAATGGTCAGATTAGGGGGGCATTCAAAAGGAGGGCCATTGCAGACAAGTATGCTGCTTATCTACAGTTCCAGTCTACTACACCACTTTATATATTCAGCTAAAACTTGGATAAAATATTACTGTAATCTAGGACCTAGATTATATGCTATGATTTCCTGTCATTACACAGAAGGGTATGCCATGATAATAGTATTTATAGGTAAGACCCACTGTTTTACAATATACCCATCAGCACATGGTAATATTTCACCCCCACCCCCACAATTTAATTAAAAATGCTAGAAGTAGGCCTGTTTTCTTGTCCTTGTCAATTCATTGATTTAGCAGCTATATACTTGAATAGACTTTGATGAAAGATCAACCATTTACTAATTCAAATCTTAGATTCTTGATTTGAATGATTATATCAGTAATTAGCCTTGATCACATATCTCAACCTGAGCCCCCACTTCCAAATGTAAAATATTTAATGCCTATTTTATACGATTTTTTTTCTGTTCCAATATAAGGTCTAGGAAGGACAAGAAGAGAGACACCGAACGCATTCGTGGCCACAGTCGTGACAAGGACAAGGAAAAGAGCAAAAGGAAACACAAAGAAAAGGAAAAAGAGAAAGATGACAAGAAGGATTCCAAAGTCACCCGAAACTATGATGAAGAGGAACAGACTATATATGATGACTCAGCTCAGGCAAATTCTGTATCTGGCAGAAGCACTGGCGATAGAGATCAGATGGAAAGCAGAAATGGAGGAGGCACTACTGCAGTATTAGACACTACAGGGGATGATAGTAACTTACAACAGATTGACATGGATATGAGTGATTAAGTATGGATGAAATGTTACACAAGGGTGAAGAGTCTGTAAGTCACAGTACTTTTGCCTAGTCGGTAGACATTTCTTTTGAATCGTAACTTTGTAAATTGTCATTAATGAATGTGAATGTTGTTACTGTCATTTATTTCTTTTGCGGAAATAGCACAGACAAGAGCATATATTTGTATGGCAGTTACAATGACCATATTTCATTATTACAGGGTTTAAATGACATTTATTGGACCACAAATAAGAAATGTACACTTACATGTATATATTTATAAAATAGTCATTACAAGTATGAGTCGTACATTTGTTAATTAAATATAGCTACAGTTTATGACAGTTTTATTGCATACTTGATGTAGATGAGTGATAAGCAATTGTGTTTTGACCTGACATAGTTTTTATTACATATTTCCCAGGCATTACAATGAAGAACTTGAAATTTTGGCAAAAATTTTATTTATTTAATGGTTATTCTCATGCTTTAGTAGATATCAAGTACTTAAGCACTCTAATTCCATTTTGAGAATAGCATGGTTTATTATGTTGGATACTGAATATATGATATTTGGACTTTGCTTAATGTCTTTGTTGTTAGCAATTTGCAGCTTGAAAGATGTCGAACATGTTAAAACAAACGCAAAAAAGTCACCTTGATTTTCAGTGTCATATTTGCACAGTATATTACATTTTGCTTTCTTTATGCTATGTTAGGCAAAATAAATGGTGTTGTCTTTTATGAATAAACTTCTCAAATGAATAGAATATTTTAAATTGTTATTTTATTTCCTTTATTGATGCCAATGTAAGAATTAGGGTTTGTACATTAAATGCTGATGTCCTTTTCTTTATATACACCTGCCATGAGTATATTATGTTATGATGTTGTCCATTGATAAGACTTTGTTGATAACATGTTTTAGACAAGAAAGACATGCATCTTTTTTCATTTTTGGGGTCAAAAGGCTGAACGTCAAGGTCAGTTTAAATTATTTTTTATATACAAAAATTGCTATTTTCACTAAA
The DNA here is from genome assembly GCA_028554795.2 of Sinohyriopsis cumingii. Classification (NCBI taxonomy): domain Eukaryota; kingdom Metazoa; phylum Mollusca; class Bivalvia; order Unionida; family Unionidae; genus Sinohyriopsis; species Sinohyriopsis cumingii. The sequence goes on from CM068824.1 coordinate 156,592,989, forward strand.
CTATGTGAGTTCTGTACTACATGTCTTGACCAGACTTTGTAGATGGCTTGCATTTTAGGTAAGGAAGATACATATTGGTCTGCTGGTTACCTTGTCAGTTTTGTCTGAAATGGACTTGGGGTGGTGTGTAGGAAACACGTTTTTGGAAATGCTTCTGATTGCATTCAGACACATCTGTTTCCAAGAGATTTTCATTTTGCCACATACCTAGGTGCATACAAAACATTGTTTTTGATTGGCTACTTTGCCCATGCATGTGCAGAAAGGTTAAAACATTAATATTTTTGGGTACTGTTGTTTATGGGACAATCAATTTTTGTGTCCAGACCTCATTTTACTCCAAGTCTTAAGCTTATCCTACTTTTTGCAAAGATTCATTTGTCCATGTACAGTTCAGATAGTCTGCTTTAGATTGTTGTGCACAAAAATATAATATCTGGACACAAATTCCTCTTCCAAAACCACAAATTTGCAACCTTTAAATTTTTTTGTGAGCTGTATTTTTTAAGATGAGAAAAAATTATATGTTATTTGATATCATTGTAGAACTACATCTTTTTACTTTTCTGTAATACCAGCCTGCTTTGGTGTATCATACAGGGTTCTTATGCTACCAAGAAATCAGGAAAAAGTCGGGAGAAACAATAATTTTTTTCCCGACCATGAAAAGTCCTGGAATTTCACAAATATTGATAAAAGTCAAAAATAACCCTGGTATTTTTCCACCACTTTACACCATAACAGTCATGTAACTGAGTCGTAACTAAACTGATCATGAGTTAAATTTATCGAGTTCTAACCAGAATATTTAGAGGGTGCAGTATGTATCATTTGGGTGCTTGCAATAACATATATGCTGAGTCAATCCAGATGCTCAGTGAATTAGATTCGTCCAGTAGACTTTTATTTTCAAAGTCAGCTTGATATCCATATCTTTCTTTACGTGGAAACAATGAAAACCACTCTAGCATCACAAGAGGTGTAGCCGCTTACTGGATTTCTTAGCAAACTTTAAATAATGTTAGATCAAGTGATACATGCATGAAATGGATATGATAATTACTGATTGTCTCAGAAATTGCGAGTATTAAAACTGGAGTTGATGAACTGTGACCTGGTGCTCGTGATTAGCATTGCTAGTTGCATGAGTACACAAATTTTGCAACCCACATTTTCAAATGTTGTAGAGAAAGTTTTTTTTTAATGAAAGTCCTACTGATAGTAATCAAAATACAAAAACAAAAGAATACAAAGTTTTTCATATTTATATATTCCGAGAACAACTTTTGTTGTATCACGGGACTACCATGTTCACATGTGCTCTCTGCTTGATAAATCAGACTGGCCAGATTGTTGGTTTTTACAAACAGTGTCCGACTTTCATTTAATGTAACTGAATTTCTCTGCAACAACATTATAATGGAGTTTGTTGTTGATATGACGTGATTAATGGACTTCTTATGTTGTCGTTTGAGATTTGTGAAGTGACTAGTAATGCAAATGGTTTCATCAATGCCATAGTTTGGTCTAGTCTGTCAGCAGAAATAAAGACATAACGAGAAAATAATTAATTTTTCTATCGATTTCATGCAGATTTAAGTCGATATAACATAAGTTTAAATTTTCTAGGCCCGGTGGTAAGTGACTACCATATGTCACTACCGCACTGTGGTGGCAAATTCCAAATTTTTTATATCCAATTGCAGTGACCCCACACCCCAACTTAAAAGTCCAAATACAAAAAATGAAGTGGGAGTATTCGGAGGCAACCCGTATTAGAAAATGCACTGATATTCGTTTTAATCCAAAGTTGTAGTCCAAATTGTTGAATCTCCGAGCTGAAATGAGAAATTGTCATCCCTTGTATTATGTATTAAAAAACTGTTTGAGCCCCTGTATCAGTATAGGTTTGGGGACTGGTTTAACGAATTACAAGAAGACAAGTTGATTTACAGAAAATTCAGTCCTTGTTTATTCAACAGTATATACTTTTTAAGGTCTTTTGTCAAAATTTAAATCAATCCTTTTGAAAGTGTTTTTTCAATGATGGATCTTTAACCAGGTCTGCTAATGCAGGTCACCAAAATAAAGTTAGAATTTTTATTTTGTACATTGAAATGACTTTACATACCAATTTAAAGGAATATAATCAAACTTGTTTCGTGTGATACATTTTTATGGTTTTGTACCTGATCATCTATTCTGGCTTAGATGTTTTGGAGAGTCTTGAAAGAGAACCATCTTTAGATTTAGAAAATGCATGTTTTCTAATCTAAAATGTTCTCTAATTCCATTTAGTAATGGTCATATGTGAACCTTGAAAAAATTCATTTCATCCTGGAAAAACCCTCGAAATGACCTGGAGATTTATCTTTAGAAAAGCGTGGGAACCATGATCATAAATGATGTTGACATTACAGAGCTAAAAAGTAGGGTATTACCTCATGATGTGTACATTTTGCATGTGGTATATCACATTGTGATCTGCCTTTGGCGCATTAAGACGCACATATCAATATTCTTTCTCCAAAACTGTGATGAATTTCCACTAATTAATCATTACCGACGTAATAAAATAACAATACAAATATTAATAATCCCTGTCTTCTAACTGAATTAAACATGGGACACAATTTCATTAATAATCCTCTGTGCTTTCCCATCTCTCTGTCTCTCTGTCTCTCTCTCATGCATGAGAGAGAGAATGTGGTGAAGTGAGAGACGCAAAGAAAACTGAACTTGCATTAAGTAGACTGCAGCTACATGGGACCTCGTAATGGCTAAGTGTACATGTATGGGATTTTAATAAAGTGCTCGCAATACCCAGGCCCAGCCCTAGGGCAAGGCGAATGAAGAACCGCCTTGGGTCCCGTGCTTTCAGGGCCCCGTGCTGCTGACGAAAATCAACTCCGTGATGCATTTTTTGTGTGCTTGGGGCCCCGCTTGTTCCCTTGTGCCCCGCACATCCTAGGGCCAGGCCTGGCAATACCAATGATGCAAAGTTGCAACAATCCTGTCGAGATTATACATTACATTCTTTGGTCAGAAGGAAGACACATTTTGTAATCTATATAATGCTTTTTTGTCTCTATTTCTATTCATATTAAATTTAAAATATAATAAGGGTCTGTAAACATATCAGTTCATATTAAAATGTCAGACGTGTTCTACCCCCTCCCCAGCCGTTCTCTCTGAGTTAGTTGGTAAGGCAGCAGACTAATCAAACAATAAACATAGGGATGGTAAGTCTCCCAACCTCACCACCGCATCTGTCTCTCTCTCTCTCTTTTTCTGATAATTGTAGAAGGTGGGTAAACATGGCGGTTTTTCGCCAGTGACATGTGATGCTGTCTCTGGACCCATGATGGCAAAATAGTCACACAATCCATCGGAAAGGGGAAAGATAGAAATTAAGGAAACATTGGCCTGTTTAGACTCAATAGGAATTGAGACTCGATAAGAATTGACGTTACGGTAGTGGACACTGGCATCAGTGTTGCAAGTGGCTGACCTCAATTGGGCAAAACACTGGCAACAATGTTGCAAGTGGCTGACCTGAATATGCGCTACCCTAGGGAGAGACAGAGACATATATAACACATACAACACATGGACATAGAGTGATACTGTTGGGCAAATGAGAACATATAAGGAAAAACACAGGAACATATAGGGACAAGGGGAATTTAACATGGGTACAAAAGCAAGTTTAACATGGGTTGGGACTGTATAGGGATGGGGAATCGCACATTGGGAATGTATTGCACCTGTCTAGGGACAAGGAGACCTTGAACATGGATGGGCCTGTCTAGGAACAATGGGTAAATTGTATAGGGCCTGTCCAGAGACAAGGATAGTAGAGGGCCAAACACAACAGAGAGAGACAGACATACTAATACAAGCCCGAGATTTATATATAATGCATTACCTAGACCTGAAATTATATGTGTGGTGTTCATAAATTTGCATAAATGTAATGATGCTATAAATAGCTATACTCGAGGAAAAGACCAGCGCCAAAATGAATGTGACTAAAAGTAACGCTAAAATGGCGAAATTGTCCCAGAATTTATAGGAAACTAAACATATCCACGAACATTAGATTACATCACTTTAGACTAAAATGGATAAACCTAGTTACTATTAACAATCTCAACTTGTGTGAATAAACACGCATGTATCTATTTATAACTATAACCTGTTGAAATTCCCATGAAATCCTACTATCTGTTTATAGCTACAACCTGTCGGAATTCGTTTGGAAAAACTCACTATCTTATTATAGCCTCATCTTGTGTGACATTCCTGTTTAAAAACCCTAGTATCTATTTATAGCTCAAATCTGAGGAAAAACCTAAATCTATATTTAGAGTTTAAAAATGTCCAGCTTCAACGACGTCACTTTACTGAACACTAGGGGAATAATGGCAAGTGGCTGACCTGAATACGCATTACTGTAGGTAGGTAAATAGAATTTGATATGGATAAAGGTAGTTTTATAGAGACAAACAAAGACCAATACATACACAAACATATGCGTGCGCACACACACCCATACAAACATATACGACAGAGAGAAGGAGAAAAAACTAACACAATAACTACTATCCACACAAACGTACGCGTACGCATACAAGCCCCAAATATATTATCCATACAAATGTACGGGAACGCATACAAACCCAGAATATACTATCCACACATAGGAAGAGGAAGAAGACAAACTCCAACATCTACTATCCACACAAACATAGGCGCACGCATACAAACAAACAGCTATCCACATAAAGTGTATAAAAAAAACAATATCTACTATAAAAAATACCCCAGTATTTACTGTAAAAAACAAAATGTCTACTATCAACACAAACGTACGCGCACGCATACAAACACACTCTACTATCCACACAGAAGGGAAGGGTAAGAAAACTATTATCTACTATCAAAAATACCCCAATATTTACTATAAAAAACAACATCTACTATCCACACAAACGTACGCGTATTCACACAAACACAATATCTAATATCCGCACAAACGTACGTGAACGCATACAAACACACTTTACTATCCAAACACGAGAAGGTGAAAATAAAACAAACCCATATATACTATTCACACAAGGTACGCGTACGCATACAAACATTCTACTATCCACACACGGGAAGAAGAAATAAAAACAAAAACAAATATACTGTCCACACACGGGAAGGAGAAAAAGCAAACACAATATTTAAAATCCACACAAACGTACGGGAACGCATACAAACCCCAAATATACTATCCACACAAGCGTACGCGAAGGCATACACACATACACATACTCACAAACGGACACATCAGTAAGGAGTGAGTGTTTATAATCACGCTACTCCACATTCACGCCAATTGGCAACTAGAATAATCTCTTTTCTAGAGATTTGGTTAGCCTTGAGAAGGGCTATTTATTTAAGTTTCAGTTACACCTGCTTAATGCTGACATATCCCAGGCCTGGCCCCACACATGCAACATCTACTCCATTTCTGCTATCAGTTGTTGTTTGTTCTTAGGAGCGCAAAGGCGAGTTGAGTGGCCTCATCATCCCAGTCTTCACTTTGTGGGATAGTGAAGACTTCCCTCTGTCTTCTATTTTGTAGTCGGGGATGAAGAGGTCTCCTTATCTCTGGCACTGGTACTGGTGGCTGTAGCTGACATTGTTGTGGTTGTGATGCTGGTTGTAGTGGTGGAGGCGTCATCACATCAGGCTTGATTTGAAACAGAGGTCTCAGTATGAGGCGAGGCAGGATTGTTCTTGTGTTTTCCTTCTCCTCTTCTTTTTTTCCCCTCCTCTTCATTCTTCTCTCTTCTAGCACTTTCTGCTATGGGCTCCATGGCCACTTCATCTAGTAAGCGCCTGACATACTCCAGGTGCATCTGAAGTTCCAGAAGTTTTGCAGTTCTACTCATTTTTCAGGTTGATGAATCAACTATGGGTAGCCAGACTGACGAGCGCTTTCCTTTATATTTGTCAAGCAAGGACATGAAGGAAAATTTGCAAGACCCATATCATTACCAAAACAAATATGGAAAGCACGGACCTAAAGAAAACACTCACTTTTTACCTACAATCACAAACTACAAACAAAAACACACTTTTTGACAAGACAGGGAAAGAAAGTGTTTATAGACACATTTTTATTTTTTGTACATGAAACAAAGAAACGAAGTGCTTATAGACACACAAAATACAATGATTGGCAATCGAACTAGCATAACTTTTCTAGAGTATTGGGGTAGCCAAGAAAAGTTCTGTTTTTGTGAAGGATGAGTTACGGTAATCTTTTATCGTCTAAGATTGCGTCCCCGTCTGGTGGCAGGCTTTCCCACAGGATAGGGTCTGCTTCTTTGGAAAGAGGAGAACTCTTTCGTGTCTACAAGGCAGTCGGCAATACTTCTGTCTGGTTCCTGCTGCTGATGCTGCTGCTCTCTCTCTCTCTCTCTCTCTTTGCTTCGGAAGTCTGTACTTCTCCGTCCATTCTTCTTTCTCCTTTTTGATTTCCTCTTCTATCAGGTTTTCGGTCACTTTAAGCATTCTGAAATTCTCTAACTCTTCAGGCTTTGGTATCAGGCTTTGCCTGCCACGACGTAAATTCACGTAAGCTTCGTTCAGCTTGGCTTGTAAACACATCTTCATAGGAGGGTGAGTCAACAATGGATGGTCAGACTGGAGTCTCCCTCACTTTATATGGTTCAAGCATCGGACGCGACAGAAATCAGGGTTGGCAGACATCGTGGTCAACGACAAAGTAAATGTGACAGAGAGAATGAGAAATCGTAGTCGAGTAGTGTGGTTTTCTGGAGCAACGTTCGTGTCCTAACAGCACAGTGCCGTCTCTAGCACTCTTAGTGACACCAACTGTCTGTTTTTTCTTCTTCTTCTTGCAACCTTTCTTTTTCGTGGTAGTTTTTCTTTCTATCATGTACAACAAGCTACACACAAGTAGTTAAGTGGGATAGGATAGCGACAATGGGAATTAGCATTACAGGACCCCTTGGGAACATATAGCGACAATGGAAATTTAACATGGAGAAAAATCGTGGGAACATATAGCGACAAGGGAAATTTAACATGGAGAAAAATCGTGGGAACATATAGCGACAAGGGAAATTAACATGGAGAAAAATCGTGGGACTGTTGAGCGACAAGGGGATTTGAACATGGAGAAAAATCGTGGGAACATATAGCGACAAAGGAAATTAACATGGGATTTTTTTTTTTAAAAAAATAAAAAATAAAAAAAGGGGTAGGCAATTCAAAGACTATCTCTTTTCGAGAAATATGGCTGGCCCTGAAAAGGGCCTTTGGGTTTTCTTCTTCTAATTTCTTCTTTTCCTCCACCAAGTTCTTATTTTATCTCCTACACTCTTCTTTTTTTTATTCTCCTCCTCTTCTTTCTTCTTCTCTTCCTCCTCTTCTTTCTTCCTCTTTTCATTTTCTTCTTCTTTTTCAATTTTTTCGTTCCATTTGCGTATTCTTATTCTTTCCTCTTCATCCTCCTTTTCCTCCTTTATTTCTTTCAACAGATCACTGATGATTACCTTCATTTTTCGTAAATTGTTTATCTCCATCTTCACTCTATGGGGACTATATGAGTAGTGATCCTCGTTTAGGTTAACCAACATTTGCTCAAACATTCCTAAATTGTCCATTACGTTTTGCAATTTTTCCATTTTGTTAAGGTGGTTTGAAGCCATCTTCTTTTTTTATTCTTTGCAGAATGGTTTGAACCACGAATACTGTGGGTTCTTATACAAAAAGCGCGGACGTGATGGAAAACATCCCCCTAAAAACATAAAATTGATCTTACCTAGATCATGACCAAACAACGTGCGGACGTGAAGGAAAACATCCCCACTTTTTTCATTTCATATAATATAACCCCAACTATACTCTTCACATACGCTAAGAAACCCATAATCTACTATTCACACAAACATACCTGAGCTCTTACAAACACAAACACACAATCACACAAACACATACCCTCACATTTTTTTAAAAAAGAGTTAGTGTTTATTTTCACACTACTCTACCTACACACTTTGGCAAATCGATCGTTATTTCTTTTCTAGAGTATTGGGTAGCCCTGAAAAGGGCTGTTTTGTTTGGAACTTCATGGACAGGTGGTTAATGGTGGCACCTTCCAGGCCTGGCGCCACATACGCATCTTATCCCCCAGTTACTTTTTACCTTTTGGGGGGAGAGAGCAGAGGCAGGATATTTCGCTTCAGAATCCCAATTTTCGCTCTCTGGGATTTTGAAATTTCTTCTCTCCTTTTCCTCCTCCTCTTCTTTGTTTCTTCTTTCCTCTTTGTATCTTCTTTCTTCTTCTTCTTCTTTATATCTTCTCTCCTCCTCTTCTTTATTTCTTCTTTCCTCCTCTCTTATCCTTCCCTCCTCGACAATGGCTTCCGCGGCCAGTTCATTTAATATGCGCCTGGCATATTCCAGATGCACATGAAGCTCCAACAGTTTCTCAAGTCTCGTGTTCATTTTTTGGTGTTGATCAATCAACAAGGGTAGCTGGACTGCCGAACGAGTTTCAATTTATAGTGAAAGCGCGGACGTGATGGAAAACATCCCCTAAAAAACATAAAATGGATCTTACCTAGATCGTGACCAAAATCAACAACAACGCGCGGACCTAAAAGAAACACTCACTCACTATTCTAAAATTTTTTATAAATCACTTCAATAGACTATCCACATACGCAAAGCAATCCAATCTAACCCCAAATATACACCTCAAACACTAAGAAAAGATATCATTTTAATCTACTATCCATACCAAGTTACGTGAGCACTTACTAACACACCAACACATACACTTCCACTATTCATAAAGAGTTAGTGTTTATTTTCACACTACTCTACCTACACACATTGGCAAATCGATCGTTATTTCTTTTCTAGAGTATTGGGTAGCCCTGAAAAGGGCTGTTTTTTGTTTTGCTATGGCATTCTTTTTTTAGTTTCTAAGAATGCGATGTCCTCTGATTATAGACTTTCTGGCAATAGGTCTGCTTCTTCGGAAAGAGAAGAAGAACTCTTTGGTGTCGATACGGCAATCGACAAAGCCTCTGTCAGGTTCAGGTTGCTGCTGCTGCTGTTGTTGTTGCTGTTGCTGCTGTTTTTGAAGTCTGTACTTCTCTGTCCATTCTTCTTTCTCCCTGTTCACTTCTTCTCTGAAGAGCTCTTCTATCAGGTCTTCAGTGATTTTTAACATTCTCACATTCTCTATTTCTTCTGGCTTCGGTATCAGACTGTGTCTGACCCTATGCAAATTTACGTAGGCTTCGTTGAGCTTAGCTAGTTTGGAGCACATCTTCGTAGGAGGATGAGTCGACAATGGATGGTTAGACTGGAAACAACCCCGGTTCTTAAAGTGAAAGCGCGGACGTGAAGGAAAACATCCCCCACACGGTTTTCGAGCCGCAACGTTCAGTGAGTGTCATGAGAGGGATAGTAAGAAATGAAAGAGCATCAATCCAACATTCTTTATAGCTAAACAAACCACAAAGGCATTTTTTTTCAAAACACAACATTTTTTATTCAAAAATCACTTAACACTAAACAACAACTCTAACATTTTTAACACTATAACACTATAACATCAAACAATTTTTTTCAAATCACAAACATTTTTTTCTTCAAATACAATCTACTTTAAACAAGGCTGACAACGTTGTGAATGAAATTGTGATTTCCACTGTTGGAAATCATTAGGCCATTGATGGACACTACGTTTCCTAGCTTGAGACAAAAGATAAGCATAATGGTCACAAAACCATCGATCTACTTTCACATCGTTTCTAGCAGAAGAACGAGGATCGAAATGAGTCACTAAATGTTCTAAGGAATAGCCCAGGCTGCGATGATGCAGAAAATACACACAGTACTGTCCACACACCAAGGAATCTGTGCCTTGTAATTTCACATTATTGAATCGGGTGGTTTGAGCATTTCTTCTCATAAAGTCGATGATATCGTCTTCCAAAGGGGGCAATCCGTACGAATCGAAATATTCCACACATCCTTCTTGAGGAAAGTAGACGGCTACCCAGTGGGTTCCTGGGAGATGACTGTCGTCCGTGTTGATCACGTAAGCTTGATGGTCTTTAGGTTTGCGATGAGGGAGTTCATCTTTAGCACAGACGACAGGATTCCAAGAAGCCGTATACGAACTGTGGTTCAGAAGGTAATAAAGTTCCCAGGTATCCATCTGTGTTGTTTTTTTCTTCTTCACAGGTAATAATAAGTCGTCAATTCGATTCTGACTTTTTGCTTGAAAATGTCTGACGAATAAACGGTTATTCGTTCTGTTTCCTCACTCTGATTCAGGAGAGCTTCGATACGATGGATCTCTTGAGTGGTTAATGGTGGACAAGAATGTTCACGCAAGTCTTTATACCACTGGTGCAACACGTCTTTGTTCGAGATGAGGCTCCAAGCTTCGTCCAGATACTCGTCCAATTTTTCTTCTTGACTCAACATCAGGCATTTATCGTGTTGAATTTGACTGGGATGATCGTTTTGACATCCATAGCAATTTTTCTTGATCAATTCCGTCATTTTGTCAACCAAGTGTTTGGCAAAACAGGAGACTAAATGGGCTTCTTGTTCTGGCCATCTCGACTTCATCATGACAATTTCTTCGTCTTGGGATTCTCCTTCCACGGTCTCCTCACATTTCATGTCCAAAGTTTCTTCACTTTGTAAAGAGGGATAACAGTCTTCCATGGCTTCTAATAATCTAGAATGACTTCTCTCAAACTGTTGATTTCTATGGTATTATCGAATTCTGCATACAGGATGACGTTCACTGTCTCTGGCAGAGGATTTGCAAACTGAAGTTCCACACGAATCTGGCCGGATTTTATAGGGTGGAAATGTCCCTCGTCGCTGCCTTGGTCTGGAGTGAAATCAAACGCCCACAAAGCATAGCCTCCTGCATAATCTTCGTACGTAATACCGTGACTGGTGTTGGTTCCTAACTGACCGGTGGCTTCGTACAAGGACAAGTACGATCTCAAGTAATTCTTCTCTTTAAAGTCAGGTTCAAAAGGTCGGGTACACAAGGTCTTACCATCGCGACTGACTTCGATCTTAGACACGCCAAAGTGTTCAAAGTTGAAAGGATTTTTATCGGCAGCTCCGTTGAAGGCTGTATTCTCGACCATACCAACGATCAAACGTTTGGGTAACTGTCCTTGAAACAGATGATCTTCGATCATGGATCGTTGTCCCTTGGGAATGGTGAAGGTTTTCACTTCCACGCGTCGGATCGGATACTTAGCGGTCGTTCTGCTCAACGTCTGACTGATGTCGTTTCCCACTTTAGGTAACACTTCCACACGGCGTACGTAGAGTCTGGCTTCTAGGATTTTGGTTTTGTACTCGTCAGCATTACCCAATAAATGGAAAGCGGTACTGCTCCGATTCAGTCTCAGGCGAACATTCACTCCGTTTAGCAAATATTTCTCTTGCAACCACATGTCCAAATGCAAACGGTCCATCAGTTCTAAACTCTGTCCATCTTTGATTCTGTCTCTTCGTTCTATAAATCCCGCATTGTTTGGTGTTTTTTTTACATCAATTTCGAATGTTTCAAACTCGTCTGCTTCGTCAGCTTCCCATACCACACAGGAATTGAGATGAGTGTTCTTGGCATCTATTCCGTACGTCAAGAGATTTTCCAGGTAGGCACGATAAGGGTAAGTATCCATGCTGCTACTGACCAGTTTGTTATTCAAGTACAAGTCCACTCCACTGAACAAGGAATGCATGAAATTGTTGACGGGAGCTACTGCTTCAGTGTCTATAGGACCTCCAGTCTTATCTAGAATTTTGACTTTCAGGTACAAGTAACTGCTATTCAGATCGATGTAATCTTCGGGCTGTCCTTTGATTTCAAACTCGATGGGAGCGGAATCGGTCAATGAGGAGACGGGGTGAAATTCCACCCACTGAGATTCTTGCATGGTCATCATGGTGGGGGGCATGGCAAACAGATCCAGTTCCGTCTTGGAACAAGCGCAAGACTCTCGGTGCATCATTTTTTTGTTCTGTGTCTCAATAATCGAAAACGTCTAAGTCTCGAACGGTTCTTCTTTTCTTGGCCTTTCTCGCTTGAAGTCTGGTGAAAGGGTGTTTTCTTCTTCGTCGTCTCTTTCTGCCTTGTCCTTGCTGAATGCCTGACTCGGTAGCGTGCAGGGCATTTATAGGTGTGTCTCGTCGGCCCAAAATGTCTTTTCCCGTTTTCAGCAAGACATTTTTGCCTGCCCTCATGAAGGCTTCTTTAGGGTTTTGTTTGTCGATGATGACATTTTGGAGAAATTCTTTGCCTTGCGTCAGTGCCGCATCTTTCAAGGCGTGCAATCCTCGTGTCACCATCGGTTTCAACACTGGGGCCACCGAACGAAAGGCCGATTTTAACATGTCTCCTAAACCGTGTCCTCGCTGTCGAGCCACCCCTTGGTACACTGGATACATGACTTGCTTACGAGTCGTGAGAGAACCGTTTTCGAAAATGGAGTTTCACCGTGACTTTTCCTTTGGTGAATGGAATATTTTGTCCCAGATCTCCTTTTATAGTAATGTTGACCGTGTCCAAATACGACTTGCTGACCGGTAAATAGTGAGGATGGACAAATTCGCGGTGGACGTGGTAAGTGTTTCCACCTTCCTCGTCAACGTTCGTGGTAGAATCCACTTTGAAAGGAATGACACGCAGTAATGGCACAGAGGTGTGTCCCACCACGTTATACTCCACCACATCGGAGTACACGAACATTAAATTCATTCCTTGGTTCAGTTCTACCGGTTTTCCAAAAGCTTTGTAAAAATCCATATTACTGTTGATCTTGGGGCTCCAATTGTTTGTGACCATTGTTGAATGTCCACCCAAAATTTCAAACAAAATACCATTGAACCTGAAGGACAATGTGTCCGTATCTGGAAATTTCATCAGTAAGCGACGAGCCACTTTATGGTACTCCAGGGTGACACTTTTTTTGACTCTGATCAGGGCTTTGCCAAAGGTGAACTCGAACCTGTCCGCAATAGTGTCCACCAAATGTTGACCACTAAAATAAAACCCTGCTGGAATTTTCACGGTGTAGATACTGAAGGCTGGTTTGCTGGCTGGTCTTGTGATCCCTGAAAACCCGATGTCAGTCATGGCTTCTTGTAATTGTTGGTTCAGGATTTCCACCTCAAAAAAGTTTTGTTTTTCGGTGATGTTTTGGATTTGTGTAGGGTGAATCATTTCTACTAAAGCCACTTCCCAATGGGCTTCGTGATCTAAGGGGATGGCTTGAGGTAATTTGGCCGTGTAACAGCACAACGTGTTGTGGGGAAACACCTCCATGGAACTGTCACTGGGTAAAGTTAAGTAAAATTGGTTTTGGTGACTCATAATTCCAGAGTTCTGTGGCTGTCCGAGGGGATATTACTGGACGTCAGAGGTGTGTCTCCGCCCAAAATGGGGTTCTGGTTGTGGTTGTTGGAGTGGTGACTGGCACTGGCACTGGACACAACGTTCCCGTTCGAGGAGAATTTCAGGGAGGGATTGGGAAGCAGGTAACCGATGCAACTGCTCAATAAAATGGTCCACAATTGTTTGTCTCCTTGTTGCAAACTCAAATTGGCGATGGCTGCCCCGATGACACAATACAGAAAAAGACGATTTGCGTTTTAGGCACACGTTCTCCACACCACACCCACAAGGGTTGTTTTTGTAAATCTTGCACAGAAGAACTAGGTGAAGGAGGATTGGTCGACGTAGCTGCGTCTGCTGTGTGAAAGGGCATGATGGTCACTTCTTTTTATAGTCGATGACTTGCGAAGCGTCGATCCAAGAATCAAAACTGGGTGGATATCCTTTCCAACGTACTTTGACTTCTTTGACACGTCGTTTGCCCACTTTACGGGTTCTGCGTTCGAGAATGCTTTCGATGTCGTACACGTCGTCTTCTTTTTTGGTGACACGTTGTAACTCGGGCAAATAAAACGTTCCTTTGAGCACTTCTCCGTTCATGTCTTCCAATTTATAGACGGCAGGATGACGGCCATGCACTCGTCCAGTGACGCGAAACAATTCGGTCGTCCAGTTAGGTAAGTAACCTTTGTCGAAAGTGCGTTTGGTTTTGCCAATGCGCACCCAATCTCCTACGGTCAACTCTCCACTTTTCTTGGGGACAGCCCTCGTCGGGGACGTACCGAACAGACGCTCGAACACCAGCACTTCGTTGTCGGGAGTCACGTCTTGCGGGGCACGTCCGATGCTTCGATGGTAAGATTGGTTGTACGCTTGCACCAGATGCGGTAAGATGTCGATGTACTTCAGAGTGTGGTGATGCGTAAAATATTTCCACATGCGTTCTTTCAAAGTGCGTTGAAAACGCTCCACGATGCTGGCTTTGGTTTCCGGATTCTCGGTGGTAAAAAAATGAATGTCACGTTTCTTTAATTCTTTTTGGAAAGCTTGGTTCAGAAATTCGGTGCCTTTGTCCGTTTGCCATCGAAGAGGGTGACGGCCGCTTTGTTTCAACACTCGTTGCAGGGCTTGCACTAACTCGCTGCTGGATTTGGAAGTCAAGGGCACGACCCAGGCAAATTTGGAAAAGACGTCGATGACACAAAACAGATATTTGTAGCCACGATTGTAGCTGGCCAAATGAGAGACATCGGCTAAATCGGCTTGCCATTGATGATCGATGCCTTCCACTTGGGTGCGACTTCTGGCAAACTTGCGTCGAATGGGTTTGTGTAAAGTGTAGGTAGCTTGTTCTTGTAACCATCGTTGCACTTGAGGTAAACGGAGACTTTTCAGTCGCGTTTTGGCAGCACGATACAATTTTTGAACTCCTGCGTAACCTGCAGGATGCGAGGGATCGTAGTAAATGCTAGCTAAGACTTTTTCCATTTTTTTGTGTTGATTGGTGTGTTAATAAGGCACCCACTCTTGGAAGAGGCTACTCTTTTTCTCTTGGGGTATTTTCTTGGATTGCAAGGCTTTGCGTGTGCGACCGGCAATAGGTGTTGAAGAGGAGGATGTCTGAGCGGGGGATATCGGTTCTTGTTTCACTTCTGTCTTCACTTTCTTTTTCTCTTGTGATGAAGAAGGGGTGGCCATCATCTTTTTAATCCATCCAATTCTGGAGGTAGGTGGTGTTGTTAACTTGCGTACTTTTTCTGGTGGAGTTTGAAACCCTTCTTCTTCTTCTTCTTTTCCTTTTTCTGTCTTGGTCACGGGTAGTGGTGGAACTGGTACTGGTACTGGTGATGGTGCTGGACTTTTCATCAAGGTCTTAAAATCTTTCAAAGTGGGTAAAGCTGTTTCGTCTAAAGCTTTCTGGTGAAAGAGTTGCAGTCGTTGCAAGAGTTGACCGTACTTTTGCGATTTTTCTGTTTCGGACAAATCTTGGCGATCCATCAAGGATTGCAATTCGTGTTGTAACTGGGACATCTCGCTCAAATTGGGATTGGGAGGTAAATGCGGGGTGCGTTGTTCTTGCCACCGATGGTATTCCATCCATCGTTTGTAAGGCACTAAAGCTAGTTTTCGTCCTTCCATGGGGTTGTCAGGGGTCGATTCTGAGATCTTGGAACTTCCGAGGCCTTTTTATCTTGCTCCCACCAGTCCTCCCAACATGGTTCCCAAGACTCCTTTCAGTATGGGGCCTAACAAGAGAGGTAAAATGCCTCCACGTTGGACCAACATCTTCTTTTTTTGACGAATGGGAATTTTCTTTTGAACCATTTGGCGAAGAACGTGACGATGTTTGCCTAAGCATTGTTTCTGGTGTTTGGACAAAGGGATCGTGCCTTTCAAAACGTTCAAACAACATTCGCACACGGTATCGATGACCTCTTTGGAGGCCGTTTGAATGAGTTTTTTTCGTAGGGGTGAAGAAGCTTTGGACAGGACAGATAACAGGTCCCCATGTTTAGCTAAACGTGGTGGCAGTCCTTTCCTTTTCTTTCCTTGGGGTTTTCTGGAGGGTGACATTTTTTGCTTGTGGTTCCGGGACATTCACCGAACAGACACTAACGTCGATGACTTAACGCACACCCTTTTATCTTTTTTTTGGGACTATCGCTTTGTCATAAAGGTGACAATGTTTTTCCCAAAATCACCAAGGAATCCTCCCCTTTGTTGACGCCTCTTTTTCTTGGAACGACTGTGTCTTTTCTTAGGGTAATGTCGATGCTTGGCTAAGCGCTTTGTTGGATGACGCGTCTGCCTTTGTCTCTTTCTTTTGTGGCTTCTTGGAGGTGACATCTTTTTTACAAGTTCACTGATACCCCGACTTGGTCACAGGCTCTTTTTATACTGGAACGCGTCGCCACTGATTGTCTTTACGTTTTATCAGTTTGAGGACAGGCATGACACGTCGTGCAGGGGTACGCAACGGACTAAATCGAGCCAGTTCTTGCTTGGACAAATCCAGTAAACTTTGTAACATGCCCGATCTTTCTTGGACTTTGATTTTGGGAGAAGGTACTTTGTGAGCAGCAGCCACTGCCGCTAAATGGGAGGGTCCTGCCACTGGGGAAGTTCTTTTGGGGGTCATCAACGGAGATGTTCTTGGTGTGATCAACGTCTCCAAGTACTCTTCAGTTCTGGGTGTCATCAACGGAGAAGTGGATGAACGTGAGGATGCCGGAGACGCAGTCACTGCCGTGGCAGGTCGTGGTTTGCGAGTGTAAGGTTGCGTCCTGGCCGAAGTGCCTCTCTTGCGACTAGTTTTCTTCTGTGGACTTTTCTTTTTCTGGGGACTTTTTCTCTGTTTCTTTTTCTGGGGGCTTCTTTTCTTTTTCCGGGGTGGTGGTGTCTGGTAAGAGGAGGGTCCTGCCACTGGAGAAGTTATTCTTCTTGGGGACCTGGTCTTTTTCTTTTTCTTCTTGGGGCTTCGTTGGACTTTTGTCTTGGGGATAACTTTGGGGGCATTAGGATCCCATCTTAAGAGTGAGCGAATGATGACCCCTCCTAGAGTACCGCTCCCTCCAGGTTTCAAAATGATTTGTTTTTTGGTTTGAGTGTCGATGCGGGGATCGGCCAGTTGGACCAAAGCGACTTTGTTTCGATCGAAAAAGCGTTGGGTTTGATGAGGAATCTGAATGATTCCTTGGAGTAATTGACGTGCCGTCACCGTGAACCATCGTAAGACTTCTTTGAGACTAGCTTCTAAGACACGGGCTCGTGTTTGTGGATTTTTTTCTCGACTGATGCCATACAAGGCACGAATCAATTTGACGGGAAGATGCGACTGAAGGGACGTCATGTTCACACTGTGTGAGACCGACGAAAAAGGGTCTGAGGTTTTTATAGATTTTTTGATGGGGAGTGAAATGAAGTCGAGGACGGAGACGTGTACAGGACAAGCCCTCCGTCTTGGCACCAGTGGTGAAACAAGTGGGTACGAAATCGCAAATCCTCGGGGGTCGTAGGTTTCAAATCGACGAGTAAATAGGCGTGCGGCGTTTGAGTGGCATCGTCGTACGCCTGAGTCAGCCAAGGCGTTCCTAACTGTTTGGCTAAGACTTGCACTTGCGATTTATCTCGAGGGCTTTTAAACAAGACCACGTAATGCGCATTGAGACTGATGGTGCGATGGGCTTTACTTTGTTGAAACAAATTTTGGGTGATGTAAACGACACTGGCATTACGGTGATGCCCTTTGCGCGTGAACCACAATTTAATTTCTTCTTCGTCTTCTCCTAACATGTCGTCGAAAATGACCAAATGGGTTAGACGGGAGTCAGAGACGATGCCGTCGTCTTCTTTAGGAATGCCTTCCACAAACACGATGGAATCGCCTTGACTTTCTCGCAAGAGGCTGTACGCCGATTGCCACTCTTTGTAACACCACACGATCCGTTGAGGGGGCCGATCGATCAAATGATGTTTATGTTCGATCAAACGTTTGACGAATTCGGTTTTGCCTGAACCGCTAGGTCCAGCAATGAGCATGTTAAAGGGATGGCGAAGATACAAAGCCTCCCAACTGGCACGATCTAAGTGTTCGTCGATGACTTTGACAGTAGAGGAAGAGGGAGCAGAGACAGCAGAGGTAGCCATGGTGTGAGAAATGTCACTTGTGACACGAAAACAAACAAGACAAGAGTTTATATACTTTTTCAGAACACGTTTATTGAATGTTTTTTTATCAAACATGAATACGAAAGACAAAAATACATAAAAGCCAAAGGCTTAAGTACAAGGATAAAAGGCACATGATAACGATGAACGTGGAATAAACACAAGTGTCTGTACAACAATCACATCTTTTGGGTAATGTTCTAACCAGTTCAACAGGGGGTAAGGTCACACAAGTGTCCTCCCGAAAGGGTCTTTCAGGTCTGTCCACGACAGTCCTGTCCTGGGTGACGGGTTCTTCTGGCACCGTCACTAACACGGGTTGAAAAGTAACTTTTTTCCTTGAACAACTCTCGTGCATACTGGGCCACTTCTTGGGTCCAAGCCTCAAAATCCCATTCTTTCCAGGCACGGACATCTGTCCAATGGGGATGTAAGTCACAAGCTACACACACATCGTCATACACGTCTTGGGTAGCTAAAAGTTGACGAATCTTTTTTTCCCGTAGAGGTCGAGAAGTATCCAGATGAAAACGCAAGGCTTTGAGCAAAAGGAGTTTTTCGTGACCATTTAAGGCCATGGAGGTGGTAAGTACTGATCGTAAAGAGTCCACAAAGAATCGGCTGGTAAACGAAATCCCAAAAAACAAGTCACTAAGACACACACTATGCGTCGTCCCAAATTGAATGGATACAGTTCTTGTAATAATCGATGGTAATGATCCACGGTTTGAATATGGTCATTGAGTTCCTTCCACGGAATCTGTTGGATGACATGTGACATAAGTCGTGGCATGGCAGCCTGTTTTTATAGTCTCTTTGTTTCGGAAACAATACACGTACTTTCTAGCCAGAGATCTTCGTTCTCCAGTAGGGAATCTAAATCTTGCATACTGTAACCGAAACTTCAGAGTTCGTTTAGAAGTTTCCTCTTCCTCTAAGTGGATTCCACGTAAAATATGTTGATAATCCTTTAACTTGTCTTCCTCAATGTATTGCTGTAGGTGAATCTCGAAGTAACCAAAATCATGAACATTTCGATCATTCACTAACTCAAAGTGTTGAACAAGGTCTGACCACTGAAACAGTTTCTGACGAATCAGTTCTCTTATACCATTCAGGTACCAGTGGTTAAAGATCTGGTGACGTAACGGATGCAATTGTTCTTTACGTTTGACTTGTATTTTCACCAGCTCTCGGTAAATGCGTTCTCTCAACTCCACAGGCAAAGCACGAATGTTCTCTTGTAAAGTATCCATGAATAGGTCATACTAAATCCTCTTTGGTCTGACACAAGAAATGTACTCTTTGCACAAACATGGTTTCACTTCAGTGTCGAATTTAAATCGTTGAGTCACTAATCTACACATGACAATTCGTTCAGAAGTTTCCTCTTTCACCAAGTTGACATTGTGTTCAAAAAGTTTGTAATTCGTTAACTCTTCCTCTGGAATTCGATGCAGTACGTTTACAATGTAGTAACTACAATCGTCCATACCAAACCAATCCTTTTTATAACCAGAAGGTCGTTGATCAATGTCTGTCCGATGGAACACTTTCAATTGAATCAGTCCTTGTATAGCCTTCAGGTACCAGTGGTTCAAACACCGGTGACGTATCGGATGCAATTGTTCTTTACGTTTCACTTGTATTTTGACCAGTTCTCGGTAAATGCGTTCTCTCAACTCCACAGGCAAAGCACGAATGTTCTCTTGTAAAGTATCCATGAACAGATTATTATTATGGTAAGAAGTTACTTCAATGTCTCGGCCCCACTAAAGGTAAGTAATGACAATTCGGTGACCATCGAGCATGTTCTACGTAGGCTGAATCTTGCGGTTCCCAGTGGTGAAGTGACACACCGCAACTGAAGCACTTGACTTTATCTCCTTCGCCCAAGTAGAAAAATCCGGCTCTGGCTAATTCTTCGGGGGTCGGTCCTCCCAGATACTTTGGCCATTTTCCTTTGAACGATTGAAGACGATTTTCAAAGTCGCAGTATTCCGACGAACGCACAGGAAACGAATATTCGTTTTTCACAGGTTCGTTTCGATGAGGGTTGAGTGACATGGGTAGGAGTTTGCTCAGGGCTGGATGACATCCGTAGGGAGGTAAACGTGAAGGTCGACATTCCCCTTTAAAACGAAACCCAGTAAAATGTCCAAGAGGACGAGCAGCATCGCTTTCGCATCCCACAGGTTTGACACGCACAGCATCACTTTCCATGACAGGGGTAGGGGTACTAAAGTTCCCATGATGCTTTACGGCATCGCTCAGGTCACAAGGTACAGCATCGGTCCCATCGCAAGGCTCACAATCGCACTCGTCTGCAAACTCCGTTACGCAATTACAATGGTAACCACATGGACAATCGCAGTTTCCTTCCGGACATTTTCCGTCGCAATGCATGGGTCTTATCCATCCAATATTAGTCACACTAGAGGAAGATACAACTTTTTTACAATCCCCAAACTGGAACGATGTCTTTTTCAAAGTATTCATCTTGTTCGCTCGGTCTTGGTAGTCACAATGAACTATCGATCTTGACCATAGCCCCCTTTTTATACTAGTCTCAATGCAGTCTCCAGCTTGTACATCTTTCCTTTTTTACGTTTTTTATGTCTTGTTTCGGAAGGTACCGTCTCTAAGGTACCGTCAACATTGTACCGTAGTGTGATGGGTGGAAAGGCCATAGAAAGGTAAGGGCAGTGCGGAGACCATCGAGTATGTTCCAGAATAGCTGAATCTTTATAGATACATAGATCCATTCGTAACTTCAGTCCGCAAGCGAAACACTGTACCTCGTATCCCAATCCTGACTCAGGTTCCAAGTAGACAAATCCTGTTCTAGCTAAAACATGCGAAGAAGGTAATCCTTCCCTATCCGTAGGCCATTTCTGAAACGTGTCCAATCGACGGGCACAATCACAATAGTCAGGTAAGAAGACTGGAAAATGGTAGGGTTTGAACTTGGAGTTCTCATCGGGTTTCTCACTCGATTCTTGCTGTGGCGAAGTCATCTTTCTGGTGGGTGGCTATCCTCTTACAACCAATGTTTTATACCAACGTGTCCATACGGTAAGGTGAAATGATTGGGAAGTCGAACTCGCTTCTGGTATACAATTTGATAGACTTTTTCCAAGGGTCGACTGACGATGTGGTGAGTGGGTAAACGTACAATCTTGTTCGGTTGATAGGTGGTCACTTTAAAGTTTCCATCCTCTCCCGATTGCAAGGCTTCTTTCAATACCCCAAAGTTGACCACTCGACTGGTACGATGATTCAGAGTCAGTCCTTTCACTTTGCACGTCGTGTGCACTTCTCCTTGTTTGTCCCGGTATTCGTAGCCGTAATTTTTGGGACCACCACTAACGAAATTTAGAATCTTGTCGTCGGGATGCTCGTCTGTCCAGGCTCCTAAACGGTCTCCTTCGATGTCAGGGTGCTGTTGAATCGGGTGATGGATGTAAATGCAACTGTCCGTGTCAAAGTACAGGACGCGTTCTTCTAACAGTTCTAAAGCTTCGTACAATTTTAAGCGAGCATGAGCTGTCACGTAAGCCGCAATGATGACATTTCCAAAAGGGTCGTCTTGTACAAAGTCCAGATCTTCTTCGTAATTGACCAAGATCAAATCCTCTCGAACGACGTCCACGTGTTTCATGTATTTGGTTTTGTCGTGAATCATCTGGAAGTAGCGGGAAGGTTCTGTCAAATATTCCGTCTTGGGTAAACACGGTCGTTGTGCCATTTTACCCCACAAGCAATTTAACATCACTTTGGCAAACGATCGCCTGCCTTCGTTTTTCTCGATGTGGTCTAAAGTGATGCCTTCTTGTTCGTAGTATTTCTCTTTGAATTGTATTTGGTCTTCGGGAGTGTGACACCAGGAAGGATAGCCGCTGGCTTCTTGCTTCAGTTTCAAAAAGGCATCCACGTAGTCGGCGAAAATGCCTTTCTGACTGGGATCACCCTTGTGGTATTGTTGTGTCTTGGGAAAGTGACAAATTTCGTACACTTCTAACAGTTGGTATCCCATGTCCAAAGCTTTGAACAATTCTACGCTGACCCAGGTTCCCGTCAAGGCCCGTTCTTCCTGGCTGTGATGACAAGGCTGGTCTTGGTTGCACGTTTCGGCACAAGTACGGCACAAGGGAAACATCAGTTTGCCTTGACAATGGTGAGGTAAGACGGGATGGTATAGGTTCGTGGGAGGCAAAACTTTGCACTTGATCAAGCCTTCGTATTGTCGAATGTTTTTCAGGTCGATGTGTTCCGTGAACAATTGTGGGTGCCCTACAGGAAAGCGACAATATTTGCACACGTAGGGATACAGCGAACACACGTCCAAGTATTTGATTTCTTCTCCTTTCTCTTCGTCGGCTTGGTACAGCAAACAGGTGGCATTGGTCCTTCCTCCGTACAAACTATCCCTCGGGTTCAGCGAGTCCATGAACTGGTAACTTTCCACGAGGCGTTTAAACTCGGGATCGGTTTTCATACGGTGATCGTACTCGTGTTCCCACATTTCCACCACTTGGTATCCTTGCTGTTCTAACTTTAGGCGTCGCTGACAAGTGTCCTGGTACAAGTCTTCCATGGTTCGTTGCAAAAACTGATTTTTAGTGCCACGGTCAGGGTAACAAACAGGACATCCGTGAAATAAGCAACCGTTAAACTCGTACACGATCTTGGGGTTTTCTAAGTCCCAGCCATCGACCGAATACGTTCCGATGGTCTTTTCGCCCCCTCCGTTGCGGGCATGCTGAATCCACTTGTCTTCCTTGTCGCACAAGTAATGTAACCAACGTAGGGCTTTGACCGAGTATTGACGTTTGACAAAGTGGGTCGTTTGAGGGCTGATGACAGCCACGGTGTTTTCAGGCATGAATCGTTGTCGATACACTAGGGAACACGCTTTGGCAATGGTGCAAGCTTCTTTCAAAGGATCCACCCCTCCGTGTTCCATGAACAGTTCTCGAAATTTTCCACAGCAACGCCGTAAAATGTCCACGTCGGAACGACAATACTTTAGCATTTCTTCCTGAAAGTCGAAAGGGTCCGAGGCGTGAGCCTGGTACCAAGCGTAGAAAGCTTCTCGTTGTTCGGTACGCATGTTGTCGGGGTCGTAATAGTGAGCCTCAGGTAAATGGGGTAGAACGGCGTGTTGATTGGCTTCCGTATTGAAAAAGTGTGGAAAGTACCCTTTAGCCATTTCTGTCATTCCAAACGTTTTAGGCATTCGGCTCAAAGGCATGGCCAAATAGCTCATCGAATCTTTAAACTGTACTTGTCCCACTTGCATGAAAATGATTTTGGCTCCGTTCAAAGTCACTTTAGGACGCTCGGTGCCTTGTTCCGTATAGTATCTGAGAAGAAACTGTCCATCGTATCCGGAAAAATTGTGAGCCATCACTGTGGCATGACGATGACAATCTCGGTAACGTTCGATGTCCTCTTGGCTCCACGTCTTGTCGATGGGGTCTAAGACCCATTGGGCAAAATCGGCTAACGTGTTCGGTCCTCGAAAGATTTTTTCACGTCCTCCAGGAATCTTGCTGCAGTGAGGGCAATGACTGAAGATAGGTTCTTGAATGCACTTCTCGCACGCTCGATGAGCCACGCAGAAATTAGGGATGTGAATGCCAGTCTCTTGCATGCATTCGAAATCGAAAAAGATGAAATTGCCTTTCTTCTTGTGACCGTCCTCTTTCTCTGGTGGGGGTTGGTATTTTTGCACGTAACATTGGTGTTCCAAGTCCACGATGTGGTGACAAATGTGACATTTTTTCTTTCCTCGACATACGTGTGCCTTGGCATTGTTGGTAAGTATGCCTTGTCCACACGTAGAGCACAATCTCAGGAGTTGACAAGCACATTTCTTCTGTGAACCTCGTGTTTTCAAATGTTGTTGGTAACAGGTAGGGCTGACAAACGTGCGCAGACAAGTTGAACAAGGCACTGGTTCTTCGCTCAGACAGGGTGGAGAGGCCAAACATCCTGGGCATTTCGATCCACAATGCTTGTGTTGCTCTCGATTGTTATAACCATAATCACATTTCTCACAATAATAACCGTATCCTAGGAATCCAGTGATACTGGTAATGGTATCGAAATGGTCATCGTGATGATAAACGTGAATGTATTTTCCGTCCTTAAAATCTTGCCCTCGAAACAACAAAGACCCGCGCACTTCTTGAGGGTACACTTTCAAGGTGTATCGTGGAGCTAGGGCATCTTGCAATTTTTGCATCTCAGGTATGCCACAGGGTGTGTCTTTGGACATGCCAGCTTGTCGTAACAGGAGTTCTGCTTCACTTCGTTGTTTGGCTCGATCGGATCGTTGAATAGTTTTCCAGGTTCTTTTCCATTCTACCGTGTCGTTCTTGTTGGCATAGGTTCGTCCCACCACGATGGCACGGGCTAAACACATCTGGTCATGAGGATTGTGAATTTGGACAAGGCTACGCTTAATGCTGCGAAGGTCATTCACCAATAACATCTTTTTGCGTCCGGTTCCTTGAGGAGGAGAGACGTGGGTCATGTCCAATGTGGCTTTTCCATCGGTGATGTCAAACTGGTCATTAGATTGTTGCACGTGTTGAATCTTGTCCATGACTTTGGAAGCGGTCAATTCTGCCGGGGTGCTAAACTCGATCCAAACAGGGGATTTCAAACCGTCGTGTTGTATGGAAAGTCTCAAGCGATCGTCTTCTTTGGGTTGACATTGTTGCTTGAGTGCAGTGAGCAGAGAATCCCACACTCCGGTGATGAACCCTTCTGCTTTCTCTAACGGTACTTCGGACTTGAAATCTTTAAACTTCACCGTGTATTTGTAAGCCGTGGTTCTAAATTTTCTAGAGGAGCGCTTTTCCGTCTCTCGAATGGAATAGTATTTTTCAGGGTTGACTAAGGGTGGTGAACTTGGTTTAGAGGTTTCAAATTCTGGTTCACTCATGTCCTCTTCAAAATCACTGGCATGAATTTGTGCCAAGATTTCAGCCCTGGTTCGAGGCGATAGATCACGTTTCTGCCTCTTACTTTCTTCTTTCTTCTCGAATGAATGGGATCGTTTCATCTTGAAAGCAAAAAGTCAAATGACTCAAGTTCAAACACCATAAACTACTTTATAGTCATAGCAGACCAGCGTATATAAAAGGGTGTGTGTCTTGTCCTTTCACTATTCATTTCACTCTCAAGCCGAGCACAACGATGGAAGAGACTAACCAGATGGAACGTTTCGTCAGAGCTTTGCGAGGGGTCATTAGAAAATTCTCTTCAGACCAGCCTACGGACTACTCTCCTTCCTTTCGAGATAAAAGTCAAGATACTTGCTATATCTGTCAGAAGAAAGGGCATTGGTCTTCAGAGTGTCCAGACCGTCAAAAAACAGGAGCTAAAAAAGACAAAAGTCAAGATACCTGTTATTATTGTAAAGAAAAAGGACATTGGTCTCCAGATTGCCCAAAAAAGAAACAAGAGGAGTCAGAAGAAAAGAAGGATTCTTCAGAAGAAGAGAGGGATTCTTCAGAGGAAGAAAGCAGACAGGTGAAGAAAAAGAAACAGGAGAAGAAAAGAAGAAGGGAAGAAAGTGAGGAGGAAGAAGAGGAAAAGAGTGTGACGGTGAAGAAATTCAAAAAACAGAGAGACTAAACAAGGAGAAAGAAGAAGTCAATGAACTTTTTATTAAAGTGTTGTGTTGTGAATTGTGAATTGGATTGTAAAAAATGGAGAAAAGAATAAATGAATGATATAAGGTAAGAGTCTTTGAGTTATGATTTTAAAATAAGAAGCTACACTCACGCACTCATACACAGGGTAAAATGGGTGGGTTATTTTTTTTTGAGTTATTGGCAAATTGAAATTGTATTTCTTTTCGAGATATGTGGGTGGCCCTGAAAAGGGCCTTTTTTACGATGTAGGGGTGAGTTTAAGCAATCAACTTTAACTGTCTTATGCCTTTGCCACGGCCAAGGCCTACTTCTGGACTGCGTAATGTTGATGATGATGATAATGATTGGGTTGAAATCACTAAGGGTGGTACGGTAGGCTTAGTCACAGGGTTGACGTGTTTAGCTCGGGAAGGTCGTATTCTCTTCGGTCGTGATAAAGAAGTCTGATACATTTGTTTCAGACTTCTTAACTCCGCTAAAATATCCAACAGTACCGTGACCGTTTGATTTTCACCCTCTTGTTTCTTTGCTGCTACTTCTTCTTGCTGTTGTTTTTTTCTTACCTCTTCTTCTTGTTGCTGTTGCTGTAAGAGAAAAGCCTGTTCCGCTTCCTTTTGTCGTTGCATAAATTTCTCCAATTCTTCTTTCTGTCTCTGTCTAAAATTCTCCACTTGCGGTAATGAAGAAGGTAACGAAGGTTCCGGAACAAATTCTTGCGAGGAGAGAAAATCGACAAAATCCCAATTCACCTCTTCTGAAAGTAAGTCCGGGTTCCCTTGGGCGGTCTCCGCTGCTGGTGCACCCCATTGGATCGTTTTCTGAGTTTCCGTCATGTTGAATCACTGTCGCATAGATTGACTGCACACAAGCGCTAACAGATCTATATTGACTACGTGACGTCACAGACTGCTCTCTTCGGATTGGATGCGGGCTGACTGAATTCTGTAACGCGTGTTCGGATTGGTGAATGAACTCAATCCGTTTCAATCCTACCTGTCCCTATAAATAAGCGCAGTTCAGTGCATTGATTCACCTATTGTAGGAGCCTCAACATGTGGACCGACGTTGAATCTTCAACCCTTGTGTCAACAATGATGTTCAGGACGGACATACTCATGTATGTCCGATCCAAGTGGACCGTTGTCCACAGGACCAGCAGCAGCCTGTGGATAAGAAGAGTCTATATAGAGAGACAAGGTTGCCTCAAGAGGACTCTGATGTATGGCCCTGCTGTAAGACGAAGTTTGAGGACAAGAAGATGTCGCAAATGCCCTTTATGTTAAGGGCATATTAACATAAACCAAAGGCCCTTTTCAGGGCCAGCCATATTTCTCGAAAAGAGATAGTCTTTGAATTGCCTACCCCTTTTTTTATTTTTTATTTTTTTTAAAAAAAAAATCCCATGTTAATTTCCTTTGTCGCTATATGTTCCCACGATTTTTCTCCATGTTCAAATCCCCTTGTCGCTCAACAGTCCCACGATTTTTCTCCATGTTAATTTCCCTTGTCGCTATATGTTCCCACGATTTTTCTCCATGTTAAATTTCCCTTGTCGCTATATGTTCCCACGATTTTTCTCCATGTTAAATTTCCATTGTCGCTATATGTTCCCAAGGGGTCCTGTAATGCTAATTCCCATTGTCGCTATCCTATCCCACTTAACTACTCACACATCGTCTTAAGCATCCAAAGTCACTAAATTTTACGAATCTTTTCTTCATGTAGTAGAGAGTGAGATGTATCGAGATAAAACCGTAAAGCTTTGAACAGAATGAGTGTGTCGTGCACATTTCAAGGAACCACCGTAATGTTTTTGTATGTACTGTTCGTAAAGAGTCCACAAGGAATACGCTGGTAAACGAAATCCCAGAAAGGAAGTCACTAAGTCACACACCACACGTCGACCTAAATTCATGGGACACAGTTCTCGTAATAAGTGTTGGTAATCCTCCACCGCTTGAATAATCTCATTGATTTCCTTCCATGAAATCTGTTGTATCACCACTGATAAAAGCTGTGGCATGATAGTCCGTTTTTATGACTCTTTTTTGTCGGAGGCAATAAGTGTACTTTCTGCACATAGATGATCGTACTCCAGTGGCGAAGCTAAATGGTTTAGTCACTAACTTGCACATCACACTCCGTTCAAAAGTTTCCACTTGAACTATGTTTACGTTGTGTAAAAGATTTTGGTAACCCTGTAACTCTCCCTCTGGAATTCGTTGCAGTAAGTCTATTAAATAGAATCAGTAACAAATCAATCCTTATCACCCACAAGAAGCTGATTAATGTCTGACCACTGGAACACTTTCATCTGAATCAGTCCTCTTATAGCATTCAGGACACGTGATTTAAACATCGGTGACGTAACGGATGAAATTGCACTTTGCGTTGAACTTGTATTTTGACAAGCTCTGGGTAAATGCGTTCTCTCAACTCTAGAGGTAAACCACGAATGTTCTCTTGTAAAGGATCCATGACAATGTCTGCCAATGTTTATACCCACTTTGAGGGTCACTTCTGAATGCCCCATAGTTTTATTAAAGTTTCCTTTTCTTTACACGATGAATTTGACAGACAAAAGTGTACAGTTTCTTCTGAGGCACTTTCACCGTAAGTAGTGAATGGGGCCACCATAGGGTCTGTGGGAGTTAGCATTACAGACCCCCCCCCCCCGGGCCGGTATAGGGTCTATGTAAATTTAACACGGAGAAAAACCCTGGGCCTGTATAGGGTCTAGGGGAATTAGCATTACAGACCTTCTTGGGTCGGTATAGGGTCTATGTAAATTTAACACTAACACCCCATGGCCTGTATAGGGTCTATGTAAATTTAACATGGACAAAAAACCCCTGGGTCTGTATAGGGTCTATGTAAAATTGAAACAGGGAGCGGTTTCTATTTTTAAAAAAATAAAAAATAAAAAAGGGGTAGGCAATTGAAAGTCAATCTCTTTTCGAGACCTATGAGTAGCCCTGAAAAGGGCCTTTAGTTTGATCATCATCTTCTTCTTTTATTTCCTCCACTTCTGTAGCCATCTTCTAACTTTTGCCATTATTCCTGTCTTCTTCTTCTTTATTTCTGATTCAGGCATCCAGTCAGGATGACCTATCGCTCGGAATTTCTCCTGTATTCGTATCCAGTTATTGTTGAGTTTCTCAAAGCTTTCTTTTCTCTTTCTATTTTCTTCATCTTTTCTTTCCTTAGTCCACTTTTCTTTGATGTTCTTTACCTCTTCCGTCATCACTTTCCTCATTACTTCTTCCGTTTTTGTCAGCTGGTCCAACCTACATTTTACGTATCACCACTCCGTCCAATTCAATATCTTTTCTAAGAAGCACCTGACTTCGATGACATTTTCAAGTGCTTCCTATAACTTCCCACTCTTACATAGGGCGGGTCAATCAATCCTCTCAGTCTCTTTTCCTCTTCTTCCATCATTCCTGTTACTATCTCCTTTGCTTCCTTCAAATTATTAAAACAGTCAAGACACTTTTCTAATTTGAATTCTTTCTCTATCTTTTCCATGACAAACGTAACATCTACTATCCAATAATAAATGCCTATCAAATGATTCAGTAACGCTGTTGCTACCACCATTTTCTTTGTCTTTATTCCGTGGAATGGGTTCTAATGGCTAAAACTGTTAGCTTTATAGTTAAAGTGCGGACGTGATGGAAAACATCCCCTAAAACAAAATTCGTTCGTTAGTTGGATTATAGTGGTTTTCGTTCTTTTGAACATGTACCACTTTTTTATTCACGCACTGCGTGATTTTTAATTACTCCTGGGGGAAGGAAAAGGAGCCTCATCCCCCAGGCTTTTATGTACTCAAAGAGTACTTTTTAATTTAGCCACTCAGATGTAGGACTAACTAGTCCTTAACAACCTGACTGAAAGGTTAATAGACATGAGTGGGAATAGTCACACCACACACTCGTGTTTCTTAGTTGGATTGAAATGCCCCAGGTGTCAAACCAAGCAGTATGTGACTCCCGCCACGATTGGTCGGCAGCGATGACGTCACATTAGGACACCCGGTCTTGTGGCATTGACGAAGTGGCCCGCTTTTTTGATATCATCAATTGCCTTTCCCAGTCCCATATTCCGGTAGACAGAGCCTTCCTTTTTTCCACTCTGTTTAGGTGGTGCAGGTTCATCAGCTTCATCGCCGCTGGATGATGATACTTCCAGGGCCGCTGCCAGCGTGGAAGTTTCACATTCTTCAGTGTCGTCTGTCAACATTGCCTGGATTTGGCTGAGTATGTTAGTAGAAATAGCTGTGGAAGCTTGATTTAAAAGTTCAGCCAGATGTTGTTTAAGAGACAAGGAGACGGTTAGGAGTATTTTTTTTTTATTTTTTTTTCTTTTTCTTTTTTTTTATTCATGAATTCCTTATTTATTTTGATTCCCTATCTTATTGGTTTGGAATGAAAACTTGTTTTATGGTTGTTTGTATGTTATTATGGAGTCCTGTTTTAATTAATTCCTATTTTCCTATTTTAATTTTTTGTGGCCTTAATTGGTTTTTATTATTCGGGGTATGAACGGCTGTGTCAGTTTGTGAACCTACGAGACCTAGCAGGCCGTCATAATTCCCAAACAGTGATTTTGTAATATTCGTCCTTAACTGGTTTTTATTATTCGGGCTATGAACGGCTGTGTCAGTCTGTGAACCCACGAGACTGAGCCGGCCGTCATAATTCCCAAACAGTGATTTGTTATATTTTTAACTGGTCTTTGATTTACTTTCTTAGATTTTTTTGAGTAGATTGGATTCGTGTATAAAACTTATGATAGTTTTGAATGTTAGATTAATATTGGGGTTTGTGTTCATCAAGAATTCTGGGTATGTTGTAGGGGATCCAATTTTATGCTGTTTAACTTTAAACTTAGCCCTTTCTTTTTCAAGTGTATGGCAGTTGTTAAAAATATGCTCTATGTCTTCTGGGACCCTGCAGTGGTAGCAGTTAGGGTTATGTGGTTGTGGTCCTATGTACTGTCATAAGCTGTTAGCCAGCTTGGTTTTGCCCGTGAGTATTCTATTTATGAATTTTTGTTCACTGCCTTTTGTTTTGGGTGGTTTCCTATTTCTACATACTTCTTTAATGATGGTTTTTAGTTTCCTGCCTTGAGTGCTTGTGTTCCATAATTCCTGCCATTTATTATCAATGAGGGTTTTAGATATGCTATTGAGTTCGCATATGCTATAATCTAGGTTGATGTGAGTGGTTTCGTTTAGTTTTTGTTTAGCTGTTATATCTGCCATATCGTTACCTGGTATGTTAATATGGGATGGTATCCACATAAATTCTACTTGTAAGTTATTATTGTTCAGTATTTTTAACAATAAATTGGTTTGCCTAAGATAGTTTTCTCTTGATTTGGTGTTGTTATTAAGTATTGAGTTTATGACGCTTAGCGAGTCACTTATTATTACCGCTTGGGGTATTTTGTTCTCTTTGATCCATTTGAGTGCTTTAAGTATGGCCCAGAATTCAGCTGTGTATATAGAGCAGAGGTTAGGTAGTCTTCGTCCTACTTTAATGTTAAGTTCGGGGATTACGTAAGCTGCTGCTGTTCTGGGTGGTTCTGTAATTTTGGATCCATCAGTGTAAATCTTAATGTAGTTGCAATATTTTGAGTTGATTTCTTCTGTACAGATTGTGTTTAGTTTGAGTTCCTGTTCGTTTTTATTGCCATATTTCGTAATGAGGGTGTTAACTGTGGGGTTGATATTTATCCATGGTTCTTTGTCATAGTGATTTGCAATTTCTGCTTGGAGTTTGTCTATAGGAAGTTGTTCAACTAATTGATGGACTAATTTCCCTGCTGGTATGTTTTGTGATAATTTAGTTCTAAAAGGTATGTTGCATTTATTTATAGCTAGCCGGGTGGGGTGTGTGTCGGGGTGTGTTGTTAGCCTGGCTGCATATCTGAGGGTGAGTTCTTGTCTTCTAAGGTGGAGCGGCAGTTCTCCAGTTAAGATTTGAAGTTCCACTAGTGATGTGGATGGTAGTGCACCAGTGCAAATAATTAGGGCCTTTCTTTGTATGCTATCTAGTTTTTTGAGGTTATTTTGGGGTGCCGAGTTGTAAATTTGGCATCCGTAATCTAGTTTAGATCTAATTAACGATTTATATAATGCTAGTAAGGTTTCTTGATTGGATCCCCAGGTGGTTCCTTTAAGGGTTGTAAGGAGGTTAAGGTCTTCATTGCACCTTTTGACTAGTTCGTTTATGTGGTGTCCCCAGTTTAGCTTGGAGTCATAATGCATTCCTAAAAATCGTGCTACATTTACGAATTTAATTTCTTGATTTTGGATGGTGAGTTTGGGAAACTGATTTTGTAATTTACGTTTGGTGGTGAATAATACTGCTATGGTTTTTTCATGGGATATTTTGAAACCCCATTTATCAGCCCATTTCCCTATTTTGTTTAAACTTGTTTGAATATCGCTGATTACTTTGTGGTTGGAGGGGTTTCCTGCTCTCCATAATCCTCTATCATCAGCAAATTGTGAGAGTTCAATTAGTTTTGATGTTAAGTTGGTGTCCAAGTCATTAATCATGATGTTGAAAAGGGTTGGGCTGAGTACGCTCCCTTGTGGTGTACCGTTTTCAAGTGTGTGTGGTTCAGAGTAGGTGTCGCCGACTCTGGTTGATATTTTACGGTCAGCGAGGAAGTTTTCAATGAATTTAAACATTCGACCTGTGATGGCGTAGTGGTTGAGTTTGGCTAATAAGCCTTTGGTCCATACAAGGTCGAATGCCTTTTCGAGGTCAATAAATACTGCAATTAAATTCCTATCAGCTTTGCGTTTGGAGTTGAACGCCAATTTAATTGCGGTTTCTAATCGTATTAGTTGATCCGTGGTGGATCTTTTGTTTCTAAATCCGCATTGATTATCGGAGATTAAATTATTGCTCTCTAGGTGGTGTTTGAGTCGGTTGGTGACTATGGTTTCCATGATCTTACAAATGTTGTTTGTTAGGGAAATGGGTCTGTAGGAGCTAATATCGTTAGGGTCTTTTCCTTGCTTGGGTATTGGAATTACTATTGCGTGTTTCCATTTATCGGGTAGTTTGCCTGAGGTCCATATTTGGTTTAGTAATTTAATAATTGTTTGTTTAATGTTATTTGGGATATTTTTGTATATTGTGTATCCTATTTGATCTTCCCCTGGGCTAGTTTCGTTTTTGGTTTTCAATGCTAGGTCCCATTCGTAAGTTGTAATGTCTTTATTTAGGTTCGAGACTTTGGGACCGAGGTCTTTAAAGAGATTACTATGGGTTCTTTCTACTTTGTCCCTATGTAATTGAAATGCTGGGGTGTGGTTGGTGTTGCTACTCATATCTGAGAAATGCTGAGCTAGTCGGTCAGCCTTTTCTTTATTAGTAATGGCTCCAGCTATTTTTGGAGTGGTGTTAGTTGTCTTTCCTCTAATTGATCTAATCTTATCCCAGACTTGTTTGGTACTAGTTGTGATATTGATATTCGTGCAGTAATTATGCCAAGTTGATTCCTTTGCCTGTTTAATTATGTTTTTAAGGTTTTTCTCCTTTTGTTTATATATAGTGAAATCAATAGAGTTTTTAGTGCGTTTGAATTTATTGAGGGCTTTTTTCTTATCAGTGATGGCTTGTTTGCATTCATCATTCCACCATGGGACTCCTTGTTTATGTGGGTTACCACTAGTTTTGGGTATGTTAGTGGTGGCTGCCTTTAGTATGGTATCAATCAGGTCTTCGTAATATTTATTAATATTATCATTTTCTATGTTTTTGGTGTCTATTTTGCTTAGTGTTTCATTAAATGAGGTCCAATCTGCTTTTGAATATATCCATCTAGGGGTTCTTTTTAGCGAGTTGCATTGGACCGTCATATGCAGGGTGACTATTACTGGAAAGTGGTCACTGCCCAAGGGGTCAGTTTGATCCACTCTCCAGTCCGCCACCTGGGTTATTGATGGCGAGCAAATGGTGAGGTCGATGGCGGACATGAGACCGTTTTCTGTGTTAAGGCGTGTTTTTGTACCGTCATTTAAAATGGCTAAGTTAGATTCTGCGGTCCATTCTTCAATCAATTTGCCTCTTTTGTCCGTCACACCGCCCCCCCCCCCATAGCTCGTTATGGGCATTGAAATCTCCACAGATGACGATCTGATTTACTCGTTACAAAATTGATATTACCTAGATCATAACCAAACAACGCGCGGACGTGAAGGAAAACATCCCCTACTTTTCTCATTTCATATGATCTACTATCCACATACGTGAAGCATCAATAAACAAACCCCTAATCTACTATTTACACACGCAAAGCATTAAAATTAAACCCAAATCTACTATCCACACAAACCTACGTCAGCGCTTACAAACAAACAAACACACACACACACACACACACACACACACACACACACACACATACACACACACAAGAAAAAAAGAGTCAGTGTTTATATTCACACTACTCTACATACACACATTGGCAAATCGATTGTTATTTCTTTTCTAAAGGTTTGGGTAGCCCTGAAAAGGTCTGTTTGTTTTTGAACTCCAGTGACACCTGGTTAATGATGGCACCTTCCAGGCCTGGCACCACACACACATCTTCTTCCCCAGTCTCCTTTTACCTTTTTTTGTGGGAGTGCAGAGGCGGGATAAGTGGCTTATTCACCCCAATCCTCTGTCTCTGGTATCTTGTAAGCCATTCTCTCTCCTATTTTCTTTTCCTCCTCTTCCCTCTGTCTTCTCTCCTCCTCTTCCTTCTTTATTCTTTCCTCTTCTACTATGGCCTCCGCGGCCAGTTCATTTAACAGGCGCCTGACATATTCCAGATGTATCTGGAGTTCAAGAAGTTTGCTTATTCTGGTATTCATTGTCTTGTTAACGAATGAACAGGGTACCTAGAGTGCCAAGCGAGTTTCAATTTATACTTAAAGCGCGGACGTGAAGGAAAACATCACCCTAAAACAAAATTGATCTTACCTAGATCATAACCAAACAAACGCGCGGACCTAAAAGAAACACTCACTCACTTTTTTCTACTGCCCATCACTATTTTAAAAAATTTTCATTAATCACTTCAATATACTATTCACATACGCAAAGCAATCCAATCAAACCCCAAATCTACTCTCCCCACACCTCAAACAGCAAAAATCATGATCTTAATCGACTATCCACACAAACGTACGTGAGCACTTACAAACACACAATCATATACACAAACACATACACTCACATCACAAAAGAGTCAGTGTTTATATTCACACTACTCTACATACACACATTGGCAAATCGATTGTTATTTCTTTTCTAGAGTATTGGGTAGCCCTAAAAAGGGCTGTTTTTTGTTTGCTATGGCAATCTTTTAGTTTCTAAGAATGCGTCGTCCTCTGAGGATAGACTTTCTGACGATAGGTCTGCTTCTTCGGAAAGAGAAGAAGAACTCTTTGGTGTCGATACGACAATCGACAAAGCCTCTGTCAGGTTCAGGTTGCTGCTGCTGCTGCTGTTGCTGCTGTTGTTGTTGTTGCTGTTGCTGCTGTCTCTGAAGTCTGTACTTCTCTGTCCATTCTTCTTTCTCCCTGTTCACTTCTTCTCTGAAGAGCTCTTCTATCAGGTCTTCACTGACTTTTAGCATTCTCACATTCTCTATCTCTTCATTCTTCGGTATCAGACTGTGTCTGACCCTGTGCAAATTCACGTAAGCTTCGTTTAGCTTAGCTAGTTTGGAGCACATCTTCGTAGGAGGATGAGTCGACAATGGATGGTTAGACTTGAAACTACCCCGGTTCTTAAAGTCAAAGCGCGGACGTGAAGGAAAACATCCCTCTACGGTTTTCGAGCCGGAACGATCAATGAGTGTCATGAGAGAGATAGAGAGAAGTGAAAGAGCATGAATCAACATTCTTATAGCCAAACAAAAAACAAAGGCATTTTTTTTCAAAACACAAATTTTTTTAATTCAAAATCACTTAACACTAACCAACAACTCTAACATTTTTAACAATAATCCAACAATATAACATCAAACATTTTTTTTCAAATGACAAACATTTTTTCAATTCACACTCTACTTTAAACAGGGCTGACAAGGTTGTGAATGAAATTGTGATTTCCACTGTTGGAAGTCATTAGGCCATTGATGGACACTACGTTTCCTAGCTTGAGACAAAAGATAAGCATAATGGTCACAAAACCATCGATCTACTTCCACATCATTTCTAGAAGAAGAACGAGGATCAAAATGAGTCACTAAATGTTCTAAGGAATAGCCCAGGCTGCGATGATGCAGAAAATACACACAATATTGTCCACACACCAAGGAATCTGTGCCTTGTAATTTCACATTATTGAATCGGGTAGTCTGAGCATTTCTTCTCATGAAGTCAATGATATCGTCTTCCAAAGGGGGCAATCCGTACGAATCGAAATATTCCACACAGCCTTCTTGAGGAAAGTAGACGGCTACCCAGTGGGTTCCTGGGAGATGACTGTCGTCCGTGTTGATCACGTAAGCTAGATGGTCTTGAGGTTTGCGATGAGGGAGTTCATCTTTAGCACAGACGACAGGATTCCAAGAAGACGTGTACGAACTGTGGTTCAAAAGGTAATAAAGTTCCCAGGTATCCATGTTTTGTGTATGCTTTTTTTCTTCTTCTTCACAGGTAATAATAAGTCATCAATTCGATCCTGATTTTTTGCTTGAAAATGTCTGACAAATAACCGTTTCTTCGTTTCGTCTCCTCACTCTGATTCAGGAGAGCTTCGATACGATCGATCTTTTGAGTGGTTAATGGTGGACAAGAATGTTCACGCAAGTCTTTATACCACTGATGCAACACGACTTCGTCCGAGATGAGACTCCAAGCTTCGTCCAGATACTCGTCCAATTTTTCTTCTTGACTCAGCATCAGGCATTTATCGTGTTGAATTTGACTGGGATGATCGTTTTGACATCCATAGCAATCTTTCTTGATCAATTGCGTCATTTTTTTCGACCAAGTGTTTGGCAAAACAGGAGACTAAATGAGCTTCTTGTTCTGGCCATCTTGACTTCATCATAACTTCGTCGTCTTTGTCTTGAGATTCTTTTTCCACGGTCTCCTCACATTACATCTCCAAAGTTTCTCCACTAGGTAAAGAGGGATAACAGTCTTCCATGGCTTCTAATAGTCTAGAATGACTTTTCTCAAACTGTTGATTTCTATGGTATTATCGAATTCTGCATACAGGATGACGTTCACTGTCTTGTCCAGTGGTTCTGCAAACTGAAGTTCCACACGAATCTGGCCAGATTTTATAGGGTGAAAATGTCCCTCGTCGCTGCCTTGGTCTGGAGTGAAATCGAAAGCCCACAAATCATAGCCTCCTGCGTAATCTTCGTACGTAATGCCGTGACTGGTGTTGGTCCCTAACTGACCGGTGGCTTCGTACAGGGACAAGTACGATCTCAAGTAATTGTTCTGGATAAAGTCCGGTTCGAAAGGTCTGATACACAAGGTCTTGTCATCGCGACTGACTTCGATTTTCTTCACCTTAAGGTGTTTAAACTTAAAACGATTTTCACTGAAGGCTCCGTTGAAGGCTGAATTCTTGACCATACCAAGGATTAAACGCTTGGGCAACTGTCCTTGAAACAGATGATCTTCGATCATGGATTGATGGTTAGCGGAAATGGTGAACGTTTTCACGTCCACGCGTTGTATGGGATACTTGGCGGTCGTTCTGCTCAACGTTTGACTGATGTCATTTCCCACTTTAGGTAACACTTCCACGCGTCGTAGGTAGAGTTTGACGTCCTCGATTTTGCTTTTAGGATTGCCACCAGTAGTAGCATCAGCATCAGCCAACAAATGGAAAGCAGCACTGCTACGATTCAGTCTCAAGTGAACATTTACACCGTTCAGCAAATATTTCTCTTGCAACCACATGTCCAAATGCAAACGATCCATCAGTTCTAAATTCTTTCCATTTAATATTTTGTTTCTTCGTTCTACAAATCCCTCATTGGTGTCTGCTTTTCTTTTTGGGTCATCACTAATACCTGTTTTATCAAAATCGCCCTCTTCGTCAGGTTCCCATAGCACGCAAGCATTGAGATGGGTGTTCTTGGCATCTATTCCATACGTCAAGAGATTTTCCAGGTAGACACGGTAAGGGTAAGTATCCATGCTGCTACTGACCAGTTTGCTATTCAAGTACAAGTCCACTGAGCTGAACAAGGAATGCATGAAATTGTTGACGGGAGCTACTTTCTCTTCGCCGCTTATAGAATCTCCTCCCTTATCTAGAACTCTGAGTTTCAAGTACAAGTAACTGCTGTTCAGATCGATGGAATCTTCGGGCTGTCCTTTGATTTCAAACTCGATGGAAGCGGAATCCGTCAAAGAGGAGACAGGGTGAAATTCCACCCACTGTGATTCTTGCATCGTCATCATGGTGGGGGGCATGGCAAACAGATCCAGTTCCGACTTGGAACAGGCGCAAGATTCTCGGTGCATCATTTTTTTCTGTTTCTCAATAATCAAAAACGTCTAAGTTTCGAACGGTTCTTCTTTTCTTTGTCTTTCTAGCTTTAGACGTGTGAAGTCTGGTGAAAGGGTGTTTCTTCGTCGTCTCTTTCTGCCTTGTCCTTGCTGAATGCCTGACTCGGTAGCGTGCAGGGCATTTATAGGTGTTTCTCGTCGGCCCAAAAGGTCTTTGCCCCTTTGCAGCAAGACATTTTTGCCTGCCCTCATGAAGGCTTCTTTGGGGTTTTGTTTATCGATGATGACATTTTGGAGAAATTCTTTGCCTTGTGTCAGTGCCGCATCTTTCAAGGCGTGCAATCCGCGTGTCACCATCGGTTTCAACACCGGAGCCACCGAACGAAAGACCGATTTTAACACATCTCCTAAACCGTGTCCTCGCTGTCGAGCAACCCCTCGGTACACTGGATACATGACTTACGAGTCGTGAGAGAACCGTTTTCGAAAATGGAGTTTCACCGTGACTTTTCCTTTGGTGAATGGAATATTTTGTCCCAAATCTCCTTTTATAGCAATGTTCACCGTGTCCAAATACGACTTGCTTACAGGCAAATAATGAGGATGTACAAATTCGCGGTGGACGTGATAAGTGTTTCCACCTTCCTCGTCAGTGTTCGTGGCAGAATTTACTTTGAAAGGAATGACACGCAGTAACGACACGGAGGTGTGTCCCACTTCGTTGTACTCCATTACATCGGAGTACACAAACATCAAATTCAGTCCCTGGTTCAGTTCTACCGGGAAACGAAAATACCTCGCAAAATGCCCGTTGTTGTCAATGTCTGCCATGTGAATCTTTTTGGTCTGCTTATCCGTGACCATATTGAGGTCTCCACCCAAAATGTCATACAATTCAGGGCAAAATTTAATACGTATACTTCTATCCTCATTTTCAAATTTGATGAGTAGACGGTGAGACAGTTGATGGTACTCAATGGTGACACGTTTTCTTAGTCCGGTCAGAACTTTGTCAAATGTTGCATAGAATTTGTCAGCGATGGCCTCCACCAGATGTTGACCACTAAAATAATGGCCTGAGTTAATTTTAAAGTGATAAACGTAAAAAGGAGGAGAAGGGTCACTGGTGCTACGGGGTATTGGGGTATGCGCAAGAAATGATTTATGTTGATGAGTGGTAGTCATGATTTGCTGCACTATTGGGTCCAGAATTTCGACGTCAAAAGTGTTTTGAGTTTCAGTGATGTTTTTGATTTGTGTTGGGTAAATCATTTCTACCAAAGCCACTTCCCAATGGGCTTCGTGATCTAATAGGATGGCCTGAGGTAATTTGGCCGTGTAACAGCACAACGTGTTGTGGGGAAACACCTCCAATGAACTGTCACTGGGTAAGGTTAAGTAAAATTGGTTTTGGTGACTCATAATTCCAGAGATCTGTGGCTGTCCGAGGGGTTACTGGACGTAAGAGGCGTGTCTCCGCTCAAAATGGGGTTCTGGTTGTGGTTAGAGTTGTGACTGGCACTGGCACTGGACACAAGGTTCCCGTGGTTCCCGTTCGAGGAGAATTTCAGGGAGGGATTGGGAAGCAGGTAACCGATGCAACTGCTCAATAAAATGGTCCACACTTGTTTGTCTCCTTGTTGCAAACTCAAATTGGCAATGGCTGCCCCGATGACACAATACACCACGAAGATTTGGCAGAAAAAGACGTTTTGCGTTTTAGGCACACGTTCTCCACACCACACCCACAAGGGTTGTTTTTGTAAATCTTGCAGAGAAGAACTAGGTGAAGGAGTGGTCGACGTAGCTGCGTCTGTGTGAAAGGGCATGATGGTCACTTCTTTTTATAGTCGATGACTTGCGAAGCGTCGATCCAAGAATCAAAACTGGGTGGATATCCTTTCCAACGTACTTTGACTTCTTTGACACGTCGTTTGCCCACTTTACGGATTCTGCGTTCGAGAATGCTTTCGATGTCGTACACGTCGTCTTCTTTTTTGGTGACACGTTGTAACTCGGGCAAATAAAACGTTCCTTTGAGCACTTCTCCGTTCATGTCTTCCAATTTATAGACGGCAGGATGACGGCCATGCACTCGTCCAGTGACACGAAACAATTCGGTGGTCCAGTTAGGTAAGTAACCTTTGTCGAAAGTGCGTTTGGTTTTGCCAATGCGCACCCAATCTCCTACGACCAACACTCCACTTTTCTTGGGGACAGCCCTCGTCGGGGACGTACCAAACAGGCGCTCAAACACCAACACTTCGTTCTCGGGAGTCACTTCTTGCGGGGCACGTCCAATGCTTCGATGGTAAGATTGGTTGTACGCTTGCACCAGGTGCGGTAAGATGTCGATGTACTTCAGAGTGTGGTGATGCGTAAAATATTTCCACATGCGTTCTTTCAAAGTGCGTTGAAAACGTTCCACGATGCTGGCTTTGGTTTCCGGATTCTCGGTGGTAAAAAAATGAATGTCACGTTTCTTTAATTCTTTTTGGAAAGCTTGGTTCAGAAATTCGGTACCTTTGTCCGTTTGCCATCGAAGAGGGTGACGACCGCTTTGTTTCAACACTCGTTGCAGGGCTCGCATTAACTCGTTGCTGGATTTGGAAGTCAAAGGCACGATCCAGGCAAATTTGGAAAAGACGTCGATGACACAAAACAAATATTTGTAGCCACGATTGTAGCTGACCAAATGAGAGACATCGGCTAAATCGGCTTGCCATTGATGATCGATGCCTTCCACTCGGGTGCGACTTCTGGAAAACTTGCGTCGAATGGGTTTGTGTAAAGTGTAGGTACCTTGTTTTGGAACCATCGTTGCACTTGAGGTAAACGGAGACTTTTCAGTCGAGTTTTGGCAGCACGATACAACTTTTGAACTCCTGCGTAACCTGCAGGATGGGAGGGATCGTAGTAAATGCTGGCTAAGACTTTTTCCATTTTTTGTGTTTGTTTGTGTGTTAATAAGTCACCCACTCTTCGGTGATGCTACTTTGGGTGGGTCGAAAGGGTGGTTTAGAAACGGATTTACGTGTCCGATGGGCTACGGGAGTAGAAGTCGAAGGTAGTGGTGGTGGAGGTGGCAATGGAATGGCTTTGGTCTTCTTTTCTTTTTTCACTTCTGGTTTCCATTCTTTCTTTTTCACTTCTGTCGAAGGAGTGGACATCATCTTTTTAACCCAAGCTTTCATTTCTTCTCGTTGGGGTGTGGGGGACGGGGTCAACAAGGATGCTGCAATCTTACTCGAAATGGGAGCTGCTGACGGTGTTTGAAACATTTCTCGCATCTCTTCTTCCTCAGGTCTTCGTGGGGTAGCATCTTTGGTGATCCATGGGGATGGTAGTAGTGGTGGTGGTAGTAGTGATGATGGTGCTGGACTTTTCATCAAGGTCTTAAAATCTTTCAGAGTGGGAAGAGCTGTTTCGTCTAAAGCTTTCTGGTGAAAGAGTTGCAGTCTTTGCAAGAGTTGACCGTACTTTTGCGATTTTTCTGTTTCGGACAAATCTTGGCGATCCATCAAGGACTGCAATTCGTGTTGTAACTGGGACATCTCGCTCCAATTGGGATTGGAAGGTAAATGCGGGGTGCGTTGTTCTTGCCAACGATGGTATTCCATCCATCGTTTGTAAGGCACTAAAGCTAGTTTCCGTCCTTCCATGGGGTTTTCAGGGGTCGATTGTGAGATCTTGGGACTTCCGAGGGCCTTTTTATCTTGCTCCCACCAGTCCTCCCAACATGGTTCCCATGACTCCTTTCAGTAAGGGGCCTAACAAGAGGGGTAAAATGCCTCCACGTTGGACCAACATCTTCTTCTTTTGACGAATGGGAATTTTCTTTTGAACCATTTGGCGAAGAACGTGACGATGTTTGCCTAAGCATTGTTTCTGGTGTTTGGACAAAGGGATCGTGCCTTTCAAGACGTTCAAACAGCATTCGCACACGGTATCGATGACCTCTTTGGAGGCTGATTGAATGAGTTTTTTTCGTAGAGGTGGAGAAGCTTTGGACAGGACAGATAACATGTCCCCATGTTTGACTAAACGAGGAGGCAGTCCTTTTCTTTTCTTTCCTTGGGGCTGTTTAGAAGAGGGATGTTTTCTGGAGGGTGACATCTTTGAGTCTTCAGCAGCAAAAACACTGATACCCCGACTTGGTCACAGGCCTTTTTTATACTGGAACGCGTCGCCACTGATTGTCTTTACGTCGTATCAACTTCAGGACAGGCATGACACGTCGTGCAGGGGTACGCAACGGACTAAATCGAGCCAGTTCTTGCTTGGACAAATCCAGTAAACTTTGTAACATGCCCGATCTTTCTTGAACTTTGATTTTGGGAGAAGGTACTTTGTGAGCAGCAGCCACTGCCACTAAATTGGAGGGTCCTGCCACTGGGGAAGTTCTTTTTGGGGTCATCAACGGAGAAGTTCTTGGTGTGATCAACGTCTCCAAGTACTCTTCAGTTCTTGGTGTCATCAACGGAGAAGTGGATGAACGTGAGGCTGCCGGAGACGCAGTCACCGCCGTGGCAGGTCGTGGTTTGTGAGTGTAAGGTTGCCTCCTGGCCGAAGTGCCTCTCTTGCGACTAGTTTTTTGTGGACTTTTCTTTTTCTGGGGAGTTTTTCTCTGTTTCTTTTTCTGGGGGTTATTTTCTTTTTCCGGGGTGGTGTCTGGTAAGAGGAGGGTCCCGCCACTGGAGAAGTTCTCCTTGGGGACCTGGTCTTTTTCTTCTTCTTGGAGCTTCGTTTGACTTTTTTCTTGGGGAGAAGTTTGGGGGCATTAGGATCCCATCTTAAGAGAGAGCGAATGATGACCCCTCCTAGAGTACCGCTCCCTCCAGGTTTCAAAATGATTTGATTTTTGGTTTGAGTGTCGATGCGGGGATCGGCCAGTTGGGTCAAAGCGACTTTGTTTCGATCAAAAAAGCGTTTGGTTTGATGAGGAATCTGAATGATCCCTTGGAGTAATTGACGTGCCGTCACCGTGAACCATCGTAAGACTTCTTTGAGACTAGCTTCTAAGACACGAGCTCGTGTTTGTGGATTTTTTTCTCGACTGATGCCATACAAGGCGCGAATCAATTTGACGAGAAGATGCGACTGAAGGGACGTCATATTCAAAATGTGTGTGAGACAGACGAAAAGGGTCTGAGGTTTTTATAGATTTTTTTGTGGGGTGAAGTTAAGTCGAGGACGGAGACGTGTACAGGACAGGCCCTCCGTCTTGGCACCAGTGGTGAAACAAGTGGGTACGAAATCGCAAATCATCGGTGGTCGCAGGTTTCAAATCGACGAGTAAATAGGCGTGTGGAGTTTGAGTGGCATCGTCGTACGCCTGAGTCAGCCAAGGCGTTCCTAACTGTTTGGCTAAGACTTGCACTTGCGATTTATCTCAAGGGCTTTTAAACAAGACCACGTAATGCGCATTGAGACTGATGGTGCGATGGGCTTTACTTTGTTGAAACAAATGTTGAGTGATGTAAACGACACTGGCATTACGGTGATGCCCTTTGCGCGTGAACCACAGCTTAATTTCTTCTTCGTCTTCTTCTAACATGTCGTCGAAAATGACCAAATGGGTTTGACGGGAGTCAGAGACGATGCCGTCGTCTTCTTTAGGAATGCCTCCCACAAACACGATGGAATCGCCTTGACTTTCTCGCAGGAGGCTGTACGCCGATTGCCACTCTTTGTAACACCACACGATGCGCTGAGGTGGTCGATCGATCAAATGATGTCTATGTTCGATCAAACGTTTGACGAATTCGGTTTTGCCTGAACCGCTAGGTACAGCAATGAGCATGTTAAAGGGAGTGCGAAGATACAAGGCCTCCCAACTGGCACGATCTAAGTGTTCGTCGATGACTTTGACAGTGGAGGAAGAGGGAGCAGAGACAGCAGAAGTAGCCATAGTGTGAGGAATGTCACTTGTGACACGAAAACAAACAAGACGAGAGTTTATATACTTTTTTCAGAACACGTTTATTGAATGTTTTAAACATGAACAACACGAAAGACAAAAATACATAAAAGCCAAATAGGTATGTACAGGAATGAAAAACACATCAAAACGATCAAAGTGGAATATAAACAAGTCTCTGTACAACATGTTTTGGGTAACCAAGATGTCCTAGGGACAGTGTGTAATGT
This sequence comes from Sinohyriopsis cumingii, assembly GCA_028554795.2. NCBI lineage: Eukaryota > Metazoa > Mollusca > Bivalvia > Unionida > Unionidae > Sinohyriopsis > Sinohyriopsis cumingii. The sequence goes on from CM068824.1 coordinate 156,637,456, forward strand.
TCTTACAGTCTCTACATGAGGTATTGTCACACAAGTGTCCTCCCGGAATGACCTTTCAGGAACGTCCATGACAGTCCTGTCCTGAAGCGAGTGGTTGTTCTCGGTGACGGGCTCTTCTGGCACTGTCACTAACACAGGTTGAAAAGTAACTTTTTTCCTTGAACAACTCTTGTGCATACTGGGCCACTTCTTGGGTCCAAGCCTCAAAACCCCTCTTTTTCCAGTCACGAACATCTGTCCAGTGGGGGTGTAAGTCACAAGCGACACACACATCGTCATACACGTCTTCGGTAGCTAAAAGTTGACGAATCTTTTTTTCCTGTTGAGGTCGAGAAGTATCCAGATGAAATCGCAAGGCTTTAAGCAAAAGGAGTCTTTCGTGACCATTTAAGGCCATTGGGGTGGTAAGTACTGTTCGTAAAGAGTTCACAAGGAATCGGCTGGTAAACGAAATCCTAGAAAACAAGTCACTAAGACACACACCACTTGTCGACCCAAATTGAATGGATACAGTTCTTGTAATAATTGATGGTAATGATCCACGGTTTGAATATGGTCATTGAGTTCCTTCCACGGAATCTGTTCAATTAATGCGACATAAGTCGTGGCATGGCAGCCTGTTTTTATAGTCTCTTTGTTTCGGAAACAATACACGTACTTTCTAGCCAGAGATCTTCGTTCTCCACTTGGGAATCTAAATGTTGCATACTGTAACCTAAACGTCACAGCGTACAGCATCGTTCCCATCGCAAGGCTCACAATCGCATTCCACTTCAGAAGCCCAACACTTGAATTGTGCCTTTCTAAACTTGTTTTGTGTTTCTCTGAAAGTATTCATCTTGTTCGCTTGGTCTTGGCAGTCACAATGAACTATCGATCTTGCCTAGGGTTCCTTTTTATATACAGACCAATACCGACGTGTCCATACGGTAAGGTGAAATGATTGGGAAGTCGCACTCGCTTCTGGCACACGATTTGATAGACTTTTTCCAAGGGTCGACTGACGATGTGGTGAGTGGGTAAACGTACAATCTTGTTCGGTTGATAGGTGGTCACTTTAAAGTGTTCATCCTCTCCAGATTGCAAGGCTTCTTTCAATACCCCAAAGTTGACCACACGACTGGTACGATAATTCAGAGTCAATCCTTTCACTTTACACTTCGTGTGCACTTCTCCTTGTTTGTCCCGGTATTCGTAGCCGTAATTTTTGGGACCGCCACTGACGAAACTTAGAATCTTGTCGTCGGGATGCTCGTCTGTCCAGGCTCCTAAACGGTCTCCTTCGATGTCAGGGTGCTGTGGACTCGGGTGATGGATGTAAATGCAACTGTCCGTGTCAAAGTACAGGACGCGTTCCCCTAACAGTTCTAAAGCTTCGTACAATTTTAAGCGAGCATGAGCTGTCACGTAAGCCGCAATGATGACATTTCCAAAAGGGTCGTCTTGTACAAAGTCCAGATCTTCTTCGTAATTGACCAAGATCAAATCCTCGCGAACGACGTCCACGTGTTTCATGTATTTGGTTTTGTCGTGAATCATCTGGAAGTAGCGGGAAGGTTCTGTCAAATATTCCGTCTTGGGTAAACACGGTCGTTGTGCCATTTTACCCCACAAGCAATTTAACATCACTTTGGCAAACGATCGCCTGCCTTCGTTTTTTTCGATGTGGTCTAAAGAGATGCCTTCTTGTTCGTAGTATTTCTCTTTGAATTGTATTTGGTCTTCGGGAGTGTGACACCAGGAAGGATAGCCGCTGGCTTCTTGTTTCAGTTTCAAAAAGGCATCCACGTAGTCGGCGAAAATGCCTTTCTGACTGGGATCACCCTTGTGGTACTGTTGTGTCTTGGGAAAGTGGCAAATTTCGTACACTTCTAACAGCTGGTATCCCATGTCCAGAGCTTTGAACAATTCTACGCTGACCCAGGTTCCCGTCAAGGCACGTTCTTCCTGGCTGTGCTGACAAGGTTGGTCTTGGTTGCACGTTTCGGCACAAGTACGGCACAAGGGAAACATCAGTTTGCCTTGACAATGGTGAGGTAAGACGGGATGGTACAAGTCCGTGGGAGGCAAAACTTTACACTTGATCAAGCCTTCGTATTGTCGAATGTTTTTCAGGTCGATGTGTTCCGTTAACAATTGTGGGTGCCCTACAGGAAAGCGACAATATTTGCACACGTAAGGATACAGCGAACACACGTCCAAGTATTTGATTTCTTCTCCTTTCTCTTCGTCGGCTTGGTACAGCAAACAGGTGGCATTGGTCCTTCCTCCGTACAAACTATCCCTCGGGTTCAGCGGGTCCATGAACTGGTAACTTTCCACGAGGCGTTTAAATTCGGGATCGGTTTTCATACGGTGATCGTACTCGTGTTCCCACATTTCCACCACTTGGTATCCTTGCTGTTCTAACTTTAGGCGTCGCTGACAAGTGTCCTGGTACAAGTCTTCCATGGTTCGTTGCAAAAACTGATTTTTAGTGCTACGATCAGGGTAACAAACGGGACATCCGTGAAATAAGCAACCGTTAAACTCGTACACGATCTTGGGGTTTTCTAAGTCCCAGCCATCTACCGAATACGTTCCGATGGTCTTTTCGCCCCCTCCGTTGCGGGCATGCTGAATCCACTTGTCTTCCTTGTCGCACAAGTAATGTAACCAACGTAGGGCTTTGACCGAGTATTGACGCTTGACATAGTGGGTCGTTTGAGGGCTGATGACAGCCACGGTGTTTTCAGGCATGAATCGTTGTCGATACACTAAGGAACACGCTTTGGCAATGGTGCAAGCTTCTTTCAAAGGATCGACCCCTCCGTGTTCCATGAACAGTTCTCGAAATTTTCCACAGCAACGTCGTAAAATGTCCACGTCGGAACGACAATACTTTAGCATTTCTTTTTGAAAGTCGAAAGGGTCCGAGGCGTGAGCCTGGTACCAAGCGTAGAAAGCGTCTCGTTGTTCGGTACGCATGTTGTCGGGGTCGTAATAGTGAGCCTCAGGCAAGTGGGGTAGAACGGCGTGTTGATTGGCTTCCGTATTGAAAAAGTGTGGAAAGTACCCTTTAGCCATTTCTGTCATTCCAAACGTTTTAGGCATTCGACTCAAAGGCATGGCCAAGTAACTCATCGAATCTTTAAACTGCACTTGTCCCACTTGCATGAAAATGATTTTGGCTCCGTTCAAAGTCACTTTAGGACGCTCGGTGCCTTGTTCCGTATAGTATCTCAAAAGAAACTGTCCATCGTATCCGGAGAAATTGTGAGCCATCACCGTGGCATGACGATGACAATCTCCGTAACGTTCGATGTCCTCTTGGCTCCACGTCTTGTCGATGGGGTCTAAGACCCATGGAGCGAAATCGGCTAGCGTGTTTGGTCCCCGAAAGATTTTTTCACGCCCTCCAGGAATCTTGCTGCAGTGAGGGCAATGACTGAAGATAGGTTCTTGAATGCACTTCTCGCACACTCGATGAGCCACGCAGAAATTAGGAACGTGAATGCCAGTCTCTTGCATGCATTCGAAATCGAAAAAGATGAAATTCCCTTTCTTTTTGTGACCGTCCTCTTTCTCTGGTGGGGGTTGGTATTTTTGCACGTAGCATTGGTGTTCCAAGTCCACGATGTGGTGACAAATGTGACATTTTTTCTTTCCTCGATATACGTGTGCCTTGGCAGTATTGGTACATATGCCTTGTCCACACGTAGGGCACAATCTCAGGAGTTGACAAGCACATTTCTTCTGTGAACCTTGTGTTTTCAGATGTTGTTGGTAACAGGTAGGGCTGACAAACGTGCGCAGACAAGTTGAACAAGGCACTGGTTCTTCGCTCAGACAGGGTGAAGAGGCCAAACATCCTGAGCATTTCAATCCACAATGCTTGTGTTGCTCTCGATTATTATAACCATAATCACATTTCTCACAATAATAAATATATCCCAGGAAACCGGTGATAGTGGTAATGGTATCGAAATGGTCATCGTGATAATAAACATGAATGTATTTTCCGTCCTTAAAATCTTGGCCTCGAAACAACAGAGGCCCGCGCACTTCTTGAGGGTACACTTTCAAGGTGTAGCGTGGAGCTAGGACATCTTGCAATGTTTGCATTTCAGGAATGCCACAGGGTGTGTCTTTGGACAGGCCAGCTTGTTGCAACAGGAGTTCTGCTTCGTTTCGTTGTTTGGCTCGGTCCGATTGTCGAATAGTTTTCCAGGCTCTTTTCCATTCTGCCGTGTCGTTCTTGTTGGCATAGGTTCGTCCCACCACGATGGCTCGAGCTAAACACATCTGGTCCTGAGGGTTGTTAATTCGGACGAGACTCTTTTTGGTGCTGCGAAGGTCGTCCACCAATAACATCTTTTTGCGTCCAGTCCCTTGAGGAGGAGAGACGTGGGTCATGTCCAGTGTGGCTTTTCCATCGGTGATGTCAAACTGGTCATTAGATTGTTGTACGTGTTGAATCTTGTCCATGACTTTGGAAGCGGTCAATTCTGCAGGGGTGCTAAACTCGATCCAAACAGGGGATTTCAAACCGTCGTGTTGTATGGAAAGTCTCAAGCGATCGTCTTCTTTGGGTTGACATTGTCGCTTGAGTGCAGTGAGTAAAGAATCCCACACCCCAGTGATAAACACTTCTGCTTTCTCTAACGGCACTTCAGCCTTGAAATCTTTAAACTTCACCGTGTATTTGTAAGCCGTGGTTCTAAATTTTCTAGAGGAGCGCTTTTCCGTCTCTCGAATGGAATAGTACTTTTCAGAATTGACTAAGGATGGTGAACTTGGTTTAGAGGGTTCGGATTCTGGTTCACTCATGTCCTCTTCAAAATCACTGGCATGAATTTGTGCCAAGCTTTCAGCCCTGGTTCGAGGCGATAGATCACGTTTCTGCCTCTTACTTTCTTCTTCTTTCTTCTCGAATGAATAGGATCGTTTCATCTTGAGTGCAAAACGTCAAATGACTCAAGTTTAAACACCATAGACTAATTTATAGTCATGGCAGACGAGCGTATATAAAAGGGTGTGTGTCTTGTCCTTTCACTATTCATTTCACTCTCAAACCGAGCACAACGATGGAAGAGACTAACCAAATCGAACGTTTCGTCAGAGCTTTGCGAGGGGTCATTAGAAAATTCTCTTCAGACCAGCCTACGGACTACTCTCCTTCCTTTCGAGATAAAAGTCAAGATACTTGCTATATCTGTCAGAAGAAAGGGCATTGGTCTTCAGAGTGTCCAGACCGTCAAAAAAGAAAAAAAACAAGGGCTAAATAAGACAAAAGTAAAGATACCTGTTATTATTGTAAAGAAAAAGGACATTGGTCTCCAGATTGCCCAAAAAAGAAACAAGAGGAATCAGAAGAAAAGAGGAATTCTTCAGAAGAAGAGAGGGATTCTTCAGAGGAAGAGAGTGATTCTTCAGAGGAAGAGAGGGATTCTTCTGAGGAAGAAAGAAGACAGGTGAAGAAAAAGAAACAGGAGAAAAAAAAAAGAAGAAGGGAAGAAAGCGAGGAGGAGAAAGAAGAAGAGGAAAAGAGTGTGACGGTGAAAAAATTCAAAAAACAGAGAGACTTAACAAGGAGACAGAAGAAGTCAATGAACTTTTAATTAAAGTGTTCTGTTGTGAATTGTGAATTGGATTGTAACAATGGATAAAAGAATAAATTAATGATACAAGGTAAGTGTCTTTGAGTTGTGATTTTAAAATAAGAAGCTACACTCACGCACTCATACACAGACACGTACTATAAGGGTAAAATGGGTGGTTTTTTTTTTTTTTTTTTTTTTTTGAGTTATTGGCAAATTGAAATTGTATTTCTTTTCGAGAAATGTGGGTGGCCCTGAAAAGGGCCTTTTTATTTTGGTGTAGGGGTGAGTTTAAGCAATCAACTTTAACTGCCTTAAGCCTTTGCCACGGCCAAGGCCTACTTCTGGACTGCGTAATGTTGATGATGATGATTGGGTTGAAATCACTAAGGGTGGTACGGTAAGCTTAGTCACAGGGTTGACTTGTTTAGCCCGGGAAGGTCGTATTCTCTTCGGTCGTAATAAAGAAGTCTGATACATTTGTTTCAGACTTCTTAACTCCGCTAAAATGTCCAACAGTACCGTGACCGTTTGATTTTCACCCTCTTGTTTCTTTGCTGCTACTTCTTCTTGCTGTTGTTGCTGTTGTTTTTTTCTTACCTCTTCTTCTTGTTGCTGTTGCTGTAGGAGAAAAGCTTGTTCCGCTTCCTTTTGTCGTTGTATAAATTTCTCCAATTCTTCTTTCTGTCTCTGTCTAAAATTCTCCACTTGCGGTAATGAAGAAGGTAACGAAGGTTCCGGAACAAATTCTTGCGAGGAGAGAAAATCCACAAAATCCCAATTCACCTCTTCTGAAAGTAAGTCCGGGTTCCCTTGGGCAGTCTCCCCTGCTGGTGCACCCCAATGGATCGTTTTCTGAATTTCCGTCATGTTGAATCACTGTCGCATAGATTGACTGTACACAAGCACTAGCGAATCTATATAGACCACGTGACGTCACAGACTGCTCTCTTCGGATTGGATGTGGGCTGACTGAATTTTGTAACGCGTGTTCGGATTGGTGAATGAACTCAATCCGTTTCAATCCTTCCTCTACCTATAAATAAGCGCAGTTCACTGCATTGATTTACCTGTTCTCGTCGCTTCAAGATGTGGACCACGGTTGAATCATCCACCCTTGTGTCTTCCATGATGTTTAGGACGGACATGCTCATGTATGTCCGATCCAAGTGGACCGTTGTCCACAGGACAAACACCAGCCTGTTGATACGTAGGATCTACGTTGAAAGACAAGGATGCCTGAAAAGAGTGCTAATTTACGGGCCAACAGTGAGACGCAGCCTAAGGACAAGAAGAAGACCAATGCGGTGCCCTTTATGTTAATGAATACATTAACATAAACCCAAAGGCCCTTTTCAGGGCCACCCATATTTCTCGAAAAGAGAATGACTTTTCAATTGCCTACCCCTTTTTTAAATTTAAATTTAAATTTAAATTTAAAAAAATTTAAAAAAAAAATCCCATGTTCAATTCCGCTTGTCCCTAGACAAGCCCAAACTCTATTCCCCATGTTAAATTCCCCTTGAGGCTAAAACGACCCAAGACTATTTCCCATGTTAAATTCCCCTTGAGGCTAAAACGACCCACGATTTTTCTCCATGTTAAATTTCCATTGAGGCTAAAACGACCCAGGGGTCTCTGTAATGCTAATTCCCATTGAGGCTAAAGTGACCCTATTCACTACTGATAGCGCACAGGCGCTAGCGAATCTATATAGACCACGTGACGTCACAGACTGTTCTCTTCGGATTGGATGCGGGCTGACTTAATTTTGTAACGCGTGTTTGGATTGGTCAATGAACTCAATCCGTTTCAATCCTTCCTCTACCTATAAATAAGCGCAGTTCACAGCATTGATTCACCTGTTCTCGTCGCCTCAAGATGTGGACCGATGTGCCATCTTCTGCGCTTGTGTCTTCAATAATGTTCCGGACGGACATACCCATGTATGTCCGATCCAAGTGGACAGTTGTCCACAGGACAGACACCAGTCTGTGGATACGTAGGATCTACGTAGAAAGACAAGGATGCCTCAAAAGAGTCCTGATTTACGGTCCTACAGTGAGACGCAGCCTAAGGCCAAGAAGAAGACCAATGCGGTGCCCTTTATGTTAATGGATACATTAACATAAACCCAAAGGCCCTTTTCAGGGCCACTCATAGGTCTCGAAAAGAGATTGACTTTCAATTGCCTACCCTTTTTTTAATTTTTTTTATAAAAAAAAATAGAAACCCCTCCCTGTTTCAATTTTACATAGACCCTATACAGACCCAGGGATTTTTTGTCCATGTTAAATTTACATAGATCCTATACAGGCCCACGGGTGTTAATGTTAAATTTACATAGACCCTATACCGACCCAAGAAGGTCTGTAATGCTAATTCCCCTAGACCCTATACAGGCCCAGGGTTTTTCTCCATGTTAAATTTACATAGACCCTATACCGGCCCAGGGGGGTCTGTAATGCTAATTCCCATAGACCCTATGGTGGCCCCATTCATTACTACCGTATAGTTTATCCTTACACATCCTTGTATGCGATCGCGTACGTTTGTGTGGATAGTAGAGTGTGTATTTGTATGCGTTCGCGTACGTTTGTATGGATAGTAGAGTGTGTATTTGTATGCGTTCGCGTACGTTTGTATGGATTGTAAAGTGTGTATTTGTATTCGTTCGCGTACGTTTGTGTGGATAGTAAAGTGGTTTTTTTCCCTCCACCTTCCCTTCTGTGTGGATAGTAGAGTGTATGTTTGTATGCGTTCGCGTACGTTTGTGTGGATAGTAGAGTGTTTGTTTTTATGCGTTCGCGTGTGTTTGTGTGGTTAGTAGAGAGTGTGTTTGTATGCGTTCGCGTACGTTTGTATGGATAGTAGAGTATGTTTTTATGCGTTCGCGTATGTTTGTGTGGATAGTAGAGTGTGTGTTTGTGTGCGTTCGTGTACGTTTGTGTGGATTGTAGAGTGTGTATGCGTTCGCGTACATTTGTGTAGAAAGTATATTTGGGGTTTGTATGCGTTCGCGTTAATTTGTGTAGATAGTATATTTTTTTTTCTTTTTTCTTTTTCCTCTTCCCGTGTGTGGATAGTATATTTGGGGTTTGTATGCGTTCGCGTTAATTTGTGTGGATAGTATATTTTTTTTTCTTTTTTCTTTTTCCTCTTCCCGTGTGTGGATAGTATATTTGGGGTTTGTATGCGTTCGTGTACGTTTGTTTGGATAGTAGATGTTGTGTTTGTTTGCGTTCGCGTACGTTTGTGTGGATAGTATATTTGGGGTTTGTTATTGGCTCCTTCCCGTGTGTGGATAGTAGATAATGTTTTTTTTTTCTTCTCCTCTTCCCGTCTGTGGATAGTAGATTTTGGGGTTTGTATGCGTGCGCGTACGTTTGTGTGGATAGTAGTGTATTTGTTTGCGTTCGCGTACGCGTACGTTTGTGTGGATAGTAGATATTGGGGTTTTCGATAGTAAATATTGGGGTATTTTTTATAATAGATATTGTGTTTTTTACCCTTCCCTTCTGTGTGGATAGTAGAGTTTGTGTGTGTATGCGTGCGCGTACGTTTGTGTGGATAGTATATTTGTGATTAGTATGAAAATAGAAGAAACCCAAAGGCCCTTTTAAGGGCTACTCATATGCCTCGAAAAGATTTGCTTTCTTGCCTAACAATTTTTTTAGTCGGTTGTTTAGTTGTTTGTGTGATAGATTGATGTTCATCGGTTTACGTCTATGTGTTACATATGTCTATGTCTCTACAGTATTTGTCTCTACCTAGGGTAGCGTGTATTCAGGTCAGCCATTTGCAACATTGTTGCCAGTGTCCACTACCGTAACGTCAATTCCTATTGAGTCTAAACAGGCCTATGTTCAATTCCAGCTTGAGGCTATAGTGCCGGGACCCTTTTTTAAAATAGAAGTCTACGTGAGGCTAAAGTGCCCCACTTAACTACTGGTTCATTCATTCCATTCACTCCCTTAATACACAGTTGCTTGCAGTCAATCTTAACTGCGTTCGAAATGCAAGTATGCGTATTTGTATATGATATAAATAAAATATACGTATAGTATGTGCAGTGGCGTCACTGGTGGGGGGCAAGGGTGCGGACCACACTGGGTGACACCATCAGAGGGGGTGACACTAAAATGATATTACTAAGGATTCTTTATGGTCTGTTACGGAAGGAGGTCCATGTGGGTGACACGATGAGTAACATGGGAGTGATCCCATGAGTTACCACACTGGGCGATACTAACCCTAGTGATGCCACTGAGCATGTGCGCTGTATCTTTGATGTACGCAATCACATTAAAACTTGATTTCAACTGTCCTGCGTGAAGATCTGACAGTGACCGCTTAAGAGTCATGATCTGGCGACCACTGAATTAGCCAATGCAAATGCAGCTATCAGAAATTTTATTTGAAAATTAGATGGCGAGATAGAGAGTGGTGGCGGGTAAATACATCGTGAAAAGAGCAATGATTTACCATGGCGAGACATAGAACTCTGGTGTACATCGATGTTGCTGTTATTAAGACAAGGTGTTGGTAACATATTTCAGTGGAAAATGCAGAGAGATCGAAGCACAAATTTATTTATATGTTAAGGCTTTTTCACTCATCTTTCGCGAATAGCATCATACATTTTATGAGGGAGATTTACTCACATTTTCGATGTAAATGTATACTTGTTTATGAGCACTTTTTCAAAGTTAACGTGACGTTACATCTAATAACACCATATATATAATCTGCATTTTGTCCCTAAATAATAACTCTTTTACATTAATGAAAGTATTTGGCAAAACTAGCGGATGACACCAACTATATTTCACTGAATGCCCTCTTTTAACTCCGATATGCAGTCATTGTGCAATTTACATCGAAATAACATAGCAATGTTATTAAATTGAACATACATTCAGTATGCTTTCTTCTTTCGTTCCAGCGTCCGCCTCGGATGCGGGAGGTTACGGGTTCGAACCCCGGTTAAGACATAATAAAGACTTATAAAAATGTCTGCGGCATGATGTCCCAGTGCTAGACATTACCATTAACTGCCACACTACATTGCTGAATCTCCACGTGAACTTGTATATACTCTCAATATTATAGTATATTGGGCCTAATGGGCCTAACCCGGTTGACATCATGGTCAGACACCCGGGCTGAACTGGTTTTGGGCTGTAACTACCCGTCGACATACTTAAAACTTCGTCTTAGTGTTCATAAATAGCATTATGTTCAAGCGAACAAACGTGATGACCAAACAAAGTAAAGTACCAATGACAAGGCAGAGTGATTTCCCTTGGCTACAGGATCTGCAAGTTGGTTTTGACAGTATTTATTTACTGTCGGTCTCCCATATGATGACGTTTCAGATGTTTTAATGATAGGTTTGTAAGTTTCTCATTTGTATTTAGTCATGAGTAACGTTCTTTGAAAGTAGATTACAGTGTGGAACCGCATGCCCGTATAATGGCTTTGACACCTTTTTTCGGTATTTGCATCACATTTCTCTGAGATTTCAGTTACAGACAATTCATTAGACTTGTATGACACTCAACTATTCGGAATACATCAATCAGGGTTAATTGTTTCATTATTGTATTATTTTAATATTATAATATTTAATTCAAGAATCATTTGATTTCTTAAATTTTCTTTCAAACTGATAAGATTCATCGAAAATAGATACCCTGTCGACAATTATTATGTACACCAGAAAGACAAAGTTGTTATTTATGATGTGGATATGTGTATGATAAAATTCCGAAAGAGCTGTGTACTTGCTGGACATGCCCCAAAAATGAACTCAGTCCGAATAAGCCGTATATTTGCTGGACATGCCCAATAAATGAACTCAGTCCGAATTAGCCATGTATTTGCTGGACATGCCCAATAAATTAACTCAGTCCGAATTAACCATGTATTTGCAGGACATGCCCAATAAATGAACTCAAATGACTGATTGCTGGCTTGGCAAATCAGATGTATGAGATGTGATTTCTGCACTTACCCCATGTATTTTTATGGTCATTATGTTTTCCCAATGGTTTTGAGGACTCTTTTGCATAAGACAATGTGTGTGTGTGGTAGTTTATAGTCATGTCTGGCACTGGGACATCATGCCACAGACATGTAGCTTTGTTGGCACCTCATAGCCTCATCCCAGCATATATGGTTGGTTAAGACTTGAAAGTGACACCCTGTTTTTTCTAAAAGTGTTATGTGCTATGGGTTTCCCTGTACACCCACCGAAGTATTATAAGTGTTATTGTCTCCAAAAATAATAATAGATATGATACATTTTTGTCAGGGTTGCGCTTTGTTTTGTTCATCAGATCTTTGAGTTTTAATTATCCCTTTAAAGTTTCGGTGGATACACTCCCTTCCCTTTGCCTGGGCTGGCAGTGGGCTTGGTATCTATCCTTCCTCACTTGGAACTTAGGGGAGTACAATTCCCGAGGGACTACATAGTCCCAGGGTATTGTTCCTTCCCTTGCCCCATATTGTTTGAGAAATCACGTAGTGACTCTGTCAGAGTCAGTTAGTCCATTGTGTGGTGCTATATGTGTACACACTGTTTAATGTCCCCTTTTTTTGTGTATGGACAGCTCTATCTATATCAAATCATAAATAGTTTCTTTACTTATCTGAACCTGTTTGTTATTTTGTTTAAATTGTTGAACCAAAAAGAAGTGTTGAAAATAAATAAGGTATCTATATGCATTGTATTTCTTGTATTATGAGTGCATGTTTGTGTTGGGGTTATTTGTGATACAGTTAGCGTAATATTGTCTAATTATTTGCATTAGCTTGATGGTCAAAAACGGATTGAAATCTTAAATAGTTTTTATTCTGTAAGTTTTACAGCTGCCTCGCTTGGTACTCAGCATTAAGAGGTTAGTGTTAGGACTGGTCGGCCTGGTGTCAGGATAATGTGACTGGGTTGGACATCGTGCTTCATGTCTGCGGCATGATGCCCCAGTGCTAGACATCACTATAAACTGCCACATTTGCAGACATTGTAGTGATATGATTGAATTTCTTTAAAGCTACATTAAAAATCCCAAAATCACATCACATCACTTCTGTAAGTTTTAGAGTTGGAAGTACCTTAGTACCTGGTTATTGTTGTATACACCTTTATGATTAAAAAAAACTGGATTGAAATTCTCCATTATGCGGATGTGATGGAAAACATCCTACAGTGTATGTTATTGTTATTATAAAGTTATTTTAAATAATACCTTTTTGTCTTCTTCCTTCACTTTAGAGTGCTCACTATTTTTGTGGCATAGCTGTCGGGAGGTATTGTTAAGTTATATTTATATTTATATTGTGTTGTAAGGTGTATATTTGGGTTATGTGGAAAGCCTTGGCACTTCATAGGGATTGAAAAGTTTAGATGTGTGGACGTAAATGAAAACATTGGGTTATTTGATTGTCATTATGTGATTTTTTTTATTAGTCTTTGTTTGGATTTCGTTCATAATGCATCTCCTTGTGGTTGGTCATAGTGTTGTTGCCCATCTTGGGAGAATGTTGTTGTTGCCTCGTCTCTGCCGTATACCAGAGGGTTGGACTGTGCAGTTTGCAGGTAGATCCATTGCCAGATGTTGTTTTCCCTAAGCTTGGACAGAATGTCATAGAGGGAGTGTCCCCATACCAAATCGTTAGTAAAATAATACAGCTATGCAATATTTTGCTACAGTCCGGCATCAGTTTTGTTTGTGTTGGTTCAGTGTTTTATTTTCATTCTATTTTGAGGAATTTGCTTTCCTTTTGTTTTTCTTTTTCTTGCTTTTTTGGGGTGATGCTTCCATATTGTTGTCTGTTTCTATATCACTGGTTGTGGTGTTTGTTCTTCTTGTGGTGTGGTGTTGTGTTGCTCTTCTGGTTCTTGTTCTTCTTGTGTTGTATCATGTTCTGGCTCAGGTTGTTGCACTACTATTTTTGTAATGTTGTTTGGGCCAGCTGCTGCTTGTATGAATGTTGTGTTTTGTTTATTTTGTGTTTTTTCTTTTAATTCTATTTCTAATTCTAATTCAAGTTCTAGGTCTTCCTGTTTCTTATTTTTGTTGGTGCAGTTCCATCTGTCATGTTCTATTTTTCTACAACCACCACATGGATGCATCATGTGGCAATTCTAGAACCAGGTTTGTATGGGTAGTCCATATATTTTGCAGAATTCTGGTATTTTTGGGGCATTATGAATGCCAATTTTTGCGACTATTTTCTTGTACATAATCTTGGCATTGATTTGTACGTGTCGTACCTGTGTATTTTGATGCCTGTGTGTTTTTCAAAGCCTTGAAACACCACTAGTGGTATCTCTTTGGGATATCTCGACACACATATGTCTGTGAACTTTTTCTGAATTAGTTTGGTAATGGGGGTGGGTGCAGTCACCTTGGCCACCCTCACACATATACAAAGGGCAATAACTCTTGCCAATTGTCTCCCCTGTTGCCTACAGGTGATGCTTGTTTAAAGCTATGCAGAACATCATGTAAAAGGATGCTCCCATTGCAGGGAGGCTGGAAGGGTATTAAAGTAATATGATAGGATAAGTATTCTAGGAAAAATATAATTTGCTTTCTCATTTGAATATGTTTCCTGATCACATGAACGCTAGGAGCATAGGTAATAGTCAGAGGGAACGTTGAGCACCCAGCTTACACCCCAGGTAAACTATAAGAGGAGGACATTGAATTCCGCATATGAAGGTAAACTTACTGTCCTGATTGCAAACAGCACAACCGGATGCAATGTGGATTACGACTAGAAAGAAGAAATAATGAGATCTTACCATATTAAAGTTTCAGGGGAATTCAGCGAAAGGGTGTTCATCCAAAGGTTTTGCCTATGTCATTTGGGTCTGGTAGCTGAGACTAGGCCTACCAGATCCAGAGTGTTGTTGTGGACTAAGTCTCAATAAAAACTCAAGAAGGTTGACTGTGCATGCCAACTGATTGCCTCATTATCATCTTTGATAGGAACATTGTCATCAGACTGATAGGAACATTGTCATCAGACTGTTCTTATTTTGTGAACATAGATCTTCATGCTACATACACGCCATTCAGAGCTGACTCATGTTGACACAGTTCTTGGAGTATATGTTTACATACAGGTCATTCAGAGCTGACTCACGATGACACGGTTCTTGGAGTATATGTTTACATACACGTCATTCAGAGCTGACTCACGATGACACGGTTCTTGGAGTATATGTTTACATACACGTCATTCAGAGCTGACTCATGATGACATGGTTCTTGGAGTATATGTTTACATACACGTCATTCAGAGCTGACTCATGATGACACGGTTCTTGGAGTATATGTTTACATACATGTCATTCAGAGCTGACTCATGATGACACGGTTCTTGGAGTATATGTTTACATACACGTCATTCAGATATGACTCATGATGACACGGTTCTTGGAGTATATGTTTACATACACGTCATTCAGAGCTGACAAATGATGACATGGTTCTTGGAATATATGTTTACATACAGGTCATTCAGACATGAAGCATTCTGACAGCAATTTCCAGAAATGTTCAAAATGCTGTGTTTTGACAAATTTTGCAGCAGAGGTCATGCAGATTGTGATACTCTTTATGTGGAGTATATATCCATTAAAAATCACATCTTTGATAAGGGTTTGCATGTACTTGTGTTGCCTAGATGTAACTGAAAAAATTCAGCATTTAGGAGTAAACATTTTTCTTAATTTACTATACTGAATTAAATTCTTTGTCTTTATCTTTAGGTTTGAGATAATATGTGTACAAAATGAGGTTTCCCCCTTTACCATCTCCCCGAGATGTTGTGCACCTGTACAAATTGCAGGCGAGGAAACAGTTGGCTCAGAACTTCCTGTTAGACATGAATCTCAATCGTAAGATTGTGAATAAAGCAGGGAAACTTGCTGGATGTTATGTGTGTGAGGTCGGACCTGGGCCTGGAGGTATCACTAGAGCTATTTTGGAACAAGGTGTAGAGGAACTGACTGTCATTGAAAAAGATCCACGCTTCATGCCAGGACTTCAGGTAATCATTTGTCAAATTTAAAGTTAAAAAATTTAAACAGTGTTGTCTGATAGTTTCATATACTGAGGATCCTATCATGATTTCAAAAGTAATATAAATGAATTAGGGGTCATGCTAAGGGATTATTTATTGGGGATACATTTCCTTCATTCATAGAATTTCACTTCAGCCCACCATAAAAGTACGGTCAGCTTATTTTATTATTATAAACTTTGACCTCTGACTCAATTTTAAATAATTTCTCATCAGTTCAACCACTTTATACAAGAGAGGGAGTTGACTTAGACCATACTTTCCCATCAATTCAACCACTTTATACAAGAGAGGGAGTTGACTTAGACCATAATTTCCCATCAATTCAACCACTTTATACAAGAGAGGGAGTTAACTTAGACCATACTTTCCCATCAATTCAACCACTTTATACAAGAGAGGGAGTTGACTTAGACCATAATTTCCCATCAATTCAACCACTTTATACAAGAGAGGGAGTTGACTTAGACCATACTTTCCCATCAATTCAACCATTTTATACAAGAGAGGGAGTTGACTTAGACCATAATTTCCCATCAATTCAACCACTTTATACAAGAGAGGGAGTTGACTTAGACCATAATTTCCCAACAATTCAACCACTTTATACAAGAAAGGGAGTTGACTTAGACCATAATTTCCCATCAATTCAACCACTTTATACAAGAGAGGGAGTTGACTTAGACCATAATTTCCCATCAATTCAACCACTTTATACAAGAGAGGGAGTTGACTTAGACCATAATTTCCCATCAATTCAACCACTTTATACAAGAGAGGGAGTTGACTTAGACCATAATTTCCCATCAATTCAACCACTTTATACAAGAGAGGGAGTTGACTTAGACCATAATTTCCCATCAATTCAACCACTTTATACAAGAAAGGGAGTTGACTTAGACCATAATTTCCCAACAATTCAACCACTTTATACAAGAAAGGGAGTTGACTTAGACCATAATTTCCCATCAATTCAACCACTTTATACAAGAGAGGGAGTTGACTTAGACCATAATTTCCCATCAATTCAACCACTTTATACAAGAGAGGGAGTTGACTTAGACCATAATTTCCCATCAATTCAACCACTTTATACAAGAGAGGGAGTTGACTTAGACCATAATTTCCCATCAATTCAACCACTTTATACAAGAGAGGGAGTTGACTTAGACCATAATTTCCCATCAATTCAACCACTTTATACAAGAGAGGGAGTTGACTTAGACCATAGTTTCCCATCAATTCAACCACTTTATACAAGAGAGGGAGTTGACTTAGACCATAATTTCCCATCAATTCAACCACTTTATACAAGAGAGGGAGTTGACTTAGACCATAATTTCCCATCAATTCAACCACTTTATACAAGAGAGGGAGTTGACTTAGACCATAATTTTAGTCCTTCATAACCTGATGAATCAATGCATGCACATGATTCTTCCATCCATGATATGCCATATTTTTGATGTAATATACACACTTGGGAGGAAAGTGGCACCGGAACATAGCACAATGCTTGGAAAGGAAGTGGCTCCTGAAACCATGATTGCTTGCATGCTTGGTGTTTTATTACCACTTAAAGGTTTGAGTAAATCAGTCATAAAAAATATGGATAGTTTTTGTTTTATTCAACAGAAGTAATGTTGGGAGAATGAATGCACATCAAAGTAGAGCCAGAGACAAAGGGTCCGTCAAATTACCAAATCAGATTGTAGCCTAGTAGGCTATCAAGTACAGAACATGGGAACCCAGGTTAAAATTTGTATCCCAAAAAAGCAGATTAAACCGTTTGCATGCAGACTTCTTTTTATATACAGTAATCGTTGTGTCTGTACATGCATCCACCCTTCCATCTAGTACACAATCTCAATCGCACCACTAGTCCAGGCCTGCAGTTTTTGATGGATTGCCAAGACACTTGGTAAATATTGAGATCATCACTTGAAGATACACATACCACCACAGTTTTGTTAAAGTTATTGCCCTTTTTCTTGAAGTTTATTGTATATGTTGGTCCTTCTGTCTGGCATGCAATCACATTATGATCATTACCTTGACATAGAGGCCAAGTGTCCCGTCTTTCCCATATTTGTCATGTATTTTGGACCGGAATACAGGTGTATGTTTTTGTTGTTAAAAATCGTTTTTTTTTATATATAAAAAATTAATTAAAAATTTCCTTGCAATTTTCTGTTTAGAGTTGGCACTTTGCTCCATTCTAATTTCCTTGCAATTTTCTGTTTAGAGTTGGCACTTTGCTCCATTCTAATTTCCTTGCAGTTTTCTGTTTAGAGTTGGCACTCTGCTCCATTCTGATAGCAATGTATAGCATGTATATAGTAGTTCTAAAATATGATTGGTTCATTCAAAATCGAGGCTACTATGCCACTCTTTAACCACCATATTGGATTGCACAAGCAATTACTGCCATCACTGTTTCTCATCTTCATAATATTCAGCTTCTACTCATGTCAAAAAGTAAAGCAGAAGATTCATAATTTTCTCCAGGAAAGAAAAGAAAACAGAAGGACAGTTATGCCATCATGTTTGGATTTGTGAAACCATCTTGTCAAGGAGAAAACATTATGTTTTGCAAATTGTGTAATGTGATGTCATTATTGGGCATGGAGGTATCCATGAGAAGACAGCATGAAAAAGCTAATAAACGTTAGCTTGCTGCTTCATCATCAACAACTCAGCCTGAACTTATGACATTTATAAATACCAGTGAGAACATTGATGTAATTTGAACAAAATTTGGTTAACTAAATTTCTTTTAGAAATGAGCCTTCCTCTTTCAGTTACTTGTGTTGCTGGCAATTTATTTCACACACATTTTCCAGATGCTAAAATTCACAAAGGATTACTTCTGTGCTAAAACAAAAACAGTTAAGTAAGAAAATTACACAGAATTCAGATCATAATGAAATTGGAATTGATAATGATTGGAAAAAAAGCAATGTGTGGAAAAGGCAAATAGCTTGTATCTGAGTGGGTTTTGCATGCTTGCACATTTTAAATGGGCACCTGAACAGAACAGGGTGCCCATTCAGAAGGTGCAAGAGTGCAAAACATGCATCTTTGACATTAAATAATTAAGTTACTGTCCCACTTTACTGATGGTTGCAGATGTTCTAAGTAGTTACATATGCATTAAATTTCTAAAAATCAGTATTTGTTTCTGAAAATCAGTAAGTTTTAGATAAGCAGTCAGTATTTTGTACTCGAGGATGACAGCTATGCCTAAAGAATGATACCAACAAATCACTTTGCTTCCACAATTTGTTATTATTGCCCACAATTTATTATTGCTCACAATTTATATTATTGCCCACAATTTATTATTATTGCCCACAATTTATTATGATTGCCCAGAATTTATTATTTCCCACAATTTGTTATTATTGCCCAGAATTTATTATTATTGCCCACAATTTGTTATTATTGCCCAGAATTTATTATTATTGCCCACAATTTATTATTATTACTTTTTTTGTTTTCAGCTTGGTAAGATATTAACCTTTTTGCATATTGAAACAATCTCATTGACAGAATTAGTCCTGTAGTTCTTGATGGATTGGCATAAAACATGGTAAACATTGTAGATGTACATGTTGATGAATCACCTCCATTTTTGTCTTGTAGCTTAATGCTGTGTATGACATAATCTTGTTGGCACAAATATTCTTGCAAATTTTGATGACTTATCTTGAAATATTTTTGTCATCACCTGACAATGCACATTTCATCAATCACCGTGTTACTGCAGCTTGTATGATAGTTATTGCCTTGTTATAGTTAAATGCAACTAGTCTCATGGATTTCAGGAAATTTGAGGAATGTTCTGAAGATGTGTATATCAACAAACTACTGTGCTCTTGCAGTTTTTGCTGGAGTTATTGCCCTTTTTGGCTTGGTGCTAGATGGTGGTGTATGACAATTTTTGCTGGAGTTATTACCCATTTGGCTTGATGCTAGTTGGTGGTGTATGACAGTTTTTGCTGGAGTTATTGCCCTTTTTGGCTTGTTGCTAGGGGGGCGCTCACCAGATAATATGTACTTTTGAGAGAGTGACGTAAGTAATGGAGAGAATGTTGGCATACCTCTATGCTACATTAATGTAATGTGGATGATATTTCTTTTGGATATTGTACTTTTGGAAATTTTACATGATTTAAGCACACTGCTAACTAAAATGACTGCTTCCTTGTGTTAAAAAATCAGCCTGAATTAGCCTAAAGTACACTATACATAACAGCTATTAAAATAGGGAAAATGAATTTTGCCAGACTAGACAATACCAGCTTCTGAAAGTGCAATGAATGAATTACCAGATATATAAAATGTAAAAAAAGTTATCGGCTCCTTTATATACAATTTATCTCTGAAGTTCAGGAAGTGAAAATGACCAAGTAGAGCTAGCACTTTTTTGAAAGGTGCACATGTGAATTAAGGCCAAGCTGTATACTCTATAACCCATAGTGCACCCATCAATGATACACCAAAATAAAGGGAATTAAAGGTTCTTTGCATTATACCTAAGATATACAAGGTCTTTTATAAATAGCCAGTATAAACAGTGAGGAAAGCCGGGGAAATTCTTTTTCTTTAAAATCCTAACCCTATGCAAAATATGAAACTGTAGAGCGCCACCTAGATGGTGGTGTATGACAGTTTTTGCTGGGGTTATTGGCCTTTTTGACTTGGTGCTAGATGGTGGTGTATAACATTTTTTGATGGATGGTCATAAAAGCTTCTTCACGTTATGCTCATCTTTTTGTTCTTATAATGTTTGTTACAGTTATTGCTATTTATGTTCTGCAGATGAATGCACTGTAAGACAGAATCCTGTGAATGCAGCTTGTGTTGCAATTTTTTTATTAAATACTGTGCAACTTATTAAATATTATGGTCATCTTCAAAAGATGCACATGTTAAAAAATCTTTGTATTTCCATGATATGTGTCAGAGTTTTTGCTCATTTTGCTGGTTGCATTGTATTTCAGAATTTTGCAATGCAGCTACTCTGGCAGTTTTTAGTGTCACTGGTCATAAACCAAAAGATTTTATGCTATGACCTGCTGTCCATATTCTGCCCATGTCACTACTTTACTTGGAGGATTGCCATGAAACGTTACAAACATTTATCCTAACTACAAATCATGCTGCACTGCCATCTGATATGACCGCCTCGATGGCTATCTTGAAAATCTTGCTATTACTACTATTCCAAGAATGGATGATCATATCAGCATGGTGATTTTTATTTAAAGACTTCCTATGACATCTAGTTGGTCAATCTGACATCTAGTATAGCCAATATGGTGGCCATCTTGAAGGTTTTGCTATGGCTACTCCTCCTCAATGGATGGGCATATCCATATATGGTTTTCAGCAAAATTATTTGTTTGATGTCTGGTTAGCCTTAAGTGAAAATGCTGACCATGTTACATCCAGTATCACTGCCAGGGTGACTAGTTTGAAAATCTGGGTCATATCAAAATTGGGTTTTAAATAAAGGACTTCATATGATGTAAAGTTTATCCAGAATAAAATGGTGCTGATCTGAGAACCATTATGTCAGTCATGGTGGCCATCATGAAGATTTTGTTATTGCTTGTCCTCCTGAATGAATGGTCGTATTGACATGGATTTTCCACTGAATGAATGGTCATATTGACATGGATTTTCCACTGAATGAATGGTCATATTGACATGGATTTTCCACTGAATGAATGGTCATATTGACCTGGATTTTCCACTGAAACACATCTCATGATACCTGCTTGGTCCTATATGAAAATGGTACTGATCTGACAGTTCTGTGGCCATACTGACCATTTTATAAACAGTTCTTATTGGATGGTCATACTTACATGGAGTTTTCAGTGAAAAACTACTTATAATGTCTGGTTAGTCTTGAATTAACATGATGCTAATTGGTCCTCAATTTTGATGATTTCATAAATCATATTATTAGTACTTCTTCAGAATATATAATCATGGCAAGATTGAGTTTTCACTAAAAGAATTTTTTATTTTGCTGGTTCTAAATGAAAACGGTGCCTATTATTAGACCTGCAGTATAGCTCCTATGGTGACCGTATTGAAAATCTTGGTATAAAGTTTTCTTGTACACAGATGGTTCTATAGACACGGGGTTTTCACTGAAAATTTTTGTATGATATCTAGTTGATCCTCAGTAAAAATGGTGCTGACCTATGGTGGCCATCTTGAAAATCTTTATCACTACTCTTCTTGAGGGATTGTTTTTGTTGGCACTCCATCATTTCTTACTATATGATTGGTCGTAAGTGAGAATGATGACAACATGACCTCCCAATGTGTGTATGTATATGTATATATATATATATATATATATATATATATATATATGACTGAAACATATATACAGTAATACATAGTTTTAAATGATAATGGCGACCTTCTGTGTGCTTTACTACAGACTCATCTTCGTCGTGGAATAGAATAGGGATGCCAGGGAGTTGGGGGTCCAGGGATCGTCCTGGGCTTCGCCAATGTCGCAAATTGCGATTTTTTTTCCTTATTGGCGACAAAAATATCCCATCTGGCGAATTTTTTGGCGACATACTTTTTGGTTATTTAATTTGTACATACAATCATGGATTTGGACTGAATAAATTTAAAGCCAGAACGAAAGGAAGCCACAAACTTGACTAAACAATGCATGGGAATCAATCTGTTACACAAACGATCCTTTGTTCTTATTGACAACCCTATCTTTACAGTGCATTGTTACATCATAATCTGCTTATGCTGACATCTGGGCTGAGTACTGTATGCTACGATACAGTCAATCATGCTACCGCACTATACCTACAACTGACCGACTTCTGAAGACGCGAATAGAACAGATAGAATTAATTGTATGGCTAATCCTTCTGTTTTTTTTATACATATACCAATACAATAGTTTTGCTGAACCTTCATAGAAAACTGATAACCTTTGAAGTACCGACTACTGTGTATAAATACAAAGCAAATGGAAAAAATCTCAATCACAGTTACATCTGTCGCCAGTGCAGCATTATACTCATTGATCTTTTCCTTTTGCCATCAGTCCCGTGTTACGGCTGCAGAGACTTAAACTCCGCAACAAGAAATAGAAGAAAAAAAAACAGTTTTGCATAATTAATAATAATTATTTATTTCTCAAAATACAGGAGTGAAAGAATCCCTAAATTGGGTGTGAATTTATGCTTATATATACGGTCCAATATTGCCAGGTGTTGACTCGTGTAAGTTTCATTTGTGGGAATGGAGATCCTGTTTTTCTTGTCGAGAAAATTTATACAGCATTCAGTGATCATTCTTGGGATTTAGGAAGCAATTCGCTACAAGCTTTGTGAAGCTAGCCATAAAAGGGGGGGGGGGGGGCTGCTGAGAGGCTACTGGTGTCACATGTCAGCACTGAGGACTGTGAACGTGGATTCAGTAAGATGAACCTCATAAAAACTGACATCAGAAATAAGCTCTGCATCTCATCTCTCGCGACGGATCTTCATGTAACACTTTGTAACATTTTGTTAATGCTTGTTGTAATTAAAGTATTAACTAATCCATCTTTTGTAATTTTCATTGCCTGTTACATTAATAGACTAAATTAACACTTGGAAAAATGTACACTACTTTTTTTGGCGACACTTTTTGAAAATTGGCGACAAAATATTGAGGTTGGCGATTTTTTTGGCGACAGCTTTTTGAAAGCCAGGACCATCCCTGGGGGTCTATTTCTCACCATTCCTCTAGTTCTTAATATAATCCATGAATAATTATTCACTTTTGTGAAATAGTTTTATATAGGTATGATTTGAAAACATGTGGAACAAGCCACAGTATTATGTCAAAGGCAATGAGGCTACTTTAATTCAACATGTGGTAGCCCAGACTCTGGAGTTTGGTAACCCCTAACCTTCAGACAGATTGGTCAGGTCCTGACCTGTCTTAAACAACTGGGATACTTTAATTCAACATATGGTGGCCCAGACCCTGGAGTTTATTAAACCCTAGCCTTCAGACACAAGATTTGTCAGACCCTGACCTGTCTAAGGCAGCTGAGCTACTTAAATTCAATATGTGGCAACTCAGATCCTGCAGTTTGGTAGCCCCCAGCCTTTAGACATAAGATTTGCCAGACCTTAACCTATCTCAGACATTTATGAATGCAACTTAATTTAACACATGCTTGCTTAGACTCTGCAGTTTTGTAGCCCCTAACCTGTGTACACCAAATTTATCAGACCCTAACATGTCTCAGACAAGTGGGCTACTTAAATTCAACATATGATAGTCTGAACTCACCCTGCAGTGTGTAAACCCCATATTCTTCAGACACAACATATTTTGGCACCTGAAATTGCATTCCTTTCCAATATATATATATATATTTCAGCTCCTTGCTGAAGCTGCCAAAGGAATTGAGTGTGGACATGCCAATAGAATGAGGATTTTTCAGGGGGACATTCTACGTTTCAACATGGAAAACCTTTTCCCTCAAGAACTGAAAAAAGATTGGAAAGATGACCCTCCAAATATTCATATAATTGGAAATTTGCCATTTAATGTGTCCACACCTCTTATAATTAGATGGCTTGAAGCCATATCCACACAGACTGGGGCATGGAGATATGGACGAACTCAGTTGACCTTGACCTTTCAAAAGGAAGTGGCAGAGAGAATGGTGGCATCTGTTTTATCAAGAGAACGATGTCGGTTGTCCATTATGTGCCAATATCTGTGTGATGTCAGTTTGAAGTTCGAAATTCCAGGTAAGTTAAAAAAGAAAATAACGTATTGAGAGGTACTTCTTTCAGGGTCCTCATAGGTTAAATGTAGGCACCAAATCTTCAGAATTTTCCATTTCAGCAATTAACTCCTAAAATGTAACATCTGTTTCTGTTTTGTGTTGAAATTATATGCTGGATACTATTTGTTATGCATATTTAATTTGTAATTTGTGTTTGGATTGTAAGGGTCATATTGTAAACAAATTTTATTACACAGCTAATTTGTATCTATGATTGTAAATTATATTTTAAGATAATTATTACTTGTAGGTAAACATGTTACTTTGATTTGAGTTCAGAACATTGGTTTTCCTCTTGTAAATTCCTGATCTACCAGATGTTTGCCATGTTCTTTATTAAACGTTTAGTAATAGACCTGACTTTATTTATAACTTAGAATGTTCTGGAAATGAACTTTTGACCTTCATTCTGGTCCTCTTAATGTGTATTAGGATTTAATATTAAGGTTGATTACGTCAGAATTATTTAATCCTATCTCAAAATCTGTCCTATGATCATTCTTTTAGTTGTATTAAGTTATAATTTTAGAGGATTTTTAAAAATTCCAGTTGTTCATTACAAAGTGCCCATTTATACTTTTGGACTAAATCACTGTTATGGATTTATTGTGAATTCATTTAGAGACATTTTGGATTATATTATTGTACTACATAAAGATTTTTAGCACATAAACACTATTCCAGGCTATTGGTACATTAGCTCTTTCAAGATTGGAATTCATTCAGAACACCACTCATGCATACAAGAACCTGTGGAAATAAAAGTCAGGTTTGATGTTCTTCCTAAATACTATCTCTACTTAGTTATAAGTCGGATCCAACTGCAAAAAAAACCCCAGACCCGGATCTGCCATCACATAATTTAATTGCTGATCAGGATTACTGATTACTCCTAACAAGCTCCATACACCTAAATCTGCTGGTGCATTATGCAACTGTATATACCTGATCACTAAAATTTGCAGTTGGATCAAACTTATAAGCATGTATATATGGCAAAGAGTTTTATCAGCATGGGCCCAAAGTCTAGCATTACTGAGTCACTTAAATGTACCTGTATAAATGATATAAATCTTGATTAACTCATAACCAGACAAAATGGGAAAAAAAGGGAATAAAAGAAAAAGAATTAAATTAGTAAAATGATGAACAAATAATTAGTAATAAAATTTTAATTACAAAATATTATAGGTTTTATGTTGGTGAGCCACATGTGAAATATGACAATTCTTGGTTCCAAGATAAAACTTTTACACGTTATGATGCAAACGAGATACACATGGTAGTTACTTGAATCAGCAATAACATTGTGAATGGAAACTCTGAAATAATTAGTAGGCAATCAGTGCAAATTAGTAGCCCATCAGTGCAAATTAGTAGCCAATCAGTGCAAATTAGTAGCCAGTCAGTGCAGAATTGCTGACAAATGACCTTTAAATTGAAAATTTCACATGCCAAAATGGCAGAAATGTTCATTGACCATCGTCATAGAAATGCTGAATAACAAGTAATGCCTGTATCAATAAAAGAAATTTAATTTTCTAGGAGTTTCAAAACATTTTGTTAAAATAATGAACTTCAACATATTTCAGAATAGAAATAATTTTAAAAAAATATGGTACCTTACTAATATCCTGTCTAGAAATGATAAATTCTAGTGAACGCACAAACCATCTTGAGATTGAACAACCAGAAAAATGTCATGGTATACTGCTTGTATCCCAAAGTCAATAGCTTTAGAAAGATCAGTTGAAATGAATTAGGTTTATTCAGGTTTATATTGTACAAACATTTTTTGGGGGGAGGGTATGGATCAATTTATGGAAATAAACTTTGGGTGTAAATTTTAAACAAATTAAGAGAATCACAAAGACAAATGTATATGAAGCAGTTATCTCCCTTCTTATGTTGGGCATTTAAACATCTTTTTGGAAGAGTATTGTAGTTGTTAATGTCATGGCATTTGAGATATGTTCATGGTAAGTTAGTTAAACCAAGTTCATGAGTAATGTTTAACGTTAAATTTTCACAACCATATCATACTGGAAAATTCTGTATGGTTATACTACCTAAAGACAAATATAAAATCGTATAGAAATTTTCCCATAAACCATAATTATGTTCAGTTATGTAGCAAACTGCAATTGGAAACTAAAATTTACTGTAAGCAATGGCTGTAGGCAGTTATTTCCCTTTTCAGGTAAAGCATTTGTACCTCCCCCTGACGTAGATGTAGGTGTAGTGAAGTTCACACCTCTAGAAAGGCCATTGATTGAACTCCCATTCCCACTGATAGAAAAAGTGGTCTCTCATATATTTCACACAAAAAGAAAGCTTGTCAAAAATTGTGTGCCGTAAGTAATTTTATATTTCTTTGAAGAGTATCTGTAACAGTCAGTCAGTTAGGGCCCTGCTAGTAGATTCATAACATACTTGCTTTACCAGCTGAAAATTCCATTCCTTTTTCCCTGCACTCACATTACAGCAAATGTCACCTCTCAATTGTCCAGGTACAGTTAAATTGTGAAAATCAGTTGGTAACCCTGTAAGCTTCCACTTGGGCCACCAGTGCCCAGCTTCCCGTGGACATTCATTTATTAGTCAAGTCCACCTGCAAACAACATACCCTGATCTACTGTTGTATAATGTGTCAAAAAATCAGGGTCTGTGTTGCTCATTTTCCTGATTACTCCTCTCAAACTACACAGACCCAGATCTGCCACATATTATGGGATGCCAGCTCTATGTCTGTGCAATTTGCAGTGGGACTTAACTTGTAAGTGAGTATATATGGTAAATTTAGGAATCAAAGTAAGCACTTCAGTATGAAAGTATTCATTTTAAGACTTCCTAATGTTCATTTAAGAGCATCCGACTCGGAAGTGGGAGGTTGTGGGTTTCGATCCCCGGCTGAGTCATACCAAAGACTTGCAAAAATGGTACTAACAGCTGCCTTGCTAGGCGCTCAGCATTAAGAGGTTAGTGTTAGGACTGGTCAGCTTGGTGTCACAATAATGTGACTGGGTGGGACATCATGCTACATGTCTAGCACTGGGGCATCATGCCACAGACATCACTGTAAACTGCTACACTGCTGACATTGTAGCGATATGACTGCAAAATTGTTCAAGCTACATTAAAAAGCCTAATCTCTCACACACACACACACAGACACAGACACACACACACACACACACACACACATTCTTTTTATGAGACAATGATAACTCCATATTGAAATACTGTATTTCTACAGTGATAGTGTTTCTGTTCAATTTCTACACATTGAGTGCACTTCTCTGTTGTGAAATACTGTATTTCTACAGTGATAGCATTTCTCTATTGTGACATACTCTATTTCTACACAGTGAGTGCACTTCTCTGTTGTGAAGTGCTATATTTCTATATTGATAACATTTCTTTATATTGTGAAATACGCTATTTCTACACAATGATTGTTGTTGTTGTGGGGTTTAATGCCATATTTCAGCACACGATAGGCTATGCATGGCAGCCAGTATTAATGGTGACACAATGATTGTACTTTTCTGTTGTGAAATACTATATTTATTCATAGTGATACATGTAGTCCTTCTATTTTGTGAAATACTATATTTCTAAATAGTGAAAACTCCTCTCTGTTGTGAAATACTATATTTCTACAGTGATAACATTACTTTATATTGTGAAATACTATATTTCTACAGTGATAACATTTCTTTATATTGTGAAATACTATATTTCTACAAAGTGATAGCACTTCTCTTTTGTGAAATGCTATATTTCTGTACAGTGAAAGCTTATCTCTGTTGTGAAAAATATAATATTTCTATACAGTGAAAACTCCTTTCTGTTGTGAAAAACTGTATTTCGAAACAGTGAAAACTCCTCTGTTGTGAAATACTGTATTTCGAAACAGTGAAAACTCCTCTGTTGTGAAATACTGTTTTTCTACAAACATGATATGTAAAGAAGTCATGATGTTATGTAGTAGCTATTTTCAAAATACTGTCTTCCAGACCCAGCATTCTTGCTGCTTCCAGGCTTGGGACATTTTATTTGACCACTCTGATGCCCAATAATTTCCTTCAAGTTCTGTGGTTTCCTCACAGAGCACTTTTGACTAAGCACCAATATCTGACCAAGCTTGTGTGCAAACAGTGGGAAGTAAATATGATTTTGCAGGAAGAACACATCATTTTCTTGAGATTCCTATCGTTTTTTTTTGCATTAGAAATAACTTTTAGGTATATATATATATATATATATATATATATATATATATATATATATATACACCTTGTTATAAAGGCAACTTTTGCTCCTTCCTAGAAGTACTAGGAGAGACAGTAACATGATAATCCATTGTGCAGTGCTGTAATATAGCAAAGACCATGATGTTTATAATATGTAATCATTTTCCAAGTTTCAGGACTTCATACATTCTGTATAGAGTAGAAATTTGGGTCATTAAAGATATTTGTAACATTTTATAAAACTGAGGAGAGAAATAATTATAACCATTGTTTTTACATTCTTTCAAAACACAGAAGAAGGGCACATGAATACACAAATTATTATGTCCTCAGCAGAACCTAGAAACTGCAGGTTTGTATGTTTACACTAATGTGTAAAGTTTGAAGAACTTGGTAGCAAGTAGACATGAAGTTTCATATGAATTAGGAACAACTGCTACTCTTTTCTTGTTTTATATATTTTCTGAAAATGACATATTGTACCCTAATTTGGATTAAATTTTGTGATCCTGTATAATTGGGGCATTATATATGTATCATTATGTTGCTTTTAGCCTTACTATTGAAAGCAGGAAAAACCAAAGTTAAAGTAGCCTCTTTCTGGTATCATGAACTAATAACATCTTGAATTTATGTGTCATTTGATACAGATTTAACCAATCCAAAAACACTTGTTACAAAAACTTGGTAAAATGATTTGGTTGGTATAAACGTTTTTTTATATTATTTTTTTTTTACTTTCTGACATAGAAGATAGATATGAGACTTTGAGCTTATCTTTAAAAAATGGAGCCATGGTGGTTCAGTTGTTATCTCAATTGAGATTATCTTTAAAACATGGAGTCATGGTGGTTCAGTTGTTATCTCAATTGTTTAGCATTCTGGACTCTAAACCAAAAGGTTGGTTTAAACCCATGCCCAGACTATGTTCAGACAGTTATGGTGGTGTGTCCTTGGGCAAGGCAAATAACTTATGCTGTCTTGGCACAATATAAACTGTAATTTTTTGGTGTATGGTTAAAGACCAGCCTGCCAAGCAAACTTCTAAACATTGCTTAGGACAATGCTAAAGACATTTAGTACAACATAAATATAGAATTATGCAGTATTGTTGCATTTGTCCCCCATGTATAGCGCCACGTCCTGAGGAAAACTGTCCCCAACCCAGGTTCTGCCTTTACAAGAGGGATTTTAAAAAATTTAGAAACTTTTATGCTCATCTGCAATCACATTCCATGATTTAAAGTCTAAAGCTTGAATAGTATTTGAGGAGTTGTGCAGCATGACACAAACACATATGTCTAGACAGTTCACATAATTTCCACCTGTTAATAAAATGGGAGTAAAATAAGTTTCAGAGCTGATCAAATTGATCTTAGAACCATGCATAAATTTGTTGTTTCAGCTTATTTCATGCAAGTAGCAGGCAAACTACAGAGGTAACATTACTTTTAAAACTGATGCAGTGCATCCTTTGAATGTTTAATACTACAGTGCAGTGTTTTTACCATGTTTTTGTGCTGATTTTACATTCTTGTGAAAATTTGGCCCACAGTGTAAAACAAACTAATTTCCTAAGCTTTGATCTAGCCTTACTATAACTGGCATTATAATTGATACCATATATATTCTGTTAACAGTCAGGTCCAACTTCAGACAGTATAGACCCTGATTTTCCATCACATAATGCTACAGCAGATAAATGTCTGTGTAAATTGCAGTTAGACACAACTTTTATGCAAGTATATATGGTAATATTCCAATGCCCATCCTGTTTAAAAACAATGTAGAATTTTGTTTTTCTTCACCTAAATATTCTAATCTAATCTAATTTATAAGAGAAAAGAAGTAATTATTAACAGTACTGTATATACTTTACAGAACTGTATATAATTTTGTACAAGTCCTGTCCAAAAGCAAACATCACAGACCCTGATCGGATGTTGCATAATGCACCAGCATGTCAGGGTCTATGTTGTTTGTTCTAGTGATTACGTCAAACAAACTGCATAGACCCAGTGGTAGATATGGGTCTGTTCAGTTTCCAATTTAACTTGACTTATAAGTGAGTACCGGTGTTTATAATCTTTAATTATTTTTGAAGCAATAAAAAGGGGTTTTCCATCTTTTCCTTTCCCAAGGACAGCAATAAAAAGGGGTTTTCCATCTTTTCTTTTCCCTAGGACATTGTTTCCGCCAAACAGACCTGAACTCACAGCTCGAACGTTTGAAGAGGCAGACGTCAATCCCGACATTCTCGCACGTCGTTTATCTGTGGAAGAGGTGGGAAGACTTTGTCATATATACAATAAAATATGTCAGGAAAATCCAGGAATATATGAATACAACTTTAGAGATCCAGAATACATTGAACTGTACAGGAATAGAAGAAGTATTGAACTTGCCAAAATTGAGGACCAAATTTTGCATGGTGTAGAGAATACTTGATTACTCTGTGTGAAAGTAACAACATTCAAGTGCATTTACCTTATTTCTCTTTATTAAATCTTATTTGTGCATGCTGAATAATAAAACAAGTTCATATTGTTTTTTGTTTGTCATTGTTATGTTACTTCAACATTCTGAAGGTTATACTGTTTGAAATAGCAAGTTAAATAAAGTGCCTTGCCCAGGGTCATGCCACACTAGGCAGTCTAAGCTAAACTGATAGTGGGGATCTAACAAGTGGTCTTATGGTCACAAGTCATAATCACTCTGCCACCGCAACTACTCAAAACAATTTCTTGCAACACATATTATGGTCTCTTAATGTCCTAGACTTTCGAATAGTGTGGTCTTTGAAATGGGAGAATCTGGAGAACCAAGAGCAAATGATGTACCTTAAGTTTGTGACCTTTGCACATGCAAGTTATTGAACCTCAGACAGTATGGGTGCAAAAAAAATAAAAGTCACATGAAATAGACCAAATCTTGGAAAATTGAAAGTAGCTTTGGTTTGTTGCATACTGACTGACACATTGTATTTCTTGACTTGGCATTTTCAGTACACTTCTCTCAAAATATTTTATGATTATTTTTAACAGTTCATAAGTAAGAGATAAAGAGAAGACAATACTTCAGGCATTTATTTCAGATTACATGCATTTAGGAAGTTATAGATAATCGATTTAATCGCCTATAAATTGAGTCCATATGCAAAACAACATAGACCCTGATCTGCTCTTTAATAAATTGCAATCAGATCAGAGTCTTTTTTGTTGGTTCTTCTGATTACTAATAACACACTGCATAGACCCAGATATGCAGGATCATAATGTGACAGCAGATCTGGGTCTGTGCACTTTGCATTTGGAATTGACTTATAAGCAGGTAAATACAGTTCTTGGTTATAATCATAAAATAACTATCCATTTCAGTATTCTGCAATAGATGTTGATCCCGTTTAATGCATCATATCCAAACCATCCAAGCCATCAACATTCTTAATGCTTGATTCGTGTTATGATAATTTGTATTGGAAATACAAGTCTTGCCAGACCTTTTCTTCTGAAATTTCGGTTGTCTTTTGAAGTACTTATAAATATGAGAAACTAAAAATAGAGGATTATAAATGAAGGGTTTTCAGTTTAATGTTGCCTTAAGAGTTTTCTTTGCACAGCTGTCATTGTTATTTAGGACTGTTCCATCTCAAGTTTGATTTGCATGCACTATAATCATTATTATTTAGGACTGTTTCATCTCTAGTTTGCTTTGCATGCGCTGCAGTCATTATTATTTAGGACTGTTCCATCTCAAGTTTGATTTGCATGCACTGCAGTCATTATTATTTAGGACTGTTCCATCTCAAGTTTGCTTTGAATGATGGCAGTCATTATTATTTAGGACTGTTCCATCTCAAGTTTGCTTTGAATGATGGCAGTCATTATTATTAGGACTGTTCCATCTCAAGTTTGATTTGCATGCGCTGCAGTCATTATTATTTAGGACTGTTCCATCTCAAGTTTGATTTGCATCCACTATAGTCATTATTATTTAGGACTGTTTTATCTCTAGTTTGCTTTGCACACACTACAATCATTATTATTTAGGACTGTTCCATCTCAAGTTTGCTTTGCATCCACTATAATCATTATTATTTAGGACTGTTTGATATCAAGTTTGCTTTGCATGCACTGCAATCATAATTACTAAGGACTGTTTCATCTCAAGTTTGCTTTGCATGCACTGCAATCATTATTATTTAGAACTGTTCCATCTTGAATTTGCTTTGCATGCACTGCAGTCATTATTATTTAGGACTGTTTCATCTCAAGTGAACTTGTTTCAACTAAAGCAAGTAATAAAAGATGAGCATAAAACCAGTCCAAAGAGTGAAAATAGCTACTGTGTATACTAGCTTATAAAACCGCTCTTATCAAATTGCATTTAAACAGTCATGACTGTACCAAATTGCAGCCTGTTTGTGTATGCATTTAAACAGTCATGACTACCAAATTGCAGCCTGTTTGTGTATGGATTTAAACAGTCATGACTGTATCAGATTGCAGCCTGTTTGTGTATGGATTTAAACAGTCATGACTACCAAATTTCAGCCTGTTTGTGTATGCATTTAAACAGTTATGACTGTATCAGATTGCAACCTGTTTGTGTATGGATTTAAACAGTCATGACTGTACCATATTTCAGCCCATTTGTCTATACATTTAAACAGACAGTCATGACTGTACCAGATTTCAGCCCATAAATCTATACATTTAAACAGTCATGACTGTACCAAATTTCAGCCCATAAATTTCTATACATTTAAACAGACAGTCATGACTGTACCAAATTTCAGCCCATAAATCTATACATTTAAACAGACAGTCATGACTGTACCAAATTTCAGCCCATAAATCTATACATTTCAACAGTCATGACTGTACCAAATTTCAGCCATAAATTTCTATACATTTAAACAGTCATGACTGTACCAAATTTCAGCCCATAAATTTCTATACATTTAAACAGTCATGACTGTACCAAATTTCAGCCATAAATCAATACATTTAAATAGAATAGTATTCTTCTTTAAAGCAGAGTGCCTCGAGTTCACAAGCAGTTATACATATTTGCATAAAGACTGGAATAATTATTTTGATTTTTATAAACACCAGATTAGATTAGGTTTGTTTGGTTTGGGGATGTAGTTATTTCTTGAAGTATAAGAATACCTCCTTATTGGACTGTCTTTCTCGTCTTCATACGACCTGGCATGCACACTATAATGAGAGCAGTGTACATGACAAGAATCTATTTTTATGGATGGTATAGCGTATCCCCATAAAACTGTTTTAAATATGTGAAAAAATATTTCTATGTATGTGCAATAATGGCTTCTTTTACATATTATAAATTCTTTTCTCAATGTGTAGATTCTTTGCTACATATGTATAAGGTATTATTCATTTCCTATATGGGAAATAAAATATTGTTGTACTTTTGTGTAATATCTTGCACATATTTAAAATTATTCAACTATTTCACATATAAGAAAACAAGAGTAAATGCAAAAATGGCGTGCCAGAGTAACTCAAACACCGATTGGTGGAAATTTTAATTATGAATGTTAGCAGTTAAAAAGGGGGATATTGGAGCAAAATAGAGATTTTAAATTTATTTCCTTGTTAGATTAATCCAGTGATCATAACTGCTTGTACAGTGTGCAGATAAATGCAGTGATCATAACTGATTGTACAGTATGCAGATTAATCCAGTGATCATAACTGATTGTACAGTATGCAGCTTAATCCAGTGATCATAACTGCTTGTACAGTATGCAGATTAATCCATTGATCATAACTGATTGTACAGTATGCAGATTAACCCAGTGATCACAACTGATTGTACAGTATGCAGATTAATCCAGTGATCATAACTGATTGTATGGTATGTAGATTCAGCCAGAAATCATAGCTGCTTTGTACAGTATGCAGATTAATCCAGTGATCGTAACTGATTGTACAGTATGCAGATTAATCCAGTGATCATAACCTGCTTTGTACAGCATGCATATTAATCCAGTGATCATAACTGCTTTGTACAGTATGCAGATTGATCCAGTGATCCTAGCAGCTTTGCACATTATGCTAGAACTCCTAGTGTAACATTCCAAGTGACTGCTGACCAGTCCTGTCATGTTGTCACTGAATAATTCATCCTCAGTGAGGTCACTGCAAACTAGTGGCAAAAGCTGGTGATAGTGGTTATTCTTTTCAAGCCTTTGTTATTACAGACACTTTTGAAATACAGTCATGGAATTTGATATGTGTGATTGCATTTGGGATCACCACATACATACAGATAGATATACTATTGCCTTTCATACTCCATTGATTCTTTGCATTTACATGTAGCTCACTTTTCTAGACACTGTTGCATGTATGGTCATTAAGCCTAGTATGTGTGCATTCACCTTTATGACCCATGTAAACACCAATAAAAGTAAATTGTGGTTTTAAGGATGTACTTTGCTGGCTATACCAATAAAAGTAAATTGCGGTTTTAAGGATGTACTTTGCTGGCTATACCAATAAAAGTAAATTGTGGTTTTAAGGATGTACTTTGCTGGCTATACCAATAAAAGTAAATTGTGGTTTTAAGGATGTACTTTGCTGGCTATACCAATAAAAGTAAATTGCGGTTTTAAGGATGTACTTTGCTGGCTATACCAATAAAAGTAAATTGTGGTTTTAAGGATGTACTTTGCTGGCTATACCAATAAAAGTAAATTGTGGTTGTAAGGATGTACTTTGCTGGCTATACCAATAAAAGTAAATTGTGGTTTTAAGGATGTACTTTGCTGGCTATACTAATAAAAATAAATTGTGGTTTTAAGGATGTACTTTGCTGGCTATACCAATAAAAGTAAATTGTGGTTTTAAGGATGTACTTTGCTGGCTATACCAATAAAAGTAAATTGTGGTTTTAAGGATGTACTTTGCTGGCTATACCAATAAAAGTAAATTGTGGTTTTAAGGATGTACTTTTCAAATAAATTGTGGTTTTAAGGATGTACTTTGCTGGCTATACCAATAAAAGTAAATTGTGGTTTTAAGGATGTACTTTTCAAATAAATTGTGGTTTTAAGGATGTACTTTGCTGGCTATACCAATAAAAGTAAATTGCGGTTTTAAGGATGTACTTTGCTGGCTATACCAGTAAAAGTAAATTGTGGTTTTAAGGATGTACTTTGCTGGCTATACCAATAAAAGTAAATTGCGGTTTTAAGGATGTACTTTGCTGGCTATACCAATAAAAGTATAATTGCGGTTTTAAGGATGTACTTTGCTGGCTATACCAATAAAAGTAAATTGCGGTTTTAAGGATGTACTTTGCTGGCTATACCAATAAAAGTAAATTGTGGTTTTAAGGATGTACTTTGCTGGCTATACCAATAAAAGTAAATTGTGGTTTTAAGGATGTACTTTGCTGGCTATACCAATAAAAGTAAATTGCGGTTTTAAGGATGTACTTTGCTGGCTATACCAATAAAAGTAAATTGTGGTTTTAAGGATGTACTTTGCTGGCTATACCAATAAAAGTAAATTGTGGTTTTAAGGATGTACTTTACTGGCTAAAATGCTGATGCTAAGTTCTTTTTGGTATTTTAAACCTTATATACAGGACTGAAGTAGCATTCTTAAGAATTTCCTTTAGGTTCATCATTTGCACAGATTTGTGTATTTTATTAATTATAAGTGAGGAAAAAGAGAATCTTTCATCTTGGATTGATTCCATGAATGGTGTTTACAGGTTTCATGATTTACACTTGCACCTTTTGTAGCTACTTTTATTAAGTACCAAATTACCAATGACGTTCTTGTGTTTAAAAGTTTACCTTGGAATAATACCAACTTCCCAGTCGCACCCACATATGTAGAGCGGGAAAAGCTGAACCAGGAGCAATTATGTAGCGCCGGCCTAAGGTGCCATACTTCACCCATCTGTCACTTCTCTTCCCATGGCCACACAATCAGTGATGTAACACTTACTGCAATTGCTCACAAACCCAGTTGGAGTTCTGAAACCAGACAAGAAAAGGAATCTTACTTAAAACATTGAAACTAAATGGTTTAAACCAAGAAGATTAGAAAAAAAAAGCCAAGCTCGTATAAAATCATCATCTCTTTGCAGCCGGCACATTTTCATTCAAATAATTCTTTCAATTTGCTTATTAGTCACCCAGTAGCATATAATTACTACTAAAATTATGAAATATCCAGGATATAATTTCAGGTTATGCAAATTTACGTTAACAAAAAACAGATGGGGATATGGCTCGTCGATTTCTAGATCAGTATAAAATTTGTTTTAGTATGAACATCAGGTTGAAGCCAGCTAGTTGAAACATCAAAACTGTCAAGCTTTTATTTGAAATCGCATACCATAGGGACCAACAATTTTAATTTTCGCATAATGAGGGAAGGGGTCTGATTTTTTTTGTGGAAAATTAAATAGCTTGGGAAAATATTTCTCTGATTTGTAGAAGAGGAGAAAGGTTATTATAGTCATTATTTATGTTGAAAATAAACAAGTTATCTTCTGGTAAAAGAAAAATAAAATATCTTATTTTAAAAGAAAATTACAGGTCAGCTACCTCAGAAAGATGGAGTGTAGGTCCAAACAGGTTGAATCCCACGAGAACAGATTTGTATTGTCTAGCCCATGTCTGCTATTTGGCCAGAAAGGATCAAATTCAAGTCCATCCCTTTTACCCACCTTGTGTTGTCATAATGCAGAATAAAATCCTTCAAATTTGATTGGTCAATTTGAGTTCAATGAATACTGTACATCGCTAGCTAGCGCATGACGCTCCAAAGAGCTCATATTCTTTCAGAATAATCGCCGCCATAAGGCTGTTTTGATCATGTGGTTCATCTAAACTCCAGTCTGTCGTCTCTGCGCCTTAGAACACGAATGCACTAATCGGATCCTACCTTCTCTATCTCATTACCGATTGAAATAAAATTTAAAAAAAGAGGAGTTATTATTTAAAAAACAGGATATGTATGGCGCCTCATATATGCTTTATTGTGACGTTATCGGAATATTGTGACGTCTTCATTGTGCTAACTTGTAACGTTGTCAGCCATGTGCTCCGTCTCGGCATGTAACAGGTTTCTTTTTCCTTCTACATAATAGGTAAAATCACACTTTGTACTAAAGCCGTTGTAGAAAAGAAAGACTGCAGCAAATACAATATAAACGAGTGTAACAAAGTTATGAAAACGTCCTGTTTATCCAGGTGGTACACCATGTACAGCGTTAATGCAATGGCATCCTGTCGGCAGGTGCTAACCTACTATGAGGAGTATACAAGACGGCGTATACATCGTCTGATGCGCGTTACGTGACGTCAAAGAAAAACGGGTATTCCTATTACAATTGTTAACTGTGGATTATATCGTATATACTTTATCCATGGCCATAACCGTGTGTGTCATGCGTAATTTACTTTACTTAAAATGTTATCATATAATGATCAGATTTCATAAATATTCAGTTTTCCAACGAAAATATTCACTTTAAAACGATGTTTAAGGAAGCATTTAAATGGAATGTATAATTATTGCAATTTTCTGGCATACGGTATGATTGTATGCATTCACAGAAGGGGTTACCGTGTATACTGAGATCTGGGTAATACACGGTGTTCCGCTGTGACAAAATCATGTACGTTGATAGATAAATAGTAAAAATGCATCTTATCTGCTTGCGTTACATTTTACCCTTCCCCTACACCGTCAGAGTATTTTAAAACCCAGGCAGGTGATATGTACCTGTTTTTCCCGCCTATCTGCCTGTTTAGCTAATAGTATCAACCCCTTAACCATCAGTATTAAAATATTAATATTAAATTTTAAGTGATGATTTGAATATCAAAATGATAAATACTGAACATCTTTTAACATCAACGCATCTTGAAATTAGTTTCTACCTTCCCTGACAATTAACCTGCGATGGACTGGCGCCCTATCAAACAGAAAATCGGAACACCCTCGTTTCTTTCAGATGTATGTTAATTAACTTCTAAAAAGTGACGGATAAGCCAGAGGACGTTCCGATCGCTAGAAATTAGCGAAAAGAGAATCCAGAATAAACTTCGACCTTGTGAGTGACAGGAAGTCTCTAGATGGCATTATTTTGTCACTGTTTCTAGATCGTGACTGTCTTCCTCGTTTAAGACATTTCATCGTTTCTGAATGGCTTTCAACATTTCAGATTGAAAGAGAAAGCACGTGTATGTATCGATCTAGTAGCTTGTATTTCGAGACTGAGTATCGCTGTTCGGTCTCTTTGTGAATGCAAGTGCTAAGGAATGACTGAGAGTTTTGTTTTCGTGTTATTGTCTCCCTGCAGGTAGTAGTGTTGCTTCCTTCATCTAGCGAGCTCCGACAAGATCGTTCTTTCTTATATCATTAATTCCGTCTTTACATCATATTCGGCTCGAGTTTTCAATGATTAGTACAGCAGACTCCGTCTAGGGAACGCCGAAATTAATGAGCCCTAATTAATTTGGGAGATATGAAATGTGCTTGTTTCCGGTTTTAGGTGTAACACACACAGATTGTTAGCATGTCTGGTTCCCGATAATAGGGTGTGGTCTGTAATCCTGCCCATATCAGGATGTGTCTCTGCCGTTGTGTGTCTTTTGGCATGGCATTTAGATTGATTCGCCAGCATTTAACCTTTCAAGAGTAGTGAATAGGGTCACCCTAGCCTCAATGGAAATTAGCATTACAGGACCCCTTGGGTCACTCTAGCCTCAATGGAAATTTAACATGGGGAAAAATCATGGGTCACTCTAGCCTCAAGGGGAATTTAACATGGGGAAATAGTCTTGGGTCACTCTAGCCTCAAGGGAATTGAACATGGGGAAAAAGTCTTGGGTCTCTCTAGCCTCAAGGGAAATTGAACATGGAAAAAAGTCTTGGGCAACTCTAGCCTCAAGGGGAATTGAACATGGGAATAGATTGTGGGTCTGTTGAGCGACAAGGGAAAATGGAACAGGGTCGGGACCCTATTTTAATAGGGTCCCGACCTGATGGGTCTATGTAAATGGAACATACGAAAATTGAAACAGGGAGGGGTCTCTATTTTTTTTAAAATAAAAAAAATAAAAAAAGGGGTAGGCAATTGAAAGTCAATATCTTTTCGAGAGATTGGAGTGGCCCTGAAAAGGGCCTTTGGGTTTCTTCTTCTTCTTCTTCTAACTCCTCCACTTCTTCCACCAAGTTCTCACTTTTTCCATTATTCCTTTCTTCTTCCTCTTTTCAGTTTCTGTTATCCAGTCATTATGACCCATCGCTCTGAATTTCTTTTGGATCTTCATCCAGTTGTTATTCAATCTTTCAAACTCTAATTTCTTCTTCTTATTCTCTTCTTCCTTTCTCTCTTTGCTCCATTTTTCTTTTATCTTCATCACTTCTACTTTCATTACCTCTCTAATTAGTACTTCTGCTTTTATCAACTGGTTACAACCCCACTTTACGTACCACATGTCAGTCCAATAAAAGCTATTTTCTAGGAAGCTCCTAACTTCTATGACACGATCCAAGGCTTCCTTTAAAGTACCTACTCTCACGTAAGGTGGATCAATGAATCCTCTGATTCTTTCTACTTCTTCCTCAATCATTCCCCCTATTTGACCTTTTGCTACTCCAAGACTCTTCACATTGTTCAGGCTACCTTCAAATCTTCCTTCCTTATTCAATCTTTCTACTACATAAGTCCCATCCATGATCCAAAAATAGC
The DNA here is from genome assembly GCA_028554795.2 of Sinohyriopsis cumingii. Lineage (NCBI taxonomy): Eukaryota > Metazoa > Mollusca > Bivalvia > Unionida > Unionidae > Sinohyriopsis > Sinohyriopsis cumingii. The sequence goes on from CM068824.1 coordinate 156,677,994, forward strand.
TATGTCTCAAATCGTTAAATAATTTTGTCACCTCCATTCTTCTTTGTTTATTCCTTAGAATGGTGTGAACGACGAATACTGAGGGTTCTTATAGTTAAAGCGCGGACGTGATGGAAAACATCCCCCTAAAGCCCAAAAGTTATATTACCTAGATCATCACTTAAAACGCGCGGACGTGAAAGAAAACATCCCCTACTTTTCTCATTTCATATTATCTACTATCCACATACGTGAAGCAGCAATAAACAAACCCAAAATCTAGTATTCACACACGCAAAGCATTAAAATGAAACCCAAATCTACTATTCACACAAACCAACTTAAACCCTTACAAAACCCAATAATCTGCTATCCACACAAACCTACTTGAGCGCTTACAATCACAAACACATACAATCACACCAGAAAAGAGCGAGTGTTTATATTCACACTACTCTACATACACACATTGGCAAATCGATTACTATTTCTTTCTAAAGGTTTGGGTAGCCCTGAAAAGGGCTGTTTGTTTTTGAACTCCAGTGACACCTGGTTAATGATGGCACCTTCCATGCCTGGCACCACACACACACATCTTCTTCCCTAGTCTCCTTTCACTCTTTTGACTGGGAGCGCAGAGGGAGGATAATTGGCTTCAGCACCCCAATCCTCTGTCTCTGGTACCTTGTAAGTCATCCTCTCTCCTATTTTCTTTTCCTCCTCTTCCCTCTGTCTTCTCTCCTCCTCTTCCTTCTTTATTCTTTCCTCTTCTACTATGGCCTCCGCAGCCAGTTCATTTACTATGCGCCTGGCATATTCCAGGTGCATCTGGAGTTCTAGCAGTTTCACAGTCCTTGTATTCATTGTCTTGCTGTTAACAGGTCGACGATGATTAGCCCAACTGTTGTTGTTGTTGTTGAGTTGAATTATAGTGGTGTGCGCTCGCAATGAGCATGTACCACTGGTTTGTGATTCCACAAGCACCTTTTTAATTACTCCTGGGGGAAGGAATGCTGCCACTTCCTCCAGGCCTTTATGTGTTCACAGAACACTTATTGATTGGGCCGTCAGGTCGAAGTACTTTTGTGTACATATCGATCTGACTGTAAGGCCTATGTTTTTGTTTGAGTGGGATTGGACCCAGCACGCACTCTGTCATTCATTTGCATTGATAAGCGACTAGTGGGATTGGACCCGATCTAGTTCGTATTTTTAATTTATGATGCGTGCACTGCACGTATGGGTTTTGATGTCTGTCCGTGGTAAAGGGTGAAAGTGGTCGGGCTCGGGCGGAGTTGTCTTGCCACAGGTTAGCAGGGTTTTTCCGATCCAGGATATTTTGTTCTAAATTTCCGTCTTTGGAATTTGAATAATAAAAAAACTCTGTGCTGTTTTTAAGAGAGATAGAGTCTATTGAGGTCGATGTTAGCTACTAGGTGACAGCATTTTGGTCGGTTGGTTTTGCAGCATTGTGCTGCTGGCCCTGGATGGAATTGGTGTTTTTTCCATCTTATTGAGTAATTATTTTGGGTCCTATTTTTCTAGTTGTAAATTTTTGTTGCAGCCTTGTGCTGCTGGCCCTGATAGTCATTGAGTTTTTTGACTACCTTATACTAGTAATTTTTGGGGTAGTATTCTATATATTTATTATTTTTGCAGCATTGTGCCGCCGGGCCTGATAGTCGTTGGGTTTTTTCGACTACCTTATATGTGTAAGTTTTAGGGTCTTAATACGGGGATCCCTGATTGTCTATTCTTGCGACCACCTTATACGTTCTATGTAGCCCAACTGACGATCAGTTTTCAATTTATACTAAAAGCGCGGACGTGAAGGAAAACATCCCCTAAAGCAAAATTTATATTGCCTAGATCATGACCAAACAACGCGTGGACCTAAAAGAAACACTCACTTTTTTACTACCCATTACTAATTTAAAACTTTTCATTAATCACTTCAGTATACTATCCACATACGCAAAGCAATCAAATCAAACCCCAAATCTACTCTCCACGCACGTCAAACAGCAAAAAAACCCCAACATTATCATTATCTACTATCCACACAAGCACATACACTCACACCACAAAAGAGTCAGTGTTTATATTCACACTACTCTACATACATACATTGGCAAATCTATTGTTATTTCTTTTCTAGAGTATTGGGTAGCCCTGAAAAGGGCTGTTTTTCGTGTGCGAAGTTGAAGCTAGGGCGATCTTTTAGTTTCTAAGAATGCGACGTCCTCTGACGATAGACTTTCTGATGATAGGTCTGCTTCTTCGGAAAGAGAAGAAGAACTCTTTGGTGTCGATACGACAATCGACCAAGCCTCTGTCAGGTTCAGGTTCCTGCTGCTGCTGCTACTGTTGTTGCTGTTGCTGCTCTCTCTGCTGTTTCTGAAGTCTGTACTTCTCTGTCCATTTTTCTTTCTCCCTGTTCACTTCTTCTCTGAAGAGCTCTTCTATCAGATCTTCAGTGACTTTTAACATTCTCACATTCTCTATCTCTTCTGGCTTCGGTATCAGACTGTGTCTGACCCTATGCAAATTCACGTAGGCTTCGTTTAGCTTAGCTAGTTTGGAGCACATCTTCGTAGGAGGATGAGTCGACAATGGATGGTTAGACTGGAAACTAACCCGGCTTCAAAGTCAAACCGCGGACGTGAAGGAAAACATCTCTATACGGTTTTCGAGCCACAACGTTCAATGAGTGTCATGAGAGGGATAGTAAGAAGTCAAAGAGCATGAATCAAGATTCCTATAGCCAAACAAACCACAAAGGCATTTCTTTTCAAAACACAACATTTTTTTATTCAAAAATCACTTAACACTAACAAACAACTCTAACATTTTTAACAATAATCCAACAATATAACATGAAACATTTTTTTTCAAATCACAAACATTTTTTTCAACTAACACATTATTTTGGACAGGGCTGACAACGTTGTGAATGAAATTGTGATTTCCACTGTTGGAAGTCATTAGGCCATTGATGGACACTACGTTTCCTAGCTTGAGACAAAAGATAAGCATAATGGTCACAAAACCATTTATCTACTTTCACATCGTTTCTAGAAGAAGAACGATGATCAAAATGAGTCACTAAATGTTCTAAGGAATAGCCCAGGCTGCGATGATGCAGAAAATGCACACAATATTGTCCACACACCAAGGAATCTGTGCCTTGCAATTTCACATTATTGAATCGAGTGGTCTCAGCATTTCTTCTCATAAAGTCAATGATATCGTCTTCCAGAGGAGGCAATCCATAGGAATCGAAATATTCCACACATCCTTCTTGAGGAAAGTAGACGGCTACCCAGTGGGTTCCTGGGAGATGACTGTCGTCCGTGTTGATCACATAAGATTGATGGTCTTGAGGTTTGCGATGAGGGAGTTCATCTTTAGCACAGACGACAGGATTCCAAGAAGACGTGTACGAGCTGTGGTTCAAAAGGTAATAAAGTTCCCAGGTATCCATCGATTTGTGTTTTTTTTTCTTCTTCTTCACAGGTAATAATAAGTGATCAATTCGATCCTGACTTTTTGCTTGAAATCGTCTGACAAGTAAAAGGCGTTTAGCTTCGTCTCCCCACTCTGATTCAGAAGAGCTTCGATACGATCGATCTCTTGAGTGGTTAATGGTGGACAAGAATGTTCACGCAAGTCTTTATACCACTGATGCAACACGACTTCGTCCGAGATGAGACTCCAAGCTTCGTCCAGATACTCGTTCAATTTTTCTTCTTGACTCAGCATCAGGCATTTATCGTGTTGAATTTGACTGGGATGATCGTTTTGACATCCATAGCAATCTTTCTTGATCAATTCCGTCATTTTTTCGACCAAGTGTTTGGCAAAACAGGAGACTAAATGGGCTTCTTGTTCTGGCCATCTTGACTTCATCATGATAACTTCTTCGTCTTTGTCTTGAGATTCTTCTTCCCCGGTCTCCTCACATTCCATCTCCAAAGTTTCTCCACTAGGTAAAGAGGGATAACAGTCTTCCATGGCTTCTAATAGTCTAGAATGACTTCTCTCAAACTGTTGATTTCTATGGTATTGTCAAATTCTGCATACAGGAGGACGTTCACTGTGTGATCTGGAGGTGGATTTGCAAACTGAATTTCCACACTAATCTGACCCGATTTTATAGGGTGGAAATGTCCCTCGTCGCTGCCTTGGTCTGGAGTGAAATCAAAACCCCACAAAGCATAGCCTCCTGCATAATCGTCGTACGAAATACCGTGACTGGTGTTGGTTCCTAACTGTCCCGTGGCTTCGTACAGGGACAAGTACGATCTCAAATAATTCTTCGCGACACCAAAGTTGGGCTCAAAGGGTGGGGTACACAAGGTCTTGCCGTCGCGACTGACTTCGATCTTGGACACATTGTAATGTTGAAACTCAAAAGGATTTTGATCGTGGGTTCCGTTGAAGGCTGAATTCCTGACGATACCAACAATCAAACGACTGGGCAACTGTCCTTGGAACAGATGATCTTCGATCATAGAACGCTGTCCAGCGGGAATGGTGAACGTTTTCACTTCTACGCGTCGTATCGGATACTTGGCAGTCGTTCTGCTCAACGTCTGACTGACGTCGTTTCCCACTTTAGGTAACACTTCCACACGACGCACGTAAAGTCGGGCTTCTTGTATGATAGTTTTGTATTCATTGGTATGGGCCATCAAATGGAAAGCGGCACTGCTACGATTCAGTCTCAGACGGATATCCACCCCGTTGAGCAAATACTTTTCTTGTAACCACATGTCCAAATGCAAACGATCCATCAGTTCTAAACTTCGCCCTTGCAGAATTTTCTTACGACGGTCGTTAAACCCCACATTGTGAGGATTGTCATCTTCTGTCAGAACTGTGTCGCTAAACGTGGCCACACCTGCCGTGCCAGGTTTCCATACCACGCAAGCATCCAGATGAGTATTCTTGGCTTCTTTTCCGTACGTCAGTACGTCAAGAGATTTTCCAGGTAGGCACGATATGGGTAAGTATCTATGTTGCTGCTGACCAAGATTGTTATTCAAGTACAAGTCCACTTCGCTGAACAAGGAATGCATGAAATTGTTGACAGGAGCTACTCTAGCATCGCCTCCTGGATTGGTGTTGTCCGTTTTGATCACTTTGACTTTCAAATACAGGTAACTGCTATTCAGATCGATGTAATCTTCGGGCTGACCTTTGATTTCAAACTCGATGGGAGCGGAATCCGTCAAAGAGGAGACGGGGTGAAATTCCACCCATTGGGATTCTTGCATCGTCATCATGGTGGGTGGTATGGCAAACAGATCCAGTTCCGACTTGGAACAAGCGCAAGACTCTCGGGGCATCATTTTTTTCTCTTTCTCAATAATCGAAAACGTCTAAGTCTGGAACGGTTCTTCTTTTCTTTGCCTTTCTAGCTTTAGACGTGTGAAGTCGGGTGAAAGGGTGTTTTCTTCGTCGTCTCTTTCTGCCTTGTCCTTGCTGAATGCCTGACTCGGTAGCGTGCAGGGCATTTATAGGTGTGTCTCGTCGGCCCAAAAGGTCTTTACCCGTTTGCAGCAAGACATTTTTGCCTGCCCTCATGAAGGCTTCTTTTGGGTTTTGTTTGTCGATGATGACATTTTGGAGAAATTCTTTGCCTTGTGTCAGTGTCGCATCTTTCAAGGCGTGCAATCCGCGTGTCACCATCGGTTTCAACACCGGAGCCACCGAACGAAAGGCCGATTTTAACATATCTCCTAAACCGTGTCCTCGCTGTCGAGCAACCCCTCGGTACACTGAATACATGACTTACAAGTCGTGAGAGAACCGTTTTCGAAAATGGAGTTTCACCGTGACTTTTCCTTTGGTGAATGTAATATTTTGTCCCAGATCTCCTTTTATAGCAATTTTGACCGTGTCCAAAGAAGACTTACTGACAGGCAAATAGTGAGGATGTACAAATTCGCGGTGAACGTGGTAAGTGTTTCCACCTTGCTCGTCAGCGTTCGTGGCAGAATCCACTTTGAAAGGAATGACACGCAGTAACGGCACAGAGGTGTGTCCCACCACGTTGTACTCCACCACATCGGAGTACACAAACATCAAATTCAGTCCTTGGTTCAGTTCTACCGGGACACGAAATAACTTGCTAAAAGACTCGTTGTCGTAAATGATTGGTAATTCGTTTTTCTTCATCATGACCATTCTCATGTTCATGTCTCCGCCCAACATGTCAAACAATTCAGGACAAAATAAAATGGACACAATTTTACTCCCGTCAAATTTCATCAAGAAGCGACGAGCTGCTTTGTGGTATTCCATGGTGACACTTTTCTTGACACCTTCCAAAGCTTTCATAAACACGACATTAAACCTGGAGGCTATGGTGCTCACCAAATGTTGACCACTAAAATAATAGCCTGGGGAAATGGACAAGTGATAGGTGGTGCACTTTTGATTTTGTGTGCCAGGGGTTTTTATGTTATATTTGCCATGGGTATCCAAGTACTGTTGCATTTGCTCGTCATGAACTTCCACATCAAAAAATTTTGATTGGGAAGGACATTGAGGACTTGGGTCGGGTGAATGATTTGCACTAAAGCCACTTCCCAATGGGCTTCGTGATCTAATGGGATGGTCTGAGGTAATTTGGCCGTGTAACAGCACATCGTGTTCTTGGGAAACACCTCCATGGAACTGTCACTGGGTAAGGTTAAGTAAAATTGGTTAGTGTGACTCATAATTCCAGAGTTCTGTGGCTGTCCGAGGGGTTACTGGACGTTAGAGGCGTGTCTCCGCCTAAAATGGGGTTGTTGTTGTGGTTGTTATTGGAGTGGTGACTGGCACTGGCACTGGACACAAGGTTCCCGTTGTTCCCGTTCGAGGAGAATTTCAGGAAGGGATTGGGAAGCAGGTAACCGATGCAACTGCTTAATAATATGGTCCACAATTGTTTGTCTCCTTGTTGCAAACTCAAATTGGCGATGGTTGCCCCGATGACACAATACACCACGAAGATTTGGCAGAAAAAGACGATTTGCGTTTTAGGCACACGTTCTCCACACCACACCCACAAGGGTTGTTTTTGCAAATCTTGCAGAGAAGAACTGGGTGAAGGATTGGTAGCCGTAGTAGCTGCGTCTGTGTGAAAGGGCATGATGGTCACTTCTTTTTATAGTCGATGACTTGCGAAGGATCGATCCAAGAATCAAAACTGGGTGGATATCCTTTCCAACGTACTTTGACTTCTTTGACACGTCGTTTGCCCACTTTACGGGTTCTGCGTTCGAGAACGCTTTCGATGTCGTACACGTCGTCTTCTTTTTTGGTGACACATTGTAACTCGGGCAAATAAAACGTTCCTTTGAACACTTCTCCGTTCATGTCTTCCAATTTATAGACAATAGGATGACGGCCATGCACTCGTCCAGTGACACGAAACAATTCGGTAGTCCAGTTAGGTAAGTAACCTTTTTCGAAAGTACGTTTGGTTTTGCCAATGCGCACCCAATCTCCTACGGTCAACTCTCCACTTTTCTTGGGGACAGCCCTCGTCGAGGACGTACCAAACAGGCGCTCAAAGACAGCACTTCGTTTTTGGGAGTCACCTGTTGCGGGGCACGTCCGATGCTTCGATGGTAAGATTGGTTGTACGCTTGCACCAGGTGCGGTAAGATGTCGATGTACTTCAGAGTGTGATGATGCGTAAAATATTTCCACATGCGTTCTTTTAAAGTGCGTTGAAATCGTTCCACGATGCTGGCTTTGGTTTCCGGATTCTCGGTGGTAAAAAAATGAATGTCACGTTTCTTTAATTCTTTTTGGAAAGCTTGGTTCAGAAATTCGGTGCCTTTGTCCGTTTGCCATCGAAGAGGGTGACGACCGCATTGTTTCAACACTCGTTGCAGGGCTCGCACTAACTCACTGCTCGATTTGGAAGTGAAAGGTACGACCCAGGCAAATTTGGAAAAGACGTCGATGACACAAAACAAATATTTGTAGTCACGATTGTAGCTGGCCAAATGAGAGACATCGGCTAAATCGGCTTGCCATTGATGATCGATGCCTTCCACTCGGGTGTGACTTCTGGAAAACTTGCGTCGAATGGGTTTGTATAAAGTGTAGGTAGCTTGTTCTTGTAACCATTGTTGCACTTGAGGTAAACGGAGACTTTTCAGTCGAGTTTTAGCAGCACGATACAATTTTTGAACTCCTGCGTAACCTGCAGGATGGGAGGGATTGTAGTAAATGCTGGCTAACACCTTCTCCATTTTTTTGGTTTCTTAATAAGGCACCCACTCTTCGAGGATGCTACTTTGGGTGGGACGAAAGGGTGGTTTGGAAACGGATTTACGTGTCCGATGAGCTACGGGAGTAGAAGTCGAAGGTAGTGGTGTTGGAGGTGGCAATGGAATGGCTTTGATCTTCTTTTCTTTTTTCACTTCTGGTTTCCCTTCTTTCTTTTTCACTTCTGTCGAAGGAGGAGTGGACATCATCTTTTTAATCCAAGCTTTCATTTCTTCTTGTTTGGGTGTGGGGGACGGAGTCAACAAGGATAATGCAATCTCACTTGAAATGGGAGCTGCTGACGGTGTTTGAAACACTTCTCGTATCTCTTCTTCCTCAGGTCTTCGTGGGATAGCATTTCTGGTGACCCCTGGGGATCGTAGTAGTGGTGGTAGTGGTACTGTTGATGGTGCTGGACTTTTCATCAAGGTCTTAAAATCTTTCAGAGTGGGAAGAGCTGTTTCGTCTAAAGCTTTCTGGTGAAAGAGTTTCAGTCGTTGCAAGAGTTGACCGTACTTTTGCGATTTTTCTGTTTCGGACAAATCTTGGCGATCCATCAAGGACTGCAATTCGTGTTGTAACTGGGACATCTCGCTCAAATTGGGATTGGGAGGAAAATGCGGGGTGCGTTGTTCTTGCCAACGATGGTATTCCATCCATCGTTTGTAAGGCACTAAAGCTAGTTTTCGTCCTTCCATGGGATGTCAGGGGTCGATTCTGAGATCTTGGGACTTCAGAGGGCCTTTTTATCTTGCTCCCACCAGTCCTCCCAACATGGTTCCCAAGACTCCTTTCAGCAAGGGGCCTAACAAGAGGGGTAAAATGCCTCCACGTTGGACCAACATCTTCTTCTTTTGACGAATGGGATTTTTATTTTAACCATTTGGCGAAGAACGTGACGATGTTTGCCTAAGCATTGTTTCTGGTGTTTGGACAAAGGGATCGTGCCTTTCAAGACGTTCAAACAACATTCGCACACGATGACCTCTTTGGAAGCTGATTGAATGAGTTTTTTCGTAGGGGTGGAGAAGCTTTGGACAGGACAGATAACATGTCCCCATGTTTGACTAAACGAGGAGGCAGTCCTTTCCTTTTCTTTCCTTGGGGCTGTTTAGAAGAGGGATGTTTTCTGGAGGGTGACATCTTCAGGAGCACCAAAACACTGATACCCCTACTTAGTCACAGGCCTTTTTTATACTGGAACGCGTCTACACTGATTGTCTTTACGTCGTATCAACTTCTGGACAGGCATGACACGTCGTGCAGGGGTACGTAACGGACTAAATCGAGCCAGTTCTTGCTTGGACAAATCCAGTAAACTTTGTAACATGCCCGATCTCTCTTGAACTTTGATTTTGGGAGAAGGTACTTTGTGAGCAGCGGCCACTGCCGCTAAATTGGAGGGCCCTGCCACTGGGGAAGTTCTTGGGGTTATCAACGGAGATGTTCTTGGTGTGATCAACGTCTCCAAGTACTCTTCAGTTCTTGGTGTCATCAACGGAGAAGTGAATGAACCTGAGGCTACCGGAGACGCAGTCACCGCCGTGGCAGGTCGTGGTTTGCGAGTGTAAGGTTGCGTCCTGGCCGAAGTACCTCTCTTGCGACTAGTTTTCTTCTGTGGACTTTTCTTTTTCTGGGGACTTTTTCTCTGTTTCTTTTTCTGGGGGCTTTTCTTTTTTCGGGGTGGTGTCTGGTAAGAGGAGGGTCCCGCCACTGGAGAAGTTCTTGGAGACACGGGTCTCCTTGGGGGCTTAGTCTTGGCACCGTGGCTCTTTTCCTTCTTCTTGGAGCTTCGTTTGACTTTTTTCTTGGGGAGAAGTTTGTGAGCATTAGGATCCCATCTTAAGAGAGAGCGAATGATGACCCCTCCTAGAGTACCGCTCCCTCCAGGTTTCAAAATGATTTGTTTTTTGGTTTGAGTGTCGATGCGGGGATCGGCCAGTTGGGTCAAAGCGACTTTGTTTCGATCAAAAAAGCGTTTGGTTTGATGAGGAATCTGAATGATCCCTTGTAGTAATTGACGTGCTGTCACCGTGTACCATCGTAAGACTTCTTTGAGACTAGCTTCTAAGACGCGAGCCCGTATTTGTGGATTTTTTTCTCGACTGATGCCATACAAGGCACGAATCAGTTTGACAGGAAGATGCGACTGAAGGGACGTCATGTTCAAACTATGTGAGACAGACGAAAAGTGTCCGAGGTTTTTATAGATTTTTTTGTTGAGTGAAATTAAGTCGAGGACGGAGACGTGTACAGGACAGGCCCTCCGTCTTGGCCCCAGTGGTGAAACAATTGGGTACGAAATCGCAAATCATCGGGGGTCGTAGGTTTCAAATCGACGAGTAAATAGGCGTGTGGAGTTTGAGTGGCATCGTCGTATGCCTGAGTAAGCCAAGGCGTTCCTAACTGTTTGGCTAAGACTTGCACTTGCGATTTATCTCGAGGGCTTTTAAACAAGACCACGTAATGCGCATTGAGACTGATGGTGCGATGGGCTTTACTTTGTTGAAACAAATTTTGAGTGATGTAAACGACACTAGCATTACGGTGATGCCCTTTGCGCGTGAACCACAGTTTAATTTCTTCTTCGTCTTCTCCTAACATGTCGTCGAAAATGACCAAATGGGTTTGATGGGAGTCAGAGACGATGCCGTCGTCTTCTTTAGGAATGCCTTTCACAAACACGATGGAATCGCCTTGACTTTCTTGCAAGAGGCTGTACGCCGATTGCCACTCTTTGTAGCACCACACGATGCGCTGAGGTGGACGATTGATCAAATGATGTTTGTGTTCGATCAAACGTTTGACGAATTCGGTTTTGCCTGAACCGCTAGGTCCAGCAATGAGCATGTTAAAGGGATGGCGAAGATACAAAGCCTCCCAACTAGCACAATCTAAGTGTTCGTCGATGACTTTGACAGAGGAGGAAGAGGGAGCAGAGACAGCAGAGGTAGTCATAGTGTCAGGAATGTCACTTGTGACACGAAAAACAGACAAGACAGAGTTTATATACTCTTTCAGGACACGTTTATTGAATGTTTCAAACATGAACACGAAAGACAAAAATACATAAAAGCCAAAGGCTTAAGTACAACGATAAAAGGCACATGAAAACCATCAACGTGGAATAGAAACAAGTGTCTGTCCAACATGTTTTGGGTAATGTTCTGATCAGTTCTATAGGGAGTAAGGTCACACAAATGTCCTCCCGAAAGGTTCTTTCAGGCATGTCCACGACAGTAGTGTCCTGGGTGACGGGTTCTTCTGGTACCGTCACTAACACAGGTTGAAAAGTAACTTTTTTCCTTGAACAACTCTAATGCATACTGGGCCACTTCTTGGGTCCAAGCCTCAAAACCCCCTTTTTTCCAGTCACGGACATCTGTCCAATGGGGGTGTAAGTCACAAGCTACACACACATCGTCATACACGTCTTCCGTAGCTAAAAGTTGACGAATCTTTTTTTCCCGTTGAGGTCGAGAAGTATCCAGATGAAAACGCAAGGCTTTGAGCAAAATGAGTCTTTCGTGACCATTTAAGGCCGTTTGGGTGGTAAGTACTGTTCGTAAAGAGTCCACAAGGAATCGACTGGTAAACGAAATCCCAGAAAACAAGTCACTAAGACACACACTATGCGTCGTCCCAAATTGAACGGATACAGTTCTTGTAATAATTGATGGTAATGATCCACGGTTTGAATATGGTCATTGAGTTCCTTCCACGGAATCTGTTCAATCACATGTGATAAAAGTCGTGGCATGGATTCCTGTTTTTATACTCTCTTTGTTTCGGAAGCAATACACGTACTTTCTAGCCAGAGATCTTCGTTCTCCAGTGGGGAATCTAAATCTTGCATACTATAACCTAAACTTCAGAGTTTGTTTAGAAGTTTCCTCTTCGTCTAAATAGATTCCACGTAAAATATGTTGGTAATCCTTTAACTCGTCTTCCTCAATGCGTTGCACTAGGTGAATGTCGAAGTAACCAAAATGATGAACATTTCGTTCATTCACTAACTCAAAGTGTTGAACAAAGTCTGACCACTGAAACAATTTCTGACGAATCAGTTCTCTTATACCATTGATGTACCAGTGGTTAAACATCTGGTGACGTAACGGATTCAGCTGTTCTTTACGTTTGACTTGTATTTTGACCAGCTCTCGGTAAATGCGTTCTCTCAACTCCACAGGCAAAGCTCGAATGTTCTCTTGTAAAGTATCCATGAATAGGTCAGTCAGTACAATTCACAATCTTCTCCTAGAGCAAAAGTAATCCACATAGTGAGTAATTTCTGAACACTGCCACTCAGGGTAACGTCCAAGAATCTCATTGAACTCTTTTGATGTAAACGGTCAAGAGTGATATAATAGGATGATTGCACACTTGACACAGAGAAATCTAACACATTGATTAATTTTTTTCACTTTCCTCTTGTGAATTTCTCGGCACAAAAGTTCTACAGTCACCCATTGAGATTTCACTCTGGCAAGCCCTGCCAAACTTCTTTGTAAATCTTCTCTTGCAGTTCTTTAGGTAATGATTCAATATCGCTTTTGAAATGAAGTTTAAATACTGGTCTTGGTGATGTCCAACATTTAACTCCTAACCAATCTGGTTTCTTCTTCAACGACATGGCAAGTTACTTCAATGTCTCGGTCCCACTAAGGGTAAGTAATGACAATTCGGTGACCAACAAACATGTTCTAGGTAGGCTGAATCTTGTGGTTCTCAGTGGTGAAGTGACACACAGCAACTGAAGCACTTGACTTCATCCCCTTCGCCCAAGTAGAAAAATCCGGCTCTGGCTAATTCTTCGGGGGTCGGTCCTCCCAGATACTTAGGCCATTTTCATTTGAACGATTGAAGACGATTTTCAAAGTCGCAATATCCCGACAAACGCACAGGAAACGAATATTCGTCTTTCACAGGTTCGTTTCGATGAGGGTTGGGTGACATGGACAGGAGTTTGCTCAGGGCTGGATGACATCCGTAGGGGGGTAGACGTGAAGGTGAACATCCACCTTTAAAATGAAACCCAGTAAAGTGTCCAAGAGGACGAGCGGCATCGCTTTCGCATCCTTCAGGTTTGGCACGCATAGCATCACTTTCCATCATAGGGGTAGTGAGAACAAAGTTCCCATGATGCTTTACGGCATCGCTAAGGTCACAGCGTACATCATCGTTCCCATCGCAAGGCTCACAATCGCATTCCACTTCAGAAGTCCCACACTTGAAGTGTACCTGTCTGAACTTGTTTTGTGTTTCTCTGAAAGTATTCATCTTGTTCGCTTGGTCTTGGTAGTCACAATGAACTATCGATCTTGCCTAGGGTTCCTTTTTATATACAGACCAATACCGACGTGTCCACGGTAAGGTAAAATGACTGGGAAGTCGCACTCGCTTCTGGTAGACGATTTGATAGACTTTTTCCAAGGGTCGACTGACGATGTGGTGAGTGGGTAAACGTACAATCTTGTTGGGTTGATAGGTGGTCACTTTAAAGTGGTCATCTTCTCTAGACCGCAAGGCTTCTTTCAATACGTCAAAGTTCACCACTCGACTGGTACGATAATTCAGAGTCAATCCTTTTACTTTACACTTCGCGTGCACTTCTCCTTGTTTGTCCCGGTATTCGTAACCGTAACTTTTAGGACCGCCACTGGCGAAACTTAGAATCTTCGTAATTGACCAAGATCAAATCCTGGCGAACGACGTCCACGTGTTTCATGAATTTGGTTTTGTCGTGAATCATCTGAAAGTAGCGGGAAGGTTCGGTCAAATATTCCGTCTTGGGTAAACACGGTCGTTGTGCCATTTTAGTGTGACACCAGGACGGATAGCCACTGGCTTCTTGCTTCAGTTTCAAAAAGGCATCCACGTAGTCCGCGAAAATGCCTTTCTGCGTGGGGTCACCCTTGTGGTATTGTTGTGTCTTGGGAAAGTGGCAAATTTCGTACACTTCTAACAGTTGGTATCCCATGTCCAGAGCTTTGAACAATTCTACGCTGACCCACGTCCCCGTCAAGGCCCGTTCTTCCTGGGTGTGATGACAAGGTTGATCTTGGTCGCACGTTTCGGCACAAGTACGGCACAAAGGAAACATCAGTTTACCTTGGCAATCTTGAGGTAAGACGGGATGGTACAAGTCCGTGGGAGGCAAAACTTTGCACTTGATCAAGCCATCGTATTGTCGAATGTTTTTCAGGTCGATGTGTTCCGTCAACAATTGTGGGTGCCCTGCAGGAAAGCGACAATATTTGCACACGTAAGGTTACAGCGAACACACGTCCAAGTATTTGATTTCTTCTCCTTTCTCTTCGTCGGCATGGTACAGCAAACAGGTGGCATTGGTCCTTCCTCCGTACAAACTATCCCTCGGGTTCAGGGGGTCCATGAACTGCTAACTTTCCACGAGGCGTTTAAACTCGGGATCGGTTTTCAAACGGTGATCGTATTCGTGTTCCCACATTTCCACCACTTGGTATCCTTCCTGTTCTAACTTTAGGCGTCGCTGACAAGTGTCCTGGTACAAGTCTTCCATGGTTCGTTGTAAAAACTGATTTTTAGTGCCACGGTCAGGGTAACAGACGGGACATCCGTGAAATAAGCAACCGTTAAACTCGTACATGATCTTGGGGTTTTCTAAGTCCCAGCCATCGACCGAATGCGTTCCGATGGTCTTTTCGCCCCCTCCGTTGCGGGATTGCTGAATCCACTTGTCTTCCTTGTCGCACAAGTAACGTAACCAGCGTAGGGCTTTGACCGAGTATTGACGTTTGACATAGTTGGTCGTTTGAGGACTGATGACAGCCACGGTGTTTTCAGGCATGAATCTTTGGCGGTACACTAAGGAACACGCTTTGGCAATGGTGCAAGCTTCTTTCAAAGGATCGACCCCTCCGTGTTCCATGAACAGTTCTCGAAATTTTCCACAGCAACGTCGTAAAATGTCCATGTCGGAACGACAATACTTTAACATTTCTTCCTGAAAGTCGAACGGGTCTGAGGCGTGAGCCTGGTACCAAGCGTAGAAAGCTTGTCGTTGTTCGGTACACATGTTGTCGGGGTCGTAATAGTGAGCCTCAGGTAAATGGGGTAGAGCGGGTTGTTGATTGGCTTCCGTATTGAAAAAGTGCGGAAAGTACCCTTTAGCCATTTCTGTCATTCCAAACGTTTTAGGCATTCGGCTCAAAGGCATGGCCAAGTAACTCATCGAATCTTTAAACTGTACTTGTCCCACTTGCATGAAAATGATTTTGGCTCCGTTCAAAGTGACTTTAGGACGTTCGGTGCCTTGTTCCGTATAGTATCTGAAAAGAAACTGTCCATCGTATCCGGAGAAATTGTGAGCCATCACCGTGGCATGACGATGACAATCTTCGTAACGTTCGATGTCCTCTTGGCTCCACGTCTTGTCGATGGGGTCTAAGACCCATCGGGCGAAATCGGCTAGCGTGTTCGGCCCTCGAAAGATTTTTTCACGTCCTCCAGAAATCTTACTGCAGTGAGGGCAATGACTGAAGATAGGTTCTTGAATGCACTTCTCGCACGCACGATGAGCCACGCAGAAATTAGGAATGTGAATGCCGGTCTCTTGTATGCATTCGAAATCGAAAAAGATGAAATTGCCTTTCTTCTTGTGTCCATCCTCTTTCTCTGGTTGGGGTTGGTATTTTTGCACGTAGCATTGGTGTTCCAAGTCCACGATGTGGTGACAAGTGTGACATTTTTTCTTTCCTCGACATACGTGTGCCTTGACAGTATTGGTACATATGCCTTGTCCACAGGTAGGGCACAATCTCAGGAGTTGTCAAGCACATTTCTGCTGTGAACCTTGCGTCTTCAGATGTTGTTGGTAACAGGCAGGGCTGACAAACGTGCGCAGACAAGTTGAACAATGCACTGGTTCTTGTCCTTCATTCAGACAGGGTGGAGAGGCCAAACATCCTGAGCATTTCGATCCACAATGCTTGTGTTGCTCTCGATTGTTATAGCCATAGTCACATTTCTCACAATAATAAACATATCCCAGGAATCCGGTGATAGTGGTAATGGTATGGAAATGGTCATCGTGATGATAAAGGTGAATGTATTTTCCATCCTTAAAATCTTGGCCTCGAAACAACAAAGGTCCGCGCACTTCTTGAGGGTGCACTTTCAAGGTGTATCGTGGAGCTAGGGCATCTTGCAATTTTTGCATCTCAGGAATGCCACAGGATTTGTCTTTGGGCAAGCCGGCTTGTTGTAACAGGAGTTCTGCTTCGTTTCGTTGTTTGGCTCGGTCGGATTGTCCAATAGTTTTCCAGGTTCTTTTCCATTCTACCGTGTCGTTCTTGTTGGCATAGGTTCGTCCCATCACGATAGCACGGGCTAAACACATCTGGTCTTGAGGGTTGTTAATTCGGACGAGACTTGTTTTGGTGCTGCGAAGCTCGTCCACCAATAACATCTTTTTGCGTCCAGACCCTTGAGGAGGAGAGACGTGGGTCATGTCCAGTGTGGCTTTTCCATCGGTGATGTCAAACTGGTCATTGGATTGTTGTACGTGTTGAATCTTGTCCATGACTTTGGAAGCGGTCAATTCTGCAGGTCTGCTAAACTCGATCCAAACAGGGGATTTCAAACCGTCGTGTTGTATGGAAAGTCTCAAGCGATCGTCTTCTTTGGGTTGACATTGTCACTTGAGTGTGGTAAGTAAAGAATCCCATACCCCGGTGATGAACCCTTCTGCTTTTTCCAACGGTACTTCGAACTTGAAATCAATTTTCTAGAGAAGCGCTTTTCTGTCTCTCGAATGGAATAGTATTTTTCAGGGTTAACTAAGGGTGGTGAACTTTCTTTAGAGAGTTTGGATTCTGGTTCACTCATGTCCTCTTCAAAATCATTGGCATGAATTTGTGCCAAGACTTCAGCCCTGGTACGAGGCGATAGATCACGTTTCTGCCTCTTACTTTCTTCTTCTTTCTTCTTGAATGAATTGGATCGTTTCATCTTGATAGCAAAACGTCAAATGACTACAGCTTAAACACCATGGACTAATTTATAGTCATGGGAGACCAGCGTATATAAAGGGTATGTGTCTTGTCCTTTCACTATTCATTTCACTCTCAAACCGAGCACAACGATGGAAGAGACTAGCCAAATCGAACGTTTCATCAGAGCTTTGCGAGGGGTCATTAGAAAATTCTCTTCAGACCAGCCGACGGACTACTCTCCTTCCTTTCGAGATAAAAGTCAAGATACTTGCTATATCTGTCAGAAGAAAGGGCATTGGTCTTCAGAGTGTCCAGACCGTCAAAAAAGAAAAACAGGGGCTAGAAGAGACAAAAGTCAAGATACCTGTTATCATTGTCAAGAAAAAGGACATTGGTCTCCAGATTGCCCAAAAAAGAAACAAGAGGAGTCAGAAGAAGAGAGGGATTCTTCAGAGGAAGAAGAAGAGAAGGAAAAAAGAAGACAGGTGAAGAAAAAGAAACAGGAGAAGAAAAGAAAAAGGGAAGAAAGTGAGGAGGAAGAGTATGAAAAGACTATGATGGTGAAGAAATTCAAAAAACAGAGAGACTAAACAATGAGACAGAAGAAGTCTATGAACTTTTTAAAGTTATTTGTTGTGAATTGTGAATTGGATTGTAAATATTTATAAAAGAATAAATTAGATATAAAGGTAAGTGTCTTTGGGTTTTGATTTTAAAATAAGAACGTACACTCACACACTCATACACAGACAAATACTATAGGGGTAAAATGTTGTTTTTTTTTTGAGTTATTGGCAATTGAAAGTCTATCTCTTCTCGACAAATGTGGGTGGCCCTGAAAAGGGCCTGTTTTGGTGCAGGGTTGAGTTTAAGCAATCAACTTTAACTGCCTTAAGCCTTTGCCACGGCCAAGGCCTACTTCTGGACTGCGTAATGTTGATGATGATGATGATTTGGTTGAAATCACTAAGGGTGGCACGGTAGGCTTAGTCACAGGGTTGGAGTGTTTAGCTCGGGAAGGTCGTATTCTCTTTGGTCGTGATGAAGAAGTCTGATACATTTGTTTCAGACTTCTTAACTCCGCTAAAATGTCTAACAGTACTGTGACCGTTTGATTTTCACACCCTTGTTTCTTTGCTGCTACTTCTTCTTCTTCTTGTTTTTTTCTTACCTCTTCTTCTTGCTGTAGGAGAAAAGCTTGTTCCGCTTCCTTTTGCTGTTGTATAAATTTCTCCAATTCTTCTTTCTGTCTCTGTCTAAAATTCTCCATGTGCGGTAATGAAGAAGGTGACGAAGGTTCCGGAACAAATTCTTGCGAGGTAAGAAAATCCACAAAATCCCAATTCACCTCTTCTGAAAGTAAGTCCGGGTTCCCTTGGGTAGTCTCCACCGTCGGTGCACCCCAATTTATCGTTTTCTGAGTTTCCGTCATGTTGAAAAAACTGTCGCATAGATTCACTGCACACAGGCGCTAGCGAATCTATATAGACTACGTGACGTCACAGACTGCTTTCTTTGGATTGGACGTGGGCTAACTGAATTTTGTAACGCGTGTTTGGATTGGTCAACGAACTCAATCCGTTTCAATCCTTCCTCTTCCTATAAATAAGTGCAGTTCACTGCATTGATTCACCTGTTCTCGGCGCCGCAACATGTGGACCGACGTGCACTCTTCAACGCTTGTGTCAACGATGATGTTCAGGACGGACATACCGATGTATTTCCGATCCGAGTGGACAGTTGTCCATAGGACTGACACGAGCCTATGGATACGTAGGATTTACGTGGAGAGGCAAGAATGCCTGAAAAGAGTTTTAGTTTATGGACCTACCATTAGACGAAGCCTAAGAAGAAGAAGATGTTGCAGATGCCCTTTATGTTAAGGGCATATTAACATAAAACCAAAGGCCTTTTCAGGGCCACCCACATTTCTCGAAAAGAGATAGACTTTCAATTGCCTACCCCTTTTTTTATTTTATTTTTTTTGTTTAAAAAAAAAATAGAGACCCCTCCCTGTTTCAGTTTTCGTATGTTCTATTTCCATGGACCCATCAAGTCGGGACCATATTAAAATAGGGTCCCGACCCTGTTCCATTTTCCCTTGTCGCTCAACAGACCCACAATCTATTCCCATGTTCAATTCCCCTTGAGGCTAGAGTTGCCCAAGACTTTTTTCTATGTTCAATTTCCCTTGAGGATAGAGTGACCCAAGACTATTTCCCCATGTTAAATTCCCCTTGAGGCTAGAGTGACCCATGATTTTTCCCCATGTTAAATTTCCATTGAGGCTAGAGTGACCCAAGGGGTCATGTAATGCTAATTTCCATTGAGGCTAGGGTGACCCTATTCACTACTTTCAAGTGTTGATGTGCCTTTTTCAATCATTTTTCTTCTTCTTCTGGTTCGCCAAGGATGGCAGGTACAAACAGTTCAAATGGTGGATATTAAACAATTCATGATTGCCGTTTGTTATGTACCGACAAAAAAGCAATATAGACAGGAAACTTCGGTTCTGTTACCAGGAGGCAAAGCAGTTTATGCTAAAGGGACATTTAAATCACGTATACCAGGCAAACACCACATAAACATCTAAATAACCTATACCAGGCAAATACCAGAGGAAGATCTAAATCGCGTATACCAAGCAAAATGCTGAATTAAAAATAACGATTTATACAATCGCGTAATGGAAATTTATCTTGATGGAAATGGATTTTACAATTAATTCCATGTTATAAAGCCATTTTTAACAAAATATACATATTCATGCCCGTCAGTCTGTCTGTCTGTCTGTCTGTCTGTCTGTCTGTCTCTCTCTCTCTCTCATGGTGGAAGCTATGTCTGTTAAATGATTAGCTGATAAAGAACAGGGACACCTAAAGCAGACAACAAATTGGGTTGTCCAATTAGCTAATGAAGAATTGGACACCTAAAGCAGACAACAGATTGGGTTGTCCAATTAGCTGATGAAGAACAGGGACACCTAAAGCAGACAACAGATTGGGTTGTCCAATTAGCTGATAAAGAATAGGGACACCTAAAGCAGACAACAGATTGGGTTGTCCAATTAGCTGATAAAGAACAGGGACACCTAAAGCAGACAACAGATTGGGTTGTCCAATTAGCTGAGGAAGAACAGGGACACCTAAAGCAGACAACATATTGGGTTGTCCAATTAGCTAATGAAGAATTGGGACACCTAAAGCAGACAACAGATTGGGTTGTCCAATTAGCTGATGAAGAACAGGGACACCTAAAGCAGACAACAGATTGGGTTGTCCAATTAGCTGATGAACAGGGACACCTAAAGCAGACAACAGATTGGGTTGTCCAATTAGCTAATGAAGAATTGGGACACCTAAAGCAGACAACAGATTGGGTTGTCCAATTAGCTGATGAAGAACAAGGACATCTAAAGCAGACAACATATTGGGTTGTACAGTTAGCTGATAAAGAATAGGTACAACAGACAACACACTGAGTTGTCAAATTAGAAACACGACATCCTCTTACAACGTGTCAAGTTTCAAGACTCAGAAAGTTTTTTTTTATATTTGTGCATATCTTCATTTTTATCATTTTTGAAAAAAAATAACTCATTGTAAAGATTTGGTGCAGCCATTTCTCATGATGTAAACAAATCTGACAATATTCACACGAGTTATTACACACACACACACCTATACAGACCTATACATACACACACATATACATACACACACCTACGTGTGTGTGTTTGACAGACATAATGTATATTCCGTCGGATTGGAATTTTGTTCACGATAAAAACTGCATCAAATCTTGACATTTAGTTTTTATTTTCAAGATAGCAAAGTAAAAGTGATGAATTGGTCGATTCACATTGATAAATTTTTAAAACTTTGACAGTCAAAACAGATATATGGGTTTAAACTGGACAACCCACTGTTTGGTCTAAATTCTTGATACCTCTCATGCATCATGGTCTGATGGGAGTCTCGGAGTTTTATCGATGTACACGTGTTATACATGAGAGAATCGATAGCTAAACTAATAAAAAGATTCTGTGAAAGGTTCGATAATACATACTTTTCTGACCAAGTAAGAACTTTCTACCTTGGACAGATCCAGTAGCGATGCTTATTTTGGAAAGATAATTCTTCAAAAGATCTAAAGCTATTCTTTTCCACTTCAGTCTAATTCCGAGGAAGACGATAAATACTCAGAATGTAACACGTGATTACTGAAACTATTTTATCCTGGCGGATCTGGCATTTGAGTAGTTTGGTTAGTTCGCGGAAATATACTAAGGTCAGTCTCTAGGCACGAAGCTTTACCTTGTACTTATTTTGTACACTTATTTCTGATTGTTTTATCCAGGAAAGGACAATGATCAATTTCTGGACATGAAGCTTTACATTATTTCTTTCGTGGAAATAAGATAGGAAATGGACAAAGGTCAGTCTCTGGGCACGAAACTTTACCTTGTAATTATTTTGTTCACATAGCCCTGGTTCTTTTCTCTAGAAACTCTGATAGTTTCATGCGATGTTAGTGAAAGGTCCTTTGACCATTTTTGCCGACAATTTTTCTGTGTGTGTGTGTGTGTGTGTGTGTGTATGTGTCTGTGTGTGTGGGTGTGTGTCTGTGTGTGTGTGTTAAATATTATAGTACATGCTGGAAATAATATCCGATGTATCCCATTTTTCAGTATCATTTTTGTCTTAGTCATAGTTTCTAGCACTTTCCGTGTAATGCACAAGATAATATACATTATACCCCGTCTTAAACCTACGTCAATAAAATAATTTTACTATTTATTTGTTTTTCTATATAAATGTTCCCAGCTGTTATTGTTTGCAATCTTTTCTCGCCGTTACTGATTCGGCCTCGTGTAGGTTTGTGATTTATTTAAGTGGATTCTGACTCGCTCCGGCAGCCCCTGTCAAACGGCAATTAGATACCTGCAATTTTCCAATTACGGACCAGTTGCAATCAGTGTGAACCAATATTGGATGATTTTGGAAAAAGGATAAACTACTCACTAATTCACTTTAAATAAATTTTCATACATTTAGGGAAATCGAACTTCAGTGTAATTTTGTAATATTGTCCCGGGACTACACTCACAAATGTTGTTCGTTATTTCCTGGCACTGGACTTGTTGCAGTCATGCTTCGCTGCTAGTTTCATCCAGTGAAAGTGCTTCGCTTCTCGATTGAATAAAGAAATTCGAACTATGTGTTGGCGCGTACATTTCCTCCCAGCTGGTAACAAAATCTGCGTAAATAGTAACCTGATTTTGTAACATTGTGAAGGATATCGGACCTTTTAGGTTTAGATTGTCTTCACAGAGTCTGGTTTCCATGGAGTTCTTGTATCAAGTCCTAATACCAGGGCATGTGAAGGGCAGGAAGTTAGAGAAATAAGCGGATACTTAATAACGATTGGCGATAATTGCCAGTAGAGCGCCAAGTGAGTGACGGAGACAAATAGGTGAAAATTAGTTAAGAAATATCAAATATTATCACAACTATGATAAACGGAATTTTATCTGAAAGGCAAACAAACTCAACGTGCACCAAACTGCCATTATTGTATCGGTAAAATAAGCCTGAGCGTTTTCATTTGGACAGGTCAACAGATGTGGATGTGATGACCAGTTAGTCTAAAAAAGACAGGACAAAACTGTGCGAAAAGGATATTTTTTTCTTTCTAACATAGGATCAGTATAAAAAGTCTTAGGGAACATAAAAAGAATGGAATAATGCGCTTAATTAAGAAATCCAGTCGAGCATCTCAAAACTTTGCATTGCATTTGTATCGAAAATGAATTCCTATTTTACAGTTGAAGCTACCAAGCGTACAGTTTTTCATAATGATGACACTATTTCTGATGTTTTGAGGATGGTATTGATATTCAAACTTTACTGGATGTTATACCAAAACATGCATTGAACTTTTAAACCAAAAGAAATAATAGAATACTCTGACATTCTATGACAACAGTAATTTTTGTAGTTTTCAGTTTTATTCCAAAATAAACATTAGACTCATATACAGATATAAGATGAGTCAGCGCGAGGATTTAAAATAAAAGGGTTATTTACTTCAAAAGAGAGTGAAAATATACAGGAAGCCAAGCAGAAAAATGTCTAAGACTAATAGTCCTTCCAGACACATTGCGAAAGTTGAGGAGCAAGTGAGCTCGGCGCCAGAAAAGGCCCCTTCCACAAACGGAACACGGAACACTTTGTCGGTGAAGAATTCGGAAACAAATTCGGAGACAACGTACAATGGATCGGTATCCGGTTCGACGACAAACCTTCAGGACTCAGATAAGCTCATCTCACTTTGCCTGAAGGGGGACTGGATTGTGGTGGAGCAAATCCTAAGAAACATTAAGCGCGGTCATTCAAGTTTATCATTCGCAGAGGAGGCAAGTATATGATTTTGTTAATACTTTTAAAATGACATCTATGGATATATTACATAAAAAATGGATGTACGAATAGTTTTGATGTATATTACGTTACCGTGGCGATAGCACGAGATGTTATGAAATTAATGAATATGGGATTGGTAATAATTGAGAAATTATGCAAATAATGGAGGTGGAATTTGGAAAAACTGAGGTTTCAAAAGGCACTTCCGTTACCATATTTGCATGCATTTTGTTATGACGGACCATTCAAGAAGCTAAAACTTTATTAATGTACCGCAAAACATATTTTTTTTTCTCGTTTCCTTTTATGCTTTGTGGGGAAAGATCAACAAAATGAGGTACAGGAACTTTTGAAGAATTTGTTTTCTCTCTTTACTTTTTTTTATTGTAATGGTTACATAAAGGGTGACATAAATTACATTAAAATAGCTGCAGGAGGGGGAGGCCTTTAGTAGGACAGGGGATCTACGCTAGTTCAGTGGTTAGCGTGGCGGACTTAAGACAGAACGGTGCGTGTTTCGAATTCTACAATCGAACTGGCCTCTGTTAACCACTGTGGCGTGTCCTTGGGCAAGATACTTTACTCCGATTGCCTCGGCATTAAATAATCTATGGGCAAGATACTTTACTCCAGTTGCCTCGGCATTAAATAACATATGGGCAAGATACTTTACTCCAATTGCCTCGGCATTAAATAACCTATCGGCAAGATACTTTACTCTGATTGCCTCGGCATTAAATAACCTATGGGCAAGATACTTTACTCCAATTGCCTCGGTATTAAATAACCTATGGGCAAGATACTTTACTCCAGTTGCCTCGGCATTAAATAACATATGGGCAAGATACTTTACTCCAATTGTCTCGGCATTAAATAACCTATGTGCAAGATACTTTACTCCAATTGTCTCGGCATTAAATAACCTATGGGCAAGATACTTTACTCCAATTGCCTCGGTATTAAATAACCTATGGGCAAGATACTTTACTCCAGTTGCCTCGGCATTAAATAACCTATGTGCAAGATACTTTACTCCAATTGTCTCGGCATTAAATAACCTATGGGCAAGATACTTTACTCCAATTGCCTCGGTATTAAATAACCTATGGGCAAGATACTTTACTCCAGTTGCCTCGGCATTAAATAACATATGGGCAAGATACTTTACTCCAATTGTCTCGGCATTAAATAACCTATGGGCAAGATACTTTACTCCAGTTGCCTCGGCATTAAATAACCTACGCGTTTTGCTGTGCTGTAAAGCACCAAACAAACCAAACCAAACCAGCAATCGGACAAATTAGTTTTATCGAAAGTTGACTGTCTTACAAATGTATTAAACGCGGCACGCCTAATGAAACACGAATGCAATAATTGCAAAGTCCCTTAACGTATGTCCTGTTGATTTAATGGCTGTAAGAATCAATATACAAAGGACATTACGAAATATCCGAATGCAATGTACATTGACATCACATGGTTTCGTAAATATATATGAAAATAAATAAACCTTAGAATGCGCAAAAAATAATACGCCGGTCTGCGAAAGATACATTGTTAACTAGTTGAAACTCCTGCATGCCCTTCCTGTACGGACATTAAGACGTTTCTGATACGGATTTCAGGTATATTTTCATCAAAATGGATGACATACCCGCCGATATTAAACGTGATTGAGTATTTTTTTTATGACCTCCTTCTTACAAGGGGACCGTTCCGGTGGCATAGTGGCTAGACCGGCTGCCTCGGATGTGGGAGGTCGTGGGTTCAAACCCCGAATGAGTCATACCAAAGGCTTATAAAAATGGTACTAACAGCTGCCTCGCTAGACGCTCAGCTTTAAGAGGTTAGTGTTAGGACTGGTCGGCCTGGTGTCAGGATAATGTGACTGGGTAGGACTTCATGCTACGTGTCTGCGGCATGAGGCCCCAGTGCTAGACATCACTATAAATTGCCATACTACAGACAACGTAGCGATATGACTGCAAAATTGTTAAAGTTATGTTAAAATTCCAAATCGCAAATCGCACGTACTTGCAAAGGGTGGAACTAAAACCACTGCTGCCTAAGAAGAACCACAACTTGGCCATTCATTATGCATTTAAAAGACCCCAACAAGGCTGCGTGTAACCTATACGAAATTACTTGTCATGCTGCAGTGGACAGATAACTCTTCCAACGAAAGTGAGCTCAAATCCATGGTAGAGCTAGTTTTGTGGAAATTATAAGAAAAAGCTAAATATCGTGTAAGGGCATTTATTATAATACCTAAAGAGGGATAATAACATTTTTACAATTTTTTCAAAATTTAATGCGCAGTAGTATGCTTAAATATATCAATGTATACCACATGTAAATTTGCTGACCCCAATTTTTCTATCATGACACACAGCTATGGCAGAAAATCAGGCCAACATGTATGAAAGGTAACATACACGGCAGTGTATACATGCGTGGAAAAATATAAACATTCATCAAAACAGTTGAAAAGTTGTAAAAACATGAAAGTATAGAATAATGTAACTATATAAATGTATGGAGAAGTAAAAAAAATATTGAGCAATAGAAACCATAGAATTCAATATATCTCCTACACTAATGTAAGAAAACATCTAAGCAAACAAGATCTACTTGTGTAAATATGCTTATCCAGTAAAACTTGGGAATTTGTGACCGTATTGTACAAAAGAAAAAAAAAAGAAAAAATGGGAGGAAGATGGGGAAGGAAGAGGTTCCTTTACTAAAAATTCCCACCGAAAAAATTGCACTTTATTACAGCAACACTTTATGCTCCTTCTTGAAGAGTGAGCTTCAAGACTAAGGAAGATCACCTGATATATTCCATTAAATTGCTCGACTGTCAATCACCAAACACCTAATCAAAACAAATTACTTTGACCTGCAAAACCCTCACTGCCTTAACTCCTCATTATTATCCCCATAACCGTAATAAACATGTAAATGTCATAAACTTATTTATGTTGCAGCTAAATCCATATCTCATGTCTTTTGATACTTCGAGATCAAGTTTCGTGCTGAGAATATTTGGCATATGAAGGGTCATAACCAGTACCGGGTCTACATAAATAGTTGTATATAGACAGGGTCATAACCAGTACCGGGTCTACATAAATAGTTGTATATAGACAGGGTCATGACCAGTACCGGGTCTACATAAATAGTTGTATATAGACAGGGTCATAACCAGTACTGGGTCTACATAAATCGTTGTATATAGACAGGGTCATAACCAGTACCGGGTCTGTACAACTCGTTGTATATAGACAGGGTCATGACCAGTACTGGGTCTACATAAATCGTTGTATATAGACAGGGTCATGACCAGTACTGGGTCTACATTAAATCGTTGTATATAGACAGGGTCATAACCAGTACCGGGTCTACATAAATCGTTGTATATAGACAGGGTCATAACCAGTACCGGGTCTATATAACTCGTTGTATATAGACAGGGTCATAGCCATTACCGGGTCTGTATAAATCGTTGAGTAAAAACAGGGTCATACAGTACCGGGTCTAAATAAATCGTTGTCTATATACTGGGTCTTAACCTGTACCGGGTTTAAACTAAATCGTTGAGAGTATAGACAGGGTCATAATCAGTACCGGGTATACATAAATCGTTGTATATATAGGCCTACTGGGTCTTAACCCGTACCGGGTCTAAAACAAATCGTTGCATATAGACAGGGTCGTAGCCAGTATCGGGTCTATATAAATTGTCGTGTGCATACAGGGTCATAACAAGTACCGGATCAAAATCAAGCATATCTATGACACACACACACACACACGGTCTGTTTTAGCAACCAGGACTGACGCTCGGCCATTGTTGCTTATAAACTTCCAAATTAAAGGTGTTTTCCAAAATGGATCACAGCCATTTAGGCATTATGGGATTGTGAAGGAAATGCAAACATTTTTTACCTCCGAAATTGAAGCGCTAGAAAATGTGCAAATACTTTTAATATCAACTCGCGGTGAGGTTCTTATAATAGGTTATCCGGCATTTTGTTTAAGAGATTGGACTGTAAATAAAACAACATCCATTGGGTCACATATTTCGCTTCTGGAAAAGCAACGATGTCATCTTATATCACACAGACTATCACACCATAATCTAAATGAATAAACAAATTCCTTTAAATCAATATCAGTAATGCCTAAATATCATTAAAGCATAAACTTAACTCATTTATCTCCACAAAAATGGGAGGAAAATGCTACAAAAAGTAGACCGAGACTACTGACTCAGTGTCGTTGCCTAGGGTAATAAAAGTAGACCAGGGATGGATAAAGCAATATTTAGTTTGATGTTATCAATACTTAATGCATTAATTAATATTATACCTCTCATACTGTTGTTTACCTGACATATATTTTCAAACATTAAACATACATAGATGACCTACGATTTCGTCCTGTAGAATGGAACATCGTAAAAACAAATATACGGAATGTTATTAACAAATTGTATATATATATATATATATATATATATATATATATATATATATATATATATATATATATATATATGTTAGGAGGAAGTCAGGGTATAAAACTTCTTAAGTAGTTATTTAACGTCGAGTGTACCTTTTTCGTTGGCATTTTCACAGTTAAGGACCATTTGTCATTCGATTAAATGTGTCGAAAATATATATAAAAATATAATTGTCCACGCCTTTTTCTTAAAATAAACCATTTATGCCGAATATTTGACAGGTGTCTTTGTCTTTCTTGCAACACCCAGAGCTCTAGAAACAAAAACTTTTGTCAGACGCAGGCAAGGTCATGTAACCTTTCAAAAAATCAGGTGAGTTATTTAAATATTTACTTGTCTCAAATAGCCTTTTAGGTACTGTTTTTATAAAACAAAAGCAGCTCGCTCTTCCGGCAAATACCTGTTAGACGTATCTGGTCCTATGTCAAATTTATACAGGTCCTAAATATACAGGTATCCTTTTTTGTTTTTGATGGGAGGATGGTGTATATTTTAAATAAACAACGGTTTTCTCATTGTCGTTTTATTTCATATTTTGTCAAACGGAATGGTTTCTAAAAGTATGTATATCCTAAAAGCGGCATGTGTATGTTATCAGAACAGAAAAATCTAAACATCTGCTTAATTGCCAATAAAAGCGGCATGTGGCGGTTATCGGAACAGAAAAATCTAAACATCTGCTTAATTGCCAGATTATATGACATCAACATTACACAAGAACATAATGTGCTGCATAGTTCTTTTTTTTTTTTTGGTTGTTGTCAGAACGGAAATGGAAGTCACGGTAGACTGACTAATGTTCCAAACGGAAATGCAAGTCACCGTAGACTGATTAATGTTTAAAACAGAAATGCAAGTCACCGTAGAATGACTAATGTTCAAAAATAAAAAGTACAAGTCACCGTAGGCTGACTAATGTTCGATTAAGAAATACAAGTCACCCTAAACTGACTAATTTCGATTAAGAAATACAAGTCACCCTAGGCTGACTAATGTTTAAAAGAGAAATGCAAGTCAACTTAGTACTGACTAATGTTCAAAACGAATCTTGATAATTCTTGTTTGAAAGACAAATCTTGAATGTAATGGATATAAAAACAAACAGGACGCCGTGGCTTGAGACTAGCTTCCCAAGCTCTAGTAAAAGCTTTAGAATAAAGAAACGAGTATCAAACACGTCAGCCCGTACTCAGATGCGCATGTCAACGTGCAAACTCGGGAGGTTTCAATACAGACTAAATCCACGTTGGAAGAAAAAAATTGTCGACAACCGATACACCAAGGTAAAGACCCACAAATCATACCCTAACACGAAGGACCTACAAATCATACCCTAACACGAAGGACCCACAAATCATACCCTAACACGAAGGATCCACAAATCATACCGTAACACGAATGACACATTTCTCTCACACCCTTGATAAATCCCGACCTTCTTGTAAAACGTTTTATTTTGGATGAAATGAATAAATGTCGTGCTGGATTAACATACAAATAACAATCCCACACAGTTTGTAAAGTTAAAATGTTTAACAAAACACCCGTGAGATAACTTTACCCCTGATGTATGACTGTCACATTCATGCAAACGTTTGAACTTCTCAAACAATGTTCAATGTGTATTGCAATTAAAGCTACTCAATAGTCAAAGGACTTTTCAAAAGCTAAAAATATGTCCACAATTAAATTTCCATTTTGTACAAATCCCACAGAGTTCGTTGGTCGCTAGTATTCTTTGAAATAATCAATGATCAACACATAAAAGTGAACTTGATGCACGTATTCCTAATTTGTGCGGAATCGAATAGGATGACAAGCTTCTATAGGAAGTAGTTAACTGACTGGAACAGGTTAACAACACACACGCACACGCGCACACACACGAACATTAAGTTGTTAGCTTTCATAACAACATGCATTGGAAAACACTGTTAATGTTTAGTTAAGATGTATTATAAAATATTAATATATCTTACGGAAATAAGATATTTGACGAACGAGTAGACAAACGAAATGTCGGAATGCCAGCATCCGAACGCACTCTTTTATTTGAAAAACGCGTAACGGATTATTTCATGGAGCTGGTATGGATTAATGGTTGTGTTCCAGTAATCACAATCAGTAGGTTGTGGATTCAAATCCTGCCCTGAGCAGCCTATGACCGCTGCAGTGACGTGTGTATCTCTCAGCAGGGAGCGCCACTTCCATTGCATCGGCACTATAAAGTCTTTGATATGCTGTTATGTTGTTGTCAATCAAACATACACCCGATGAAACTGACCTTTGCTACGCACAAGGAACATCAAACTAACTCGCGAGGCAAACATAATTACATTCAGTAAAATGGACTGTCGCGGTAACTCAAATATAAAGACAACTGAAACACGTTTTTAGTGTTTAATTCGCAGGGCTGAGTCCTTTGACTTCTTTTCGAAAAATAAATAGTCCAACGTTATGGATCCCTTCCAACAGTAATTCGCACAAAATTCTACTTAGGGTATGAAGACATTGAAATGAAGACCTAAACTGACATTTGGAAAATTATACGAGAGGTAATCAGGCTGTCAATCAGTTCCAAACTTAACGTTGAGCTAATACGTAAAAGCACAGTTAAAAGGAAGAGAGATAGCGCTTAAAGGAAGGGTTATTAAAACAAAATTAATGAAAAATAAAACAGAATCATTCTAATGTCGTTAAATCTTCTCCAAATCGAAAGCAAAGACTAAAATGAAGCCGACTGGGGATGCTGCTAGAAGCAAGTACTGATACTTGAGCTAACGGTACCTGGAAGATGTTGACCATACTTCAGTCTCTACATTTGTAACAATTTAAAGTTCGTTGATTAATTCTGATTCTCTCTCTCCCGGTGGCTTAATGGTTAGAGCGTCCGTCTCAGACGCGAGAAGTCGCGAGTTCGAACCCTGGCCGAGTCAAACTAAAGACTTTCAAAAATGGTACTTACGGCTGCCTCGCTAGGCGCTTACAGTTAAGAGGCTAGTGTTAGGGCTGGTTGGTCTGGGGTCAGGATAATGTGACTGGGTGGGACATCATGCTAAATGTCTGTGGCTTGATGCCCCAGTACTAGACATCACTATTAACTGCCACACTGCAGACATCGTAGCGATATGACTGAAAAATTGTTAAAGTTACGTTAAAAACCCAAATCACACACACACACACACACACACACACACACACACAACCATGCTTGGATTCTTTCGCCAAATTGAATTTATGTCGATTGCTTGCTTTTAATACGTTTAGCTCTACAACAATCAAGTTATCACTACTTCATAAAGCAACAATTGGTTGGTGTAACAACTGATAGGGAAGTTTTTTTGAGTTGAAAGCTTCGTATGTACGTGATTAGTTACTGTCCCGAGATGTACATATAAACAGCGCCATTTTTTTTGCACCCGGGAATTCACTATTAGGGTTTACATAACAACATACAAGGCACTAATCATTATCTTACTGCACTATTTTCAGAGCTATAAATTGTTGTCAGTGCAAATTACAGATCAACACCATGTATAGTTTTCAAAGCTTCGTTTGCACATAATTTTTTTAATATCATAAAATCAACTGCTAGATGGGAAGGACTCGAACGTGACTGTATATGCGTCTGCAACTAACGATGTCAAAATATAAATATATTCAAAGTGGACAACAATAGGACGACTTCTGCACTTGAAATATATTTCATAGGATTTAATACGGTTGTAACAACATAATTCCACAGATAGTGAAAATACAGGTCTCAATGATAACATGTGCTCCATCTACAAACGGGTCCAGACATCCGATATCGGGGAAAATAAGGTAACCTACTGTACGGACAATTGCTCTTTGATCTTCAAAATATGCGGACAGAAGCTTTTAAAAAGGAATTTATAATTAATAGAAGTGTAGGAAGATGCAGTCTGTTCCGGTTTCATTTTGAACAGTTAAAGTTTTTAAAGAAATATTTGTTAGAAAAGAATTATTGTTTCAGCTGTGATTCTATCGATTTATTTGCTATCTATCTATCTGTCTGTCAATCTATCATGATCGATCGAGTGAACTTTAGAGTTTTTAGTTAGTTAAGGCCTTTATCCAGGGAGCGAAGTCATGGTGGCCTTACAGGACTGGTTCACAGTTCTTCCGTATAATTAGTACCGTGTGTCCTATATTGGAGACAAGAGTTTAGAACCGAACCGAGCAGAACTTGAATGATTCGACAAAACCCACATAGCCAGTACAATATAGAACAATAGATTGTTCAATAAATGAAGGATCACACGAATGAATAATGGCGACACAATCTCTGTGTGCACATAAATCCTAAATAGAGGTGGGGAGAGAGAACAATAGTGAGAAAAAATATTTTAAGTTGGAATGTATTATACACATATTTATCTAAGTATTTTGAAGTTTTAAAAACTTCATTTTTAAGTAATTGTATTAGTTTTTGCGTGCTTAGGTTTTTGACAAATTAAGGATCAATATAAGAATTTCTAAGTGAGACGTATAGAGGTCTGAGGAAGACAAAGTGGTATCATCTTTCAACATTATTATCTTCACACAGTTTACATCTTCTTTAATGCCGTTCGTTTTCTACATGTTTGTCAATCTCAATACTTGAAGACTTTATATGGCTGGCATTAACAAATATTATAATATAGGAAATGCTTCCGAAGATATTTTTAGGACTTCAGAAGCATGCCGTATTTTGTCACCATGTATGGGGTTTATCTTCTTGCCTTCATATTTGAAACTTACCTCATATAAATTTTGTAACATTTTGGAAGATTAAATCAACAAATCATTATCTTTTGAAATAGTTATTCAAACAATTTCTGATCTTTCAGTCGTTATAATGGCTTCCAGCGTAATTTGTTCTCCATAGAATTGTTGTCAGTCGAAACAAAAGGACCAGTAAACTACTGATAGAAAATACATCTTTCAGTTTCAGCATATCATGAATTTCTTTGCTAAGGACACTTATTTATTTATTTAAGGCACTTCTTTTTTTAAGGCACTTATTTATTTTATTTAAGGCACTTATTTATTTATTTAAGGCACTTATTGATTTATTTCTTATTTACAATTCAGAACAAGCATATTTAAAATATCTATTGCTTTTTCTCTTCTTCGCATCTCTCGTGTAGATCTCATGAATGGATGTTATTTACACACTCAAGTTTTAACGCTCAAAACTAGTTATTATACATGTACGGTTTTCTTTAATGGTTTGTAAGCCTTCAGTTATTATCCATCGATTGATGACGGAGATCCGATTCAGTTGGCGTCGAAAACGATGGAAACCATGTAAAATCTCTC
The DNA here is from genome assembly GCA_028554795.2 of Sinohyriopsis cumingii. Taxonomy (NCBI): domain Eukaryota; kingdom Metazoa; phylum Mollusca; class Bivalvia; order Unionida; family Unionidae; genus Sinohyriopsis; species Sinohyriopsis cumingii. The sequence goes on from CM068824.1 coordinate 156,711,497, forward strand.
TCTCTCTCTCTCTGTCTCTCTCTCTCTTCGAAGGGTCTCATTACGGAGCCAATAAAATAAATCCTTTATGAGTCTGACTTTGACAGTCCATGTTTCCCCTATTTCCAAGGACCTCAAGACAACATACTTTGTCAACTAAAAGGTTCTCAAACTCCCAAACACTAAAGAAAATGTCTAATTTTCCCGAACGACCAAACATCACGAAACTCCAATAATGTCACAGTTGTATGGTCTTCTTGTTTCACATTTGCACGATTCAACAGTAAGCCTTTCAATGCCAAATATTAGTACTTCACACCTTCCAATACGAAACACGACCCAAACACCCAATGCAAAGAATTATTCATATCTCAAGTTAATAAACACGTACACTTAAAATAGCCAGATAATTCACTTCGTTAAGATGCTAGGGAAGGTCCATTTTACGAAAATAATCCATGCCAAGATACAGTCCCGTGAATGCCGCACATTAAAAGGCCTGCTTCTAGAAATTGGCTAATTAGTTAGGCTGAGAAATGTCTTCACAAAACCGAGTGACACAAACGTCATACTTGTGGTCATGAATCACTGTTGATTACTCCTCCAGAATCAACCACCAACCTGATTCTTGATTCCACTGAAATAAGATAAAGCATCATCATTCCTCGCGTAAAAATGAAATACATGTAAACAGTGAACAAAATGTACATAACGTTCAACCAAACATGACCATGACACTACTTTGACTGGAATATCAAGGCAGCAAATTCATGTATATTACTAACAGATTACATGTATATTCAAACAAAGCTTTATCTACTCGAGAGAGATCATTAACAAAAATGATGGCCACGTTTATAGTTACCCTGATGTCTTACTATTTGATCGACAAGTCTTCCGCAGTAAAAGGAAGGAAGATGACATTTTCTCTCTTTTGCAACAACTATTACCTCGAATATCTCCGTTACAACCAACAAATGGTCTAACTAGTAGATACCTGCTACCACGACGAATATACTACAGGCAGAGCGATGGCGATTCTTACTGGCTGACCAACCGTTTTCTACAGAGAAACTCACAATGTTAACTTCGCCAAGCCTCTGACATCACATCCTCACTATCAGCAACAAGTCTTCCAACATGCCCACAAAGAGAACTCGCGCGATACACTGCTGCTCACATTTACAAACTCAGGCTGTTATGACCACTAAAAGGCTTTCTCAGGAAGCTTTCATTACAACATCCACACGATCAAAGGTAACTCCTGAATGAATGCGTTTCCAAAAGAGAGCTTTGCACGTTCTAGGCTTTCTAAGCCAAAATATTCGGTCATTCTTCGGCCGAACCAAGAAATTTTACCCCTGAGACCACAGCCCAAAACAATATCAAGTAGATGCTTACAAATAATCCACGATACCCAGTATCATTTCAAAAAAAATATCACAAATAAGTTTTCATATGACATTGCAATGGTCCATCTATCAATGCTGCTAATTGATCTTCGCGTGGTATGAGCAATCTTTCAGAGATTCCTCAAAGAAACATGATCTTTGCGAGCTGATGCTTCTATTTATGCATGATGAAAGCCCTATTAGACTATTACCGATGCTATGCTGGTACCCAACAGTTTTCGAAGTACACAGTAGGAAAAGCTTCTGAACATGCAGGTGCCTAACAGGTAAAAAATACTGCCCATTCCTCCACCTTGCTTACCACGTCGAAAACGTAGGTACAGAGATTGCGATTCCCACAGGTCAGCGCTTCACCCAGGACCTCAGCGACCACGTTTTACAGCACAAAATCTTAAGTAACCTCCAGACCATGCTAGCTGAAATTTCATCCCCTCATCCAACATCACTATTAATAAACAAATGCTACAGCGACATGAGAAAACGTTTACTAGCATCTAAGCAATTGCATCTTTGAATGGGTTAGTTAACTACTTTTACCAACTCTAATTTACTCAAATCTTGCTCAAAAAGAAGAAACAAATTGTTTCTGGAAGCTGATCCCACACAATTTATCAAAAACAAAACAGGCATTTGCCTATACATACAAATATTAAAACTCAAGTCACTGTAGAGGACGTCGACTTTGTATATTCAACACATTGTTATAACCCAATCATTCACCACGGATAGAATGCGTAAAAGGCATGCCATTCAAATTCTAGCAAAAGCCTTGACATAGCATCGGTGCGCCCTCGTACGCTGAATTAACTTAGCTCTCTGATCAGATGTAGAATCTGCCACACCCGCTTGGTACTAACATATCGTTCTCATGTTCGTTTTTTTTTTTTTTTTTTGACTCCTGGCCTGCCCTCCGCCATGCCATAGGCTCAGCTCTTTTTTATATCCGCAATGAGATATGGCGACCTTTCCTCTTCTTCCTCTGTCTCATTACTCCCATCAGATGACTCTTCCTCGATGTTGGTAGGTTCATGTTCGCTCTCACTTCACCAGTCATGGCTTCAATAAACTGAAGAGAACAATGTGAGTCGATCTTGCAACCCTGGTGACCTTAATATTACACAAAGGCACCGCCTCATCGCACTTCCAATTCCAAATTCTATGGACAGAAGTCCTAATGTACAGTATTTATGAGACTTTATGGCAGCATATGTTTCGTAAAATGGACCCTCCCTAATTTCTTACCATAGGATATTATTTGGATATTTTAGCCGTACTTGTTTAGTAATTTGAGATAAAAAAAAAAAATTGTACTGGGTGTTTGGGTTGTGTTTCGTATTGCTTGGCGGGAAATATTAATATTCAGCTTGGAAAGCTTGGAAAGGCTCACTGTTGAATCGTGCAAATGTGGAAAAAAGAATTAAAAAAACATGCAAGTTTCGTGATGTGTGGTCCTTAGATGATTAGAGCCAATTATTGTAGTATTTGCGCGTTTAAGAACCCTTCAATTGTCAACGAATGTTATCTTAAGGTTCTTATGTATAGGGGGTGATGCCAGGATATAGCCTAATATAAATATCATAATAAACCCTGTTTTGTGGCATCTTTTACACCTAGTACAAAGGCCCGAGTGTCGACTTTGAAACACCGTGATCAGACATGATCTAAATGGCCCCAACCATTACATTAAATTTTCTTATCTCAGAAATGAACTAAAAGTAAATGCAATCGTGCTTAGAGATTATTCTGCAATTTGAGAAAGCAGTAATTCTACTTCTCGATCAGACAGTAAATTGAAATCTTGACTAATTAGGAATCAGAGCAAACAAAACTTGTCCCACGCGCTATCTTGATATCGGTCAATTCTGAAATAAATGTCTTTTAATTTAGTCGCTACCAGGTAAGAAATGAGTAATCTAAGTGTCATTTGTTCCCGGGCAACTAATTGTGCAATTATAAAACTATTTTCTTGAATTACTGCGGTGAATGTGCGCAGTTATAGAAATGTTTTCTTCCATTAATTCCGTGCTCTTAGGGAAAAAAAATCAAATTAGACGTAACGTAATTTTTGTTGTTTTAGGCATTTATGGAAATGGAAATATGTTTTCAGTTGGAACAGAACAACAAAAGCCTTTTAAAACATATCCGTCATCTTGTATTTTAATTATTATGCTATTTTTACCCCCCAAAATCCTACATAGCCAAGATTCAATTAAGATTTCTGCAGTTTGACGTAGTTTGAACCATTTCTTTGTCGTTCAACGACGGTCTTAATGTTAAAGATATAGTCTCAGTACAAATACAGAAATAACTTGGCTGTGCCATTTTCTTTGGGACTGTGGCAGTGAAAAGACATCTGACAAAGCACCTGATTGGTCATTTACTTGCCTGATCGTTTTGATTGACGAGGCTGGCCTCACACAAGAACAGACTAAACCGGTAGGTTTGAAAGGCCGTTTTTTTCAGTAAGGTAAAGGAATATAAATAAAATGTGATCAAACATTGACTAACTGTTGAGAGTAATACTTCTATAATCTAACTGCCTCCTCAAGTAAATGTTTTACTACAGGTACTTTTTAACACATGTAAATTTATTTTCGTAAGACTTTTGAGTCTTTTCCAGTCTAGGTAATTCGTTTTTGACTTCCTTTGAGCATTTATTTTGCACATTTGGACTCTCCACATTTGTTTTCTTTCATTAGTAGTTTATTGAAGGAATTCAGTCACAGCTTCATGTTTACCTTAGCTAATATATAGATTGGAAGAAAAATATTAATTATCCGAGAGATGTATGGTTAATACACCTGGAAACGTAATCAAAAGGTGTTGCAGTACATGTGCCAAAAGTATATTAAGATATAGAATATAAAAAAATTGAATCTTTAAAAAAAAAATCTTTAGTCTGAATCTTTATGAAAATGTCATGCTAAGCTGATGGTTGCTGGCGAATACGTTCTAGCTATTTTGGCAAACTCTTAACTGGTAATTGATAATTCCTTAAGTGATAATATGTTTCTTTTTTATCTCTCACTGTCTTTATTCCAGTCTCTGGCGTTTAAGTCAGTTAGGCAAGCATGCACATCTATTTGCTGTCTCGTTTGTCAAGTAAAATGACTTTAAATGACGTAATTGGGACAGCACATAAGACGTCAACATGTGTGGCTTGTTCTAGAATGGAAATCTACAAAACGAATAAGACAAACGTTGTGGTAAAACAGATTCGGATTCGTGCAATGTCGTTTCAGGAACAGGTCTTCATCCTGTGAAAATGTCCATCCAATGTCCATCCAATTTGTATGTACAGTGTTTGATCTGATCACATATAATCTTGTAATTTTCATCTGTAAATAGTTCTTTATCGCATATACCAAGATGGTTTGATGGGGATAAGTTTTAGGGAGGAACAAAACTGCACTTAAAATACGTTATTATATTATTCGAGAAACAATACGTTCTTTTCCTTTAGGTGTTTTTATGTTAAAGAGACACAATTTACTCTAGTATTACTATCATTATTTTATAAATCCGTCGGTCTTGGAATGCCAGCTATGGTCATACCAAATATTGCGCAGAAATTTAAGCATATGAAAGAATAATAAATAAATATCGTCCTTTAGTTGATGACGCCTCTTTTTTAATAAATATTATTATCTTTAACTCTGCTTCATTCTTTTTGCATAAAGTCTTTTGGAGAATTATTGCACAGCAATTTCTTGCCTAGCTTGTCGCGTGAAAAAAGAACTATAGTATATAATATCGAAAGCCCATCTCTTGCGGCATGGCAGGTCGGTTCTAAAGTCACGGTTGCAATCGTTATCTTGAAAAGGTCTGGAACGGAAATAGAAATTTGAAGTCATGCAAAATTATATCATAACTAGCCGTTATCTTCTGGCAGTCATCCTTAACAGTTCTGTATTACGTGTAGTGTTTGATCTTCGGTTGGAACAATTTCGATCTTTCATTTTTTAGCAGTAAACTAATTTCGCTATTAAGTTGCAGTATTTGTACTGATATGACGCCAATCATAAATCTCCTTTTACTTTCTCCATCTGTCATGAATAATGATTGTGGCGTGGGAATTTGATGGGGGTGGGGGGTGGGGGGTGGATGAATGTTGTGGAAAGACATTCGTTCAGATTTTTAACTTCACAAGCAATGTCATTTTCTCTACTAGTTCATTTTAAAATTTAGTATACGAAATTGTTTTATTTAAATTTGGATTTTTAAGACAAATATCATTGTGATAATTATCCTGGTTTGATTCGGAATCTGAGACAGATGAGATAATGTGAGAAAGATATGCGTAGAAGATACCGGGTAAGTGATAAGATATATTCGAACCGATGACGCATTAATTTTTTTATTTTTTCTGTTGGATTGCAATGGCAAAGATTTGTTGGATGCCATAGGAGTCATTCCTAAGTCTTATATCGTACATATACTATGTTCATTTAATTTTTGTACATGGGCGTCGAAAAGATTTCTGCATCCATTTTTCTGCCCGTGTCTGTTAACGTGGTGTGCCCTTGCGATATTAGCAAATCTTCCTCTTTCCTTTTGACCATGGCTCCTGTGCAGCCCACTTAACGGATATCGGTGGAATGCTAATCCAATTAATTATAATTCTGGACATTTTATTCTTCTTCATGTTATCTCAAAGACCATGTCTACAGCCTTTGTCATCTCGTACAGGTCATTGTTTGTAATCAATCATCCAATATTTAGGGAACCTAATTGTTATTCATCAGTGCTTGTCGTAGAGGATATCACAAGAAGACCTTGGTTAGAAATTAATGTATTTAGCCCCTACCCCGCTCTTTGGACCCTGACTACAAAGTCAGTTGCTATCATACTTGGCATGAAGATGTTTGGACCCTGACTACCAGGTCGGTTGTTATCACACCTGACATGGAGATATCTGGACGCTGACTACCAGATCAATTGTTATTGCACTTGACATGGAGGTGTTTGGACCCTGACTCCCAAGCCAGTGGTTATCACACTTGGCATGAAGACCAATACAGATCGTCTAAACGTTCTCAAGCCTACTTGACGTCCTTTTTATCTCTCGAGTTCTGCCAACGACTATGCAATGAATTCCGGCCATAAAGTATTCAGTAATTGTCATTGATAATAGACACGAATGCTTAATATTTGACGTGAAAACACTTCCTATTTTACAGACATCCGGTTTGTCAATTCTTTTTCTTTTGTTTCCTAAGCCTTTCTAATCGACGACGCGTCACCTTTACCATTACTTAAAAGACGTTTTTGTTGTTGTTTTGTTCTTCATTTTTTGTGTGTGAAGTATTTGCATACAAAACTTTGAAGTACTAACTTTTAAGCCAAATTTGATACGCAGAATAACTGCCATGTCTGAAACTGATGAAGCTATCTAACCATAACATTATTCCATAAGCGTTTGATTTTTTACATTGCGTATGATTTTAACTTACATTGGTGTTCATCCAGTGTGAGAACTTAGTAATTCAAAAGACGCAGTATCACATGACATTACGAAAATGAGTACACAGTAGTCATGTACCATAGTAATTCAAAAGACGCTGTATCACATGACATTACTAAAATGAGTATACAGTAGTCATGTACCATAGTAATTCAAAAGACGCTGTATCACAATGACATTACTAAAATGAGTATACAGTAGTCATGTACCATAGTAATTCAAAAGACGCTGTATCACAATGACATTACTAAAATGAGTATACAGTAGTTATGTACCATAGTAATTCAAAAGACGCTGTATCACAATGACATTACTAAAATGAGTATACAGTAGTCATGTACCATAGTAATTCAGAAGACGCTGTATCACAATGACATTAGTAAAATGAGTATACAGTAGTCATGTACCATAGTACAATAAAATAGCTTTTTTTTTTGTGGAGTTAGTTCATCGCAGCTTTCATATTGCAACATACTTCCGTTTTTGCAGGTCACCCTCTGGCGAGTTTGCGTATTCGTTTTGTCGTAACATTATATATGACATGTCCACTCTAAAAAATACACAGTATGCGAACGGACGCATGCACGGAGACGACAGAACACACAGTTCTTGCTTGTGTGATCAGAGATGGGACAGCTATATGGAATATTAAAATCGATCCGATGTAGGACAACTGTATGGAATAATAAAATCATTCCGATGCAGGACAAATTTATGGAATACTAAAATCATGATACAGAACAAAATATATGGAAGACTAAAATAATCCCAATGCAGGTCGATGTAAATATCATATTCTCACATTTCAGTTCTTGCGAAAATAATCAGAAAGTAGTTGCAATCGGTAACAAATATATGGTGTTTATTAATAAGCGTTTTATGTTATTAATTTCGCATAGTAATGAAGAACACATAGTATATCTATACAAATGTCAGTTAAGCATAGTAATGAAGAACACATATAGTATATTTATACAGATGTCATTTAAGCATAGTAATGAAGAACACATATAGTATATCTATACAAATGTCATTTAAGCATAGTAATGAAGAACACATATAGTATAAAGAACACATATAGTATATTTATACAAATGTCAGTTAAGCATAGTAATGAAGAACACATATAGTATATTTATACAAATGTCATTTAAGCATAGTAATGAAGAACACATATAGTATATTTATACAAATGTCATTTAAGCATAGTAATGAAGAACACATATAGTATATCTATACAAATGTCAGTTAAACATAGTAATGAAGAACACATATAGTATAAAGAACACATATAGTATATTTATACAAATGTCAGTTAAGCATAGTAATGAAGAACACATATAGTATATTTATACAAATGTCATTTAAGCATAGTAATGAAGAACACATATAGTATATTTATACAAATGTCATTTAAGCATAGTAATGAAGAACACATATAGTATATCTATACAAATGTCATTTAAGCATAGTAATGAAGAACACATATAGTATATTTATACAAATGTCATTTAAGCATAGTAATGAAGAACACATATAGTATATTTATACAAATGTCATTTAAGCATAGTAATGAAGAACACATATAGTATATTTATACAAATGTCATTTAAGCATAGTGATGAAGAACACATATAGTATATTTATACAAATGTCATTTAAGCATAGTAATGAAGAACACATATAGTATATTTATACAAATGTCATTTAAGCATAGTAATAAAGAACACATATAGTATAAAGAACACATATAGTATATTTATACAAATGTCATTTAAGCATAGTAATGAAGAACACATATAGTATATTTATACAAATGTCATTTAAGCATAGTAATAAAGAACACATATAGTATATCTATACAAATGTCAGTTAAGCATAGTAATGAAGAACACATATAGTATATCTATACAAATGTCAGTTAAACATAGTAATGAAGAACACATATAGTATAAAGAACACATATAGTATATTTATACAAATGTCATTTAAGCATAGTAATGAAGAACACATATAGCATATTTATACAAATGTCATTTAAGCATAGTAATGAAGAACACATATAGTATATTTATACAAATGTCATTTAAGCATAGTAATGAAGAACACATATAGTATATTTATACAAATGTCAGTTAAACATAGTAATGAAGAACACATATAGTATATCTATACAAATGTCATTTAAGCATAGTAATGAAGAACACATATAGCATATTTATACAAATGTCAGTTAAGCATTCAATGGTCGTCATTCAATTTATTTATACAAATGTAAAACTTCTTATAATATAATTGGACTGATTTTTTCACTTCTGATCACGTCAATGCGTTATTACCAACTACCATTTTTAGAGTATCCCAAATGTTCTTTATATATTCAATTAAAACAATGCAGTATCTGTTTCTTCAGTAGAAAGCTGGAAGCTTATTGAAAACTGTCTCTCCTACTGGAAGCTTATTGAAAACTGTCTCTCCTCTTGGAAGCTTATTGAAAACTGTCTCTCCTACTGGAAGCTTATTGAAAACTGTCTCTCCTACTGGAAGCTTATTGAAAACTGTCTCTCCTATTGGAAGCTTATTGAAAACTGTCTCTCCTACTGGAAGCTTATTGAAAACTGTCTCTCCTATTGGAAGCTTATTGAAAACTGTCTCTCCTATTGGAAGCTTATTGAAAACTGTCTCTCCTACTTGAAGCTTATTGAAAACTGTCTCTCCTACTGGAAGCTTATTGAAAACTGTCTCTCCTACTGGAAGCTTATTGAAAACTGTCTCTCCTACTGGAAGCTTATTGAAAACTGTCTCTCCTATTGGAAGCTTATTGAAAACTGTCTCTCCTATTGGAAGCTTATTGAAAACTGTCTCTCCTATTGGAAGCTTATTGAAAACTGTCTCTCCTATTGGAAGCTTATTGAAAACTGTCTCTCCTATTGTAAAGAAGCTCGAGCGGTATCAAAACTGAATTACTTGAAATTGATAGATCTCTAACACACACACCTCTATCTGTCTATCTATCTATCTATCTATCTCTCTCTCTCTATCTATCTATCTATCTATCAATCTCTCTCTCTCTCTCTCTCTCTCTCTCTCTCTCTCTCTCTATATATATATATATATATATATATATATATATATATATATATATATGTATATATGTATGTATGATAGTATTATTTGTATTGAAATATTAATTCTGCCTACTATTATCAAGCGTTCTTCTATAAGAATCCAGGGATAGCACTTTCCGTTCTGTCTGGTGTATATTTATAATTCTCTCTCTCTCTCTTTCTCTCTCTCTCTCTCTCTCTGCAAAAAGCGTCGAGAACAATATCATTCGAAACGACTAATGTATATGTAATCGACGTGTCAGTTAAAAACATTAAGATAATTTCATAAAGGTTTGAACTGCAGAACTATATTAGTATATTCATTTCATCAAACGACTTGATAAATCGATTTGTCAGATGAATGTTATCTCCCCGGATATGTTGTAAATATTATGGATGTTTTTAAGTTCTTATGATTGCAGTTCCATATTAGAATTTTAATTTGCATTTTAGTGATTTTTTCATCAGTTGTTCAGATGATAAGAGATAGATATGTTTTTATTGAATTTTGTTTCCATAACATTTATTTTTCATTTAAGACCTCAATTAAACCGAACATCAGGTACTCGTCTTGGCCGATGCTTTCCTAGTCTTTGGAGTAATCAATATAAATACCGGTTCGACAATACCTTCGATCATTTTCCCGTTCTCTTAATGTGCAATATCTAGGAGAAAAGAAGCTGGGCTGATTATAATCAAAAACACTAAATAAACACTGAATATTAACATTGATTTTTTTACACCTAATCGGATGAATATTGCTTTCTGTGATCCATTATTAGTTTCAATACTGGACTTTGAAAGAACGACTTGAGTGATAAACATTCTTTTATGCCTGTTCAAACCTTATTCATTTTACGTCGACTGATTAACATATTCGTTCAACTTATACAAAACTGTTCTTGACGACTCAGATATTGGCGTATTGTGGTCTTTCATGGTCGAGGAAACCTGATAGCCCGTAGGAAACCACCTACCTTGGATGGAACTTGGCATTACGTGCTTACAGTTGTATGATGGAACTTGGCATTACGTGCTTACAGTTGTATGATGGAACTTGGCATTACGTGCTTACAGTTGTATGATGTATGGAACTTGGCATTACGTGCTTACAGTCGTATGATGTATGGAACTTGGCATTACGTGTTTACAGTTGTGTGATGTATGAAACTTGGCATTACGTGCTTACAGCTGTATGATGTATGGAACTTGGCATTACGTGCTTACAGTTGTGTGATGTATGAAACTTGGCATTACGTGCTTACAGTTGTATGATGGAACTTGGCATTACGTGCTTACAGTTGTATGATGGAACTTGGCATTACGTGCTTACAGTTGTATGATGGAACTTGGCATTACGTGCCTACAGTTGTATGATGTATGGAACTTGGCATTACGTGCTTACAGTCGTATGATGTATGGAACTTGGCATTACGTGTTTACAGTTGTGTGATGTATGAAACTTGGCATTACGTACTTACAGCTGTATGATGTATGGAACTTGGCATTACGTGCTTACAGTTGTGTGATGTATGAAACTTGGCATTACGTGCTTACAGTTGTATGATGGAACTTGGCATTACGTGCTTACAGTTGTATGATGGAACTTGGCATTACGTGCTTACAGTTGTATGATGGAACTTGGCATTACGTGCCTACAGTTGTATGATGTATGGAACTTGGCATTACGTGCTTACAGTCGTATGATGTATGGAACTTGGCATTACGTGTTTACAGTTGTGTGATGTATGAAACTTGGCATTACGTACTTACAGCTGTATGATGTATGGAACTTGGCATTACGTGCTTACAGTTGTGTGATGTATGAAACTTGGCATTACGTGCTTACAGTTGTATGATGGAACTTGGCATTAAGTGCTTACAGTTGTATGATGGAACTTGGCATTACGTGCTTACAGTTGTATGATGGAACTTGGCATTACGTGCTTACAGTTGTATGATGGAACTTGGCATTACGTGCTTACAGTTGTATGATAGAACTTGGCATTAGGTGCTTACATTTGTATGATGTATGGAACTTGGCATTACGTGCTTACAGTTGTATGATGTATGGAACTTGGCATTATGTGCTTACATTTGTATGATGTATGGAACTTGGCATTACGTGCTTACAGTTGTGTGATGTATGGAACTTGGCATTACGTGCTTATAGTTGTGTGATGTATGGAACTTGGCATTACGTGCTTACAGTTGTGTGATGTATGGAACTTGGCATTACGTGCTTACAGTTGTATGATGTATGGAACTTGGCATTACGTGCTTACAGTTGTATGATGTATGGAGCTTGGCATTACGTGCTTACAGTTGTATGATGTATGGAGCTTGGCATTACGTGCTTACAGTTATATGATGTATGGAACTTGGCATTACGTGCTTACAGTTGTATGATGTATGGAACTGGCATTACGTGCTTACAGTTGTATGATGTATGAAACTTGGCATTACGTGCTTACAGTTGTATGACGTATGGAACTTGGCATTACGTGCTTACAGTTGTATGATGTATGAAACTTGGCATTACGTGCTTACAGTTGTATGATGTATGAAACTTGGCATTATGTGCTTACAGTTGTATGATGTATGGAACTTGGCATTACGTGCTTACAGTTATATGATCTTCTAAAAAAATAGTATAAAAGTCCATGAAAGTTACTAAAAATAAGCATGACTCTTTACTGATTGCTTCCTTTGCATTGCGTGTATTGTGTTTTCAGTTGTAGTCCCCTCTCAAGCATGACGATTTACATTTGTCTTTACAATGACGAATTACTTTTGTCTTTACAATGACGAATTACTTTTGTCTTTACAATGACGAATTACATTTGTCTTTATAGATCACTAAGTCTTGCTGTACAGTTAGGCAATTTTGAATTTTAAAATATTTAAATTCCTTAGTCTAACACATTCTTTCAAAATATGAAAATGTGAATATGAATTAAAATATAAATTTTAAAATATATTTATTCTGTAGTCAAAAACATGCTTTCATACGTTAATGCATTCAGAGTCATTGAAAAAGTATTCAAAAGGATGATTAGTTTGAGCGACAAATTACCAGTTGTTCTGAATTTTTGTAGAATAAAATTTTGATGTGATTGTCGATGACCAGATTATATAAGAATTGATTTATGGTAAATAAAATGACGGGTCCTCTCAATTCTTTACATTATATTATTTAAATCAACTAATAAATTTCAGGATCAATCCCAAGATTATGCGTCAGCAATGGTGCGTATTCTAAATTGGAGATCATGACATGAGATAATTTAGTGTTTAACTTGTGCTATATTTATTTAAGTTTTATTTGTATGTTAATGAATGTATAATAGCAGTAGGATAACAGTAATATAGATAACACAAATTTATTATTATATCGATTCATGTGCAAGGAACCCTTACAGACTAAATATTCGGTACCCCCGGGTAATTTGTTTTGAACGAAGTCGATTACTGCTTGTTTTATTGCACATTGAGTCACCCTTGGGAGATTATTTAGGCTAATATGATACAGCAAGACATACAAGTAAACACATTTTTCATAAATTTAGGACCGCCAGTTTTTACAAGTAAACTCATACTTCTCACAAATTTTGGACCCGCCATTCTTATACTTCTTACGAATAAACACGATAATGCCCTAGTCAAACTGGGCTTAATACTTTTCCAGTCACAAGTTATTCTTCAATTTAAAAATGCACACTTTTTTTGCCCAACGAACGAGACCGGATCTTCAATGAGAATGTTTATTTTGATGAGGGTGTTACCACTTTCACGAAAAATATTACAGTTCAATATTTAGTATTTTTATATTCTCATTCTTATCTCCGTTAACTTTACATTATCAAAATTGTGCAGTACTTTACGATACTGAACACCCTGATATTGTATGCACGTGCACGACACGTGGACCTCAAAATAGTATAGTGTAGTGTGAACTACATTGTAAACAAACCATGTACGCTCATGTAGTAGGCGCTTTAGGTTTTGGTTGATTAGTAGTCCGAGTTTCCTCTGACCCTTGCCACCCCATTTTTTATATTTGGACATTTATGTTGGGATGTAGTGTCAGAGTCCATTCTCGATCGAAAAGTTGGAATTCGCCGACACCATTTGGTGTCGGTAAGAGGTAGCCGCTACTAGCCGGCCCAGCAAACTTGAACGACCTTTCATCAAAATATACCTACATGAAATCGATAGGAATGAGTTATTTTCTCAGAAATTGCGATAATAGCATTCGTTATGTCTTTAATCCGCTGACAGACGAGACGAAAGTACATCGTTGCTAAAATTTGACCTGGATCTGGCCATTTGCATTCCTAGTCACGTTACTACACAACTCTCGCAACCTACACGTCAATGACATCAGAGGTTATACAGTAATGTGATATCAACAGTACACCATTTCTAGTGTTGCTGTAGGAAAACAAATCGAACATATAAATGAAAGTCACATAAATGTTAAAGAAAAATGAAACAAATAAATAAACTTCTCAAAATATTTATTGTGGAAATAACGACCGAAAATCGGTAAATGTTGCAGCAACTCGAAGAAAACTAGATTCACTACGCAGAGAGCACATGTCAATGTGGTTATCATGTGACACCAACCAACACATCGCTGACACATGCTCGGTACTTCTTGAAAATGGTTTTCTCCACCCTGCTGCGATACGACATGTTTCTGGTCGTTGTTCTTAGAATAAATATGTTGAGAATTAAGTGGGCATTATATTTATTTATAAACATTAAGTGACTTCTACACAATATGTCAAAATTTTATCTACAACAACTTTGGAAATTTGTTTATTGTCGATATCACGTGACTCTATGACCTCTGATGTCATTAACATGTAGGTTTCGAGATTTGTATAGTCATGTGACTCAGAATGCAAATAGTCAGATCCAGATCAAATTTCAGCAACGAAGTACTTTCGTCTGTCAGCGGATTAAAGACATGACGAATGCTAAAATCACGAATTCTGAGAAAAGAAATCATATACCCATCGATTTCATGCAGATATATCTCGATGAAAGGTCGTTCAGGTTTGCTGGGCCGGCTAGTAAGCGGATATCCCATGCCGACACCAAATGGTGTCGGCGAATTCCAACTTTTCGATAGGGAATGGACTCTGACACGATACCCCAACATAAATGTCCAAATATCAAAAATGGGGTGACAAGGGTCAGAGGAAACTCGGACTAGTTGATTAGATTTCTTTGTAAATGAACTTAAAAAGCTGCTTCGTCCATCTGAAAGCATAGATGATAACGTTAACAGTGTGGACGAATTCACAGAATCAGAAACGAAACTTTCAAGCAAGCACACGAATGAACGGGATATTCGCAATGTCAACAACAAACGTGAGAGACGCAGTAATTGAAAATATCGTTCTGACAATTGAAATAGTTATTCAGGAGAAATATATATATATATATATATATATATATATATATATATATATATATATATATATATATATATATATATATATATATATATATATATATATATTCGCAAATAAAATGGTTCCGACCATGACTGATGCTCTCTGGGGTTATAACCTAAAAATAGCATAGTATCATATTGAGGGCAAGGGCTATCGCATATCTAATATGCACAGGGCAAGGGCTATCGCATATCTAATATGCACAGGGCAAGGGCTATCGCATATCTAATATGCACAGGGCAAGGGCTATCGCATATTTAATATGTACAGGGCAAGGGCTATCGCATATCTAATATGCACAGAAATTGTGAATTTGTATATCAATTCATCTCATTTGAATTATTTGGATCTTTTATTTGTTGGAACGCAAAATTTCTGTAATACTTTGTACGGCATTCTTTTTTTGTCATGTCTAATAATGATGAATTATAATTTAGCATGAAGTATCAATACTTCTGCACTTATTTATCTCACATAATCATTCGAATTCATCAAATCTGGAATTTCAAAATCAATTCCTTTATCCAAAACAAGTTTCATGAATCAATACACTTTGAAAACTGTCCTTAGACATGTGAATGTTTTCCTGTTCATTTATTATCTCTACCTCAATATTTAAATTCATCAAGTTTTGAATTTAGGAATTAATTGATTCCTTTGTTCAGCACGGGCTTTTGGTGAGTGAAAATAATCCAGACAATTTAACAGTAATAAACGATGCTTTGTTTTGGCGGGAAACGAATTGTATTGAAGTTTTATTATGACGTCATTTGATGTCCATGCAATATTTAAACTGCTTCGTTTTTTCATTCATTATTTTGTTGTTTTTTCCTTCTCCAAAGCTATTAAACTCAAACGACTGCATTAGGAAAATCTATACCTCTATTTAAGATTTAAAAAATTAACGAAACGAATAGGAAATATCTGTCACGAGTTACAATGAGTATCGCATGTACGGCTGGACAAGAAATAATCTGTCACGAGTTACAACGTTTATCGCATGAACGGCTGGACAAGAAATAATCTGTCACGAGCTACAACGTGTATCGCATGCACGGCTGGTTAAGAAATAATCTGTTCCCAGATAAGTTCTTTTTCCTTTTCCAAGACTTTGTTCGTAACTCAGTTATTTCTTTGGGAATACCCCTACAGTACAAAGTTAGTTTGATGAAATATAGATAACAAGAGTTTCAAAGAAACACTATATCTCGTCCTTTTATAGTTTGGACTCAACCTACAATCTTTTTGTTGGTTGCTGTGTAGTTAGGCCCAATCGGTTAGTGTCAGACCCAGGGACAAATTCTCGCTAAAATAATGAATTTACCAATTCATGGCAAGTTTACACATAGTTATAGGATGGAATTCTGAATAGTTTCCTAGTTACGACACAAAAGTCTTTCCACAGGGAGTGCCCGACAAACTTGGGTACCTATGCTAGTTGCATAAAAATCTGATCATTGCAAGCCAAGAAAGTTTAGAGCTTGGAACTCTTAGGATAAAAGCAGATCTAGGAACCAATGCAACTTAAGTTAGTTCCCTTTATGAGAGTCTAATGCAGTCATAGCTCTCCTTCAGGGTCTGGGCACTACAAAGCGGAAAGAGACAATGGAGCAAAGTTTATTTTTTTAAAAAGTTAGCAGTCTACTAAAACAATGTTCCAAAGACACACGCATATTTCACAGGAAAGTTATATTTAATTATAAGAAAACATGTATAAAGTTAAAGGTCATTTTTGACCTTCATTACCTCCTCACCAACAGAAAATCTTGGAAGTATTTCACTTTGACAAGGTTAAACATTTCCTATTCTCTACATTTTATGTATATCACGTTTCATCAATTTTCTATGAGTAGTATTTAGACGCATGAGTGTGCACAAAGATATGGATAATGAGTTGACGCCCTAAACACCCACGATGGATGAGATTGGCATCGCTACACATGATATATTGGTTTGTTGACAAATGTATTTTGATTCGTATCGGTCCCAAGATTCGAGAGAAAACTGGATTCTGAAAGTGTTCTGTTTCTCGAGTTTAAATCATTTCTTGGAAATTAATAACGCTAGGATTTTAATGATCCGTGCAAAGTACTGACGGTTATGTTTGTATACTAATTGATTTGTTTGCATAGCTATATCAGATGTGTGTAAGAAATACATAGCTATATCAGATGTGTGTAAGAAATACATAGCTATATCAGATGTATGTAAGAAATACATAGCTATATCAGATGTGTGTAAGAAATACATAGCTATATCAGATGTATGTAAGAAATACATAGCTATATCAGATGTATGTAGGAAATACATAGCTATATCACATGTATGTAGGAAATACATAGCTATATCAGATGTATGTAAGAGTTATATCAGATGTGTGTAAGAAATACATAGCTATATCAGATGTAAGAAATACATAGCTATATCTGATGTATGTAAGAAATACATAGCTATATCAGATGTGTAAGAAATACATAGCTATATCAGATGTGTGTAAGAAATACATAGCTATATCAGATGTATGTAAGAAATACATAGCTATATCAGATGTATGTAAGAAATACATAGCTATATCAGATGTATGTAAGAAATACATAGCTATATCAGATGTGTGTAAGAAATACATAGCTATATCAGATGTATGTAGGAAATACATAGCTATATCACATGTATGTAGGAAATACATAGCTATATCAGATGTATGTAAGAGTTATATCAGATGTGTGTAAGAAATACATAGCTATATCAGATGTAAGAAATACATAGCTATATCTGATGTATGTAAGAAATACATAGCTATATCAGATGTGTAAGAAATACATAGCTATATCAGATGTATGTAAGAAATGCATAGCTATATCAGATGTATGTAAGAAATACATAGCTATATCAGATGTATATAAGAAATACATAGCTATATCAGATGTATGTAGGAAATACATAGCTATATCACATGTATGTAGGAAATACATAGCTATATCAGATGTGTGTAAGAAATACATAGCTATATCAGATGTGTGTAAGAAATACATAGCTATATCAGATGTATGTAAGAAATACATAGCTATATCAGATGTGTGTAAGAAATACATAGCTATATCAGATGTATGTAAGAAATACATAGCTATATCAGATGTATGTAAGAAATACATAGCTATATCAGATGTGTGTAGGAAATACATAGCTATATCAGATGTATGTAGGAAATACATAGCTATATCAGATGTATGTAGGAAA
Source organism: Sinohyriopsis cumingii (assembly GCA_028554795.2). Taxonomy (NCBI): domain Eukaryota; kingdom Metazoa; phylum Mollusca; class Bivalvia; order Unionida; family Unionidae; genus Sinohyriopsis; species Sinohyriopsis cumingii. Next base: position 156,730,164 of record CM068824.1, read on the forward strand.
TACATAGCTATATCAGATGTGTGTAAGAAATACATAGCTATATCAGATGTATGTAAGAAATACATAGCTATATCAGATGTATGTAAGAAATACATAGCTATATCTGATGTATGTAAGAAATACATAGCTATATCTGATGTATGTAAGAAATACATAGCTATATCAGATGTATGTAAGAAATACATAGCTATATCTGATGTATGTAAGAAATACATAGCTATATCAGATGTATGTAAGAAATACATAGCTATACCAGATGTATGTAAGAAATACATAGCTATATCACATGTATGTAGGAAATACATAGCTATATCAGATGTGTGTAAGAAATACATAGCTATATCAGATGTGTGTAAGAAATACATAGCTATATCAGATGTATGTAAGAAATACATAGCTATATCAGATGTGTGTAAGAAATACATAGCTATATCAGATGTATGTAAGAAATACATAGCTATATCTGATGTATGTAAGAAATACATAGCTATATCAGATGTATGTAAGAAATACATAGCTATATCTGATGTATGTAAGAAATACATAGCTATATCAGATGTATGTAAGAAATACATAGCTATACCCGATGTATGTAAGAAATACATAGCTATATCACATGTATGTAGGAAATACATAGCTATATCAGATGTGTGTAAGAAATACATAGCTATACCAGATGTGTGTAAGAAATACATAGCTATATCAGATGTATGTAAGAAATACATAGCTATATCAGATGTGTGTAAGAAATACATAGCTATATCAGATGTATGTAAGAAATACATAGCTATATCAGATGTATGTAAGAAATACATAGCTATATCTGATGTATGTAAGAAATACATAGCTATATCTGATGTATGTAAGAAATACATAGCTATATCAGATGTATGTAAGAAATACATAGCTATATCAGATGTGTGTAAGAAATACATAGCTATATCAGATGTATGTAAGAAATACATAGCTATATCTGATGTATGTAAGAAATACATAGCTATATCTGATGTATGTAAGAAATACATAGCTATATCAGATGTATGTAAGAAATACATAGCTATATCAGATGTATGTAAGAAATACATAGCTATATCTGATGTATGTAAGAAATACATAGCTATATCAGATGTATGTAAGAAATACATAGCTATATCAGATGTGTGTAAGAAATACATAGCTATATCAGATGTGTGTAAGAAATACATAGCTATATCAGATGTATGTAAGAAATACATAGCTATATCAGATGTTTGTAAGAAATACATAGCTATATCAGATGTATGTAAGAAATACATAGCTATATCAGATGTGTGTAAGAAATACATAGCTATATCAGATGTATATAAGAAATACATAGCTATATCAGATGTGTGTAAGAAATACATAGCTATATCAGATGTATGTAAGAAATACATAGCTATATCTGATGTATGTAAGAAATACATAGCTATATCAGATGTGTGTAAGAAATACATAGCTATATCAGATGTATGTAGGAAATACATAGCTATATCAGATGTATGTAAGAAATACATAGCTATATCAGATGTATGTAAGAAATACATAGCTATATCAGATGTGTGTAAGAAATACATAGCTATATCAGATGTGTGTAAGAAATACATAGCTATATCAGATGTGTGTAAGAAATACATAGCTATATCAGATGTGTGTAAGAAATACATAGCTATATCAGATGTATGTAAGAAATACATAGCTATATCAGATGTATGTAAGAAATACATAGCTATATCAGATGTGTGTAAGAAATACATAGCTATATCAGATGTGTGTAAGAAATACATAGCTATATCAGATGTAAGAAATACATAGCTATATCAGATGTATATAAGAAATACATAGCTATATCAGATGTGTGTAAGAAATACATAGCTATATCAGATGTGTGTAAGAAATACATAGCTATATCAGATGAATGTAAGAAATACATAGCTATATCAGATGTATGTAAGAAATACATAGCTATATCAGATGTGTGTAAGAAATACATAGCTATATCAGATGTGTGTAAGAAATACATAGCTATATCAGATGTGTGTAAGAAATACATAGCTATATCAGATGTATGTAAGAAATACATAGCTATATCAGATGTATGTAAGAAATACATAGCTATATCAGATGTGTGTAAGAAATACATAGCTATATCAGATGTGTGTAAGAAATACATAGCTATATCAGATGTGTGTAAGAAATACATAGCTATATCAGATGTATATAAGAAATACATAGCTATATCAGATGTATGTAAGAAATACATAGCTATATCAGATGTGTGTAAGAAATACATAGCTATATCAGATGTGTGTAAGAAATACATAGCTATATCAGATGTATGTAAGAAATACATAGCTATATCAAATGTATGTAAGAAATACATATCTATATCAGATGTGTGTAAGAAATACATAGCTATATCAGATGTGTGTAAGAAATACATAGCTATATCAGATGTGTGTAAGAAATACATAGCTATATCAGATGTATGTAAGAAATACATAGCTATATCTGATGTATGTAAGAAATACATAGCTATATCAGATGTGTGTAAGAAATACATAGCTATATCAGATGTATGTAGGAAATACATAGCTATATCACATGTATGTAGGAAATACATAGCTATATCAGATGTATGTAAGAAATACATAGCTATATCTGATGTATGTAAGAAATACATAGCTATATCAGATGTGTGTAAGAAATACATAGCTATATCAGATGTATGTAGGAAATACATAGCTATATCACATGTATGTAGGAAATACATAGCTATATCACATGTATGTAAGAGTTATATCAGATGTGTGTAAGAAATACATAGCTATATCAGATGTAAGAAATACATAGCTATATCTGATGTATGTAAGAAATACATAGCTATATCAGATGTATGTAAGAAATACATAGCTATATCTGATGTATGTAAGAAATACATAGCTATATCTGATGTATGTAAGAAATACATAGCTATATCAGATGTATGTAAGAAATACATAGCTATATCAGATGTGTGTAAGAAATACATAGCTATATCAGATGTATGTAAGAAATACATAGCTATATCTGATGTATGTAAGAAATACATAGCTATATCTGATGTATGTAAGAAATACATAGCTATATCAGATGTATGTAAGAAATACATAGCTATATCAGATGTATGTAAGAAATACATAGCTATATCTGATGTATGTAAGAAATACATAGCTATATCAGATGTATGTAAGAAATACATAGCTATATCAGATGTGTGTAAGAAATACATAGCTATATCAGATGTGTGTAAGAAATACATAGCTATATCAGATGTATGTAAGAAATACATAGCTATATCAGATGTTTGTAAGAAATACATAGCTATATCAGATGTATGTAAGAAATACATAGCTATATCAGATGTGTGTAAGAAATACATAGCTATATCAGATGTATATAAGAAATACATAGCTATATCAGATGTGTGTAAGAAATACATAGCTATATCAGATGTATGTAAGAAATACATAGCTATATCTGATGTATGTAAGAAATACATAGCTATATCAGATGTGTGTAAGAAATACATAGCTATATCAGATGTATGTAGGAAATACATAGCTATATCAGATGTATGTAAGAAATACATAGCTATATCAGATGTATGTAAGAAATACATAGCTATATCAGATGTGTGTAAGAAATACATAGCTATATCAGATGTGTGTAAGAAATACATAGCTATATCAGATGTGTGTAAGAAATACATAGCTATATCAGATGTATGTAAGAAATACATAGCTATATCAGATGTATGTAAGAAATACATAGCTATATCAGATGTGTGTAAGAAATACATAGCTATATCAGATGTGTGTAAGAAATACATAGCTATATCAGATGTAAGAAATACATAGCTATATCAGATGTATATAAGAAATACATAGCTATATCAGATGTGTGTAAGAAATACATAAATATATCAGATGTGTGTAAGAAATACATAGCTATATCAGATGAATGTAAGAAATACATAGCTATATCAGATGTATGTAAGAAATACATAGCTATATCAGATGTGTGTAAGAAATACATAGCTATGTCAGATGTGTGTAAGAAATACATAGCTATATCAGATGTGTGTAAGAAATACATAGCTATATCAGATGTATGTAAGAAATACATAGCTATATCAGATGTATGTAAGAAATACATAGCTATATCAGATGTGTGTAAGAAATACATAGCTATATCAGATGTGTGTAAGAAATACATAGCTATATCAGATGTAAGAAATACATAGCTATATCAGATGTATATAAGAAATACATAGCTATATCAGATGTATGTAAGAAATACATAGCTATATCAGATGTGTGTAAGAAATACATAGCTATATCAGATGTGTGTAAGAAATACATAGCTATATCAGATGTATGTAAGAAATACATAGCTATATCAAATGTATGTAAGAAATACATAGCTATATCAGATGTGTGTAAGAAATACATAGCTATATCAGATGTGTGTAAGAAATACATAGCTATATCAGATGTGTGTAAGAAATACATAGCTATATCAGATGTATGTAAGAAATACATAGCTATATCTGATGTATGTAAGAAATACATAGCTATATCAGATGTGTGTAAGAAATACATAGCTATATCAGATGTATGTAGGAAATACATAGCTATATCACATGTATGTAGGAAATACATAGCTATATCAGATGTATGTAAGAGTTATATCAGATGTGTGTAAGAAATACATAGCTATATCAGATGTAAGAAATACATAGCTATATCTGATGTATGTAAGAAATACATAGCTATATCAGATGTGTAAGAAATACATAGCTATATCAGATGTATGTAAGAAATACATAGCTATATCAGATGTATGTAAGAAATACATAGCTATATCAGATGTATGTAAGAAATACATAGCTATATCAGATGTATGTAAGAAATACATAACTATATCAGATGTATGTAAGAAATACATACAGTCGCATATTACACAAAAGTATTGTCTTGTTAATTATTGTCTTATCTTTATCTTAAGAAATGCTACAATGCATTAACTACATTAAAAATTAATATGACTATATCGGTTCGGAAACGGCTTTTCAACATATGGGGCCGTCCATTTAATTTTTCTAATAAGGAACTTGTTCGGCTGGGTTCAGTTGGCGTTTGAATTTTAGCAGACACTAGATAAACGTTTTAAAGTGACTCAGCTTAATTCTTTGATGGAGCCAGACATTCAAGGTCGGTGGACTATCTGTTTTTTTAAACACGTTAATATTATTAATCCTTGATCGTTTCTGCGTGGATTAAATATAAGCCGTTCTACAGAATTCGGGGTGGGGTGCGTCAAGCGTACGTATGCAGGTGGATGTGTGTAAAAAGGTACGCTCGTGTACAGGGAGGGGGGAGAGGTCAAGCTTTACCGGATTTTTGCGCACGTACTAAATGGATGGCCACTATCCTGAAACGATCCCATAAATCTAACACGGAGTCTTATAAAGTAGTATATTTTTTAGCCTTCATCTATTTTAAAATTTAGTTTTGGGCTCCTCTATGATATATTTGCCAAAGATTCCTCATTAAAATGCGTGTATGTTCATCAGTGCTATCAACACTTAAGCATGTCTGCTTCAGTCAGTGTTTTATTGTACACTAAATCAAATCAAACGGTCAAATACTTCGGTCATAAAATGAAATAAAAATAATTAAAAGAAACAAAAAAGATGGGGGGGGGGGGGAAGAAAAACTCAAACCAGATGTTCTCGATTCATGCTGATTTTCATAATCAGGCTTTCATTTTCTATCAAAATGATTACACATTTTTTCAAACAGCTTTGAATCGCCACTGATCGTTTCCATGGGTGACGGATCACAAGCCGTTATAATGTTTCAATACTTATTTATGCTAGTCAGATGTCAAAATGTATCTATACTTATTTATGCTAGTCAGATGTCATAATGTACCAGTACTTATGTATGCTAGTCAAATGTCATAATGTACCAGTACTTATGTATGCTAGTCAAATGTCATAATGCACCAGTACTTATGTATGCTAGTCAAATGTCAAAATGTATTAATACTTATTTATGCTAGTCAAATGTCAAAATGTGTCAATACTTATTTATGATAGTCTCTTGTTTGTTGCACCATTATTTTAATTCTTCATAGTTTGAATTTTCATTTGTTTCGGGAGCAAAATTAGCTTCTATTTTCCTGATTATACTCTGATCAAAATATCTATGACCAATACCATATGAATACCAATACAATACTATGACCAATACCATATGAATCCCAATACAATACTATGACCAATACCACACGAATGCCAATACAATACTATGACCAATACCATATGAATACCAGTACAATACTATGACCAATACTATATGAATACCAATACAATATTATGACCAGTACCATATGAATACCAATACAATACTATGACCAATACCATATGAATCCCAATACAATACTATGACCAATACCACACGAATGCCAATACAATACTATGACCAATACCATATGAATACCAATGTAATACTATGACCAATACCATATTAATACCAATACAATATTATGACCAATACCATATGAATACCAATACAATACTATGACCAATACCATATGAATACCAATACAATACTATGACCAATACCATATGAATACCAATACAATACTATGACCAATACCATATGAATACCAATACAATACTATGACCAATACCATATGAATCACTTTATGTAAAAATGACTGCTGGATAATGTTATACAAATCAAGACGGAAAGTAGAAATCAATAACATCAATGGCACAATTTTATATTCAGACAAAGAGCGTATCTTATATACGGTAGGATAAAAGTGGTAAAGTTTTCGTGATATGTTTTTGTATTGCATTTAGCTTGCATTTAATAGTGTTTTATTTTCTTGTCAGTAATGATACAATAACAGTAAGGTTGATATTGATACAGATAACAACAATATATTGGTCAATTAATTCACGAATAAAGCTTATTAGCACACAAAATAAGATAAGTGGATTTTGTAATGTGTCCCATATGGTGGGTTTGATTTATACCCGGAAATCAATAGCCACTAGACCTTTACTACCTCCCCGAGTCATACATTGAAACACGAACCTATTTGTTAGGCTTTGTCTATTTTAAATTTGACCATCAATATTCACCAATCACCCATCACCCAAAGTATTATCTGAAAGTTTTTGTTTTTGCCATCCGCCCTATGGATGGAAAGGCTGAGTTATTTGTGTTAACAATGAGTGGAAATCGCACCTCCTCCCCATCTCTGGAACTTGCCTTTTATCATGTGTTACGACTCTATGGTTTTAAACTATGTAATAGAAAAGAAGTGAAACCAACAATTTCAGTAAAATTCAACAAATACTGTATTGGCTGAGAAAAAACAAAGTGAAAATTCAAAAGACTTTTTACAGTATTGTGAATTAAAGTCCAAATAATCCTAAATGTCCCATCACAAGTCCAAAAGTATAGAATGTTCCGAATGAAATCCAGCAGTTTGAAATATCATGATGTTCCACAGTAATAAAATCCAGAATGTCTTTGAATAGGTTCCGATGATCCCAAAGATCCCAAATTAGTTTCTTTGTCCAGAAAGCCAGCGCACTTTGTAATTCTAACGAATAATTTAAACATTAATTCCTCTAAAATTAGATCTGAACACAACTAAAAGTGATTCCACATACTGATCTTAAAAGAGGAATGAAAAATGTGTTTATAAAAAATCCATATATACATATATCACCTGTCCTGCGATGCAATAGATTGCTCTGGAGTTCTAAAATTTCGGATGGAAATTTTCACCAAATTGTCAACAAGTTCGCTTTCAGAACATTCTAACCTCGTAAACAAGGTTTGCTCTTAGACTCATATTTTAGAAAATATCTTAAAGAACGTTACAATAGTCTGGTAGGCAAAACCTCTACTCTAAATCAGGAACAAAGATCACAATATAAATGAAATATCTCTAATGCATTACATTTTATTCATTTTTTATTCTAAAAATAAATAATCAAGAATTTTTTCTGTCGTCTTGTTTAAGTTTGTTTTCAAAATTTGAAATTTGTTTACCTTTATAAATCGCTTTTCTGGCAATAAGTCAATGTTTTTCATTCACTGAAGTACATTTTTAGAAAACAAGATGGATGCCAGTACAGACCGTTCAGTTGAAAATTCTAGGTCCTTCATTTTTCGTAATAAGAATGGTTATATTACTGCCGCCATTTCATTCACGCAGATTTCGTTGTGAATTAATATATGATATTTTTGGGAAGGGTGGGTGGCAAATAAGTGATAGTAGTTATTATCACTATTTTAATTATCCATAATACCAATACTTCACCATCCATTGCAACCGACATGATACATACTCCACATCGGTGTCATCTGCCTGGGTACCACCTCTGCTGTCGGGTAAAACCATTCGGATGTACATTGTTCTTTCCTTCATATCTTTTGTATGCATGCAAAGTTGTATAAACAGAAAATGTTTGCCCATCCTCCACCCCAAATGAAATAAAAATAACATTAAATAATGAAGCTGAGTTTACCTGATAGTGCTTTTGTGTGCCAACAGAAAAAAAAATTCACAACTCTACCCCCACCCCCAAATATGTATGAGTTAAGGTTTTAGTCTAAGTATGTTGTTAGTTGTTTATTTTTCCTAAACCTGTTTAATTATTCTCTGCATACTAGGATTGCTTACTATGAAACTTAAGCAATTCATTCAGATATATGAATGCTTGCCCCTGTGACCTTCTGGTCAAGGTCACCTTCATCAAATATTTGCAATAGGGTTTGGGTAAAGTGTTTTCATATAATTATGTTTCATTAACCCCATGACGGATTTTCTTCATACTTGGTTTGAACCCTTATGAGGCTAAGACAGTGTATTGTATGACGTCATATTTTCAAGCCCATTTCATCTTCAGGTCGAGATCACAGTCACAAAAGATTTGCATTAAGGTTGTGATTAAAGTTTGTTCATCTGGTTATATTTGCTCAACCAACTGAAGTATTTTGTTCATACCTTGTTTGAATCATTTTGAAATTAAGACAATTAATTCTCTGACATGCTTGCTCAGCCTTTGACGCTTGGGGTCAAGGGCACATGTTTAACATCATCGCCTTTTTTTCTGCCTGCTAGATTCCCAGACCCCAATTCTTTTTTTATAAATAGTTGCCTTTTTAAATAATGTACAAATGCTTTGTTACATTCAAGTTCATGAGATTAAAACAGCATTGCCAGCATTGCCAGTTTAAGTTAATAAATCGTAGCCAAGGATATGATCGGATTTTGACCAGGTTGTGTACGCATGCTTGTAGCATCGAGTCCTGGAAGGAATTCGATTATGAGCAACACCTATACATGTAATGAGGCGATCTTGCATTGCATTTATTTGTTTGAGCTTGTGACATTTTCAGAGGCTAATTTTTCTTTCCTCTTTCCAATTTCAATATGTCTTTGAATTTACATTAACAAGTGGATATATCTCAAATATCCAGGTAAACGATCATGTTTAGTTGTCTTTTTGGGTGAGGTGTTGTTTTAATACAGTAGCAACTTATTCCTTTTAAAAGCAATGATTGCATAGCTTTATATAAAATTAAAAAAAATGATCGTTGGACGAGATCAGTTGTAGAAGATAGGTATATTTAATGCCTAGCATGGATTGTTGCAAACAGCGCAGTTTCAGAAAAAATCAAAATCGTTAGTAACACATACTCGGTGTATCAGAGTATGACAGACTGATGGTTGTCAGATAAAATTAAGATACTGAATCAGGCGTTGTTTATTAAGTGTCTGTCTTTATTTCTTTTGTCTAACTGAAGACGTCCAGAATAGCCTGTGACTGATTGCAAAACATTTTGTTGTTACCATGAGACACCCCAGTCCACGTACTTAATTACGGGTCTATTATATAATAGTTTGCTTTCCATATCTCTTGCTGCACTTTCAACTCTTGCATCTTAAATAATTTGAAAAATAATTGCGCATCTGTTTTCCTATCTCATTTGCTGTTTAAACATACTTAATATTACTTGACAGCAGCAACAAAGAAAGTATCATTGCTGATTGGTTCTAGAATGCACGCCTGCAATCTAATAACCGGAGATGAAGATTCAAAATCATGCAATGCCAGTTCATTATAAAACTTGCATCCTTTAATGCAGTCCTTAAATAATTCCATATCACGTGGAGTGTTTGGTATTTCGCTGGGTGGGATTTGCTCTTAAGTTTCTTTAATTTGTACTTCCCATTTATGCAATATGAACACGGGCAATCACCACATCATAAATCTCTCTTACCATCTCTCTCATAAATACTTTCTTACCATCTCTCTCATAAATACTTTCTTACCATCTCCCTCATAAATCTCTCTTACCATCTCTCTCATAAATACTTTCTTACCATCTCTCTCATAAATCTCTCTTACCATCTCTCTCATAAATCTCTCTTACCATCTCTCTCATAAATACTTTCTTACCATCTCTCTCATAAATACTCTCTTACCATCTCTCTCATAAATACTCTCTTACCATCTCTCTCATAAATACTTTCTTACCATCTCTCTCATAAATACTCTCTTACCATCTCTCTCATAAATACTCTCTTACCATCTCTCTCATAAATACTTTCTTACCATCTCTCTCATAAATACTCTCTTACCATCTCTCTCATAAATATTTTCTTACCATCTCTCTCATAAATACTTTCTTACCATCTCTCTCATAAATACTTGTTTGGATGTGTTATTTGTACCACTAATTTAATTTGTGGTAAAAATCAAAGCTTATTTTTGAAACTCATGACCTATATTGAAAGGTCAAAATTGTTGATTACGTGCATCGAAACAGACTTGCATCAGTGTCATGGATATAGTCGGAATCGACAAGGATATTTTGAGAAACGTTGTTCAGAACATTTCGTGTAAGTATCAAATAGGTAATCGATTACAAAAGATTAAACTTTCTTTCTTCTTGTTGCTTCAAATGCACTAATTTTACAAACATTTAATTTTTGAAATTTTTAAAACAAATCTAAATTTATGAAGAACCTTTCGGTTTGTGAACCAAGGAATTGTACCGGGGACTGATAACACGGTCTCCGAGGTCTGCAAAAATATTTTGAAGGGAAATGTTTAGTTCTAAACTAGTTTAAGGATGAACACATCAAACAATGTCCAAAAGCCTTGGAACAAGAAACAAAGATTCAAAATCATGTTATATCGCTTGATTATTAGCATTTATGGTATCACTGCATTAATTAAATCAAGCAGGTGTTTATTCCATAATAATGCAGTCTCAATAAAATCTTTAATATTTTTGTCTTTGATAAATTCCTGGAGACTTCGAAACCAGTGAAGTGTGCTAATTGCATTCAGGATAAAGCAGCACTGAAACCTAAACAGAAAATGAAGTGTTTATTGAGTTACCTCATGTCGTTTGCGCAAAGGAGCAACCATTTAGTCTTATGTGGTGGGCGGAGGTTGTGGATTTTCCTTCAATCTAGGATATTTTTGTTTCCTTTTCTCTCACGGTAATCTTTTCTCAAAGCTTACATGACGAATACGATGGATATGATTTATTTACATTCCTACAAATCAGACAAAAAATATTATTTTTCAAACTGTTTAGGAGCCGAAATTAATAACAAAATGTTTGGACCCAATATTAACCCGAATATTGAATTGGCGGGTCCTCAGTTGACAAAGTAAATACTTGTGATTTGAGCCGTTCCAGAAAGGTCAGTTGCACCGAAGGTCCAATCGTATGATTCACATTCAAGTATTTATAGAAAGTATAGCATAACCTACGGTGCTTTGTTGAAGGTGTTTCTTGGTTAGTACTTATAACAAGTAATACAGCTGTGGTGAATCTAAACTCATGTACTGGATTTCATAAATAAACGTTAAAAATGTATGGAAATATTTAAGGAATTCAATTAGTGCAGTGTTGCATTGATAGGGGAATATTGATGGTGAACACATTTTTAGTTTTTCTGGTCGTGTACAAGAATAGCTTATAAGATGGCCGTTTGTCGTTCCGATCGTACAATATTGTTATCACTGCTCCTCATAAACGGCTTGGAAGATTGCCACGAAACTTTAGGCACACATTCATCTCAAGGTCTAGTTGGTCAATAATGAAAATGCTCGTCTGATATCCATAATGGATACCACAGCAGCCATCTTAAAGGTCGTGTTACTTCTACCCCTTTTGAACGGATGGTCATATCAACGTAGGTTTTTCATTTTAAAGACTTCTAATAACGCTCAGCTGGATCTTTCTGAAAATGGTGTTGATCTGACGTCCAAATATAGACGCCATGGCCGCCATATTGAAAATCTTGTTATCGCTACTTCTTCTAACCGGAAGTGTGCCAATCAGATACATATTCTGGCCTCCTCAGCAGCTATTTTGAACATCTTGTTATTAGTATCCTTCATCAACAGAAAGTTATATCAGCATGTGCTTTTCACGAGATGACGTAATATGGTTTCTAGTTAGTCTCAAATAAAAACTTTGTCCATCTGAAATGTAACATGGCCACCGTAGCGACCATTTTGAAAATGTTATCGCTATTCCTCCTAGATGGAAAGTCATATCGACACTGATTCTCACCAGTTATTGTTATTTCTCCTAGATGGAAAATCACATCGACACTGATTTTAACCAGTTATTGCTATTCCTCCTAAGATGGAAAGTCATACCGACACTGATTTTCACCAGTTATTGTTATTCCTCTTTGATGGAAAGTCATATCGACACTGATTCTCACCAGTTATTGTTATTCCTCCTAGATGGAAAATCACATCGACACTGACTTTAACCAGTTATTGCTGTTCCTCCTTGATGGAAAGTCATATCGACACTGATTTTAACCAGTTATTGTTATTCCTCCTTGATGGAAAGTCATATCGACACTGATTTTTAACCAGTTATTGTTATTTCTCCTAGATGAAAAGTCATATCGACACTGATTTTCACCAGTTATTGCTATTCATCCTAGATGAAAAGTCATATCGACACTGATTTTCATCAGAAGATGTATTTTGATGTCTAGTTGGTACAAACATGAAAATGGTGCCGATCTGACATCCAATATTTGCAACAATGTCAGCCTCTTTTAAATTTTGTTATTGTTATTCTCCTATATGGAAAGTTTTACCGGCTAGGGGTTTTCGCCAGAAGACTTCTTATGATATCTAGTTGATCCTCAATGACAATTATACCGATATGATATCTAGTTGATCCTCAAGGACAATTATACCGATATGATATCTAGTTGATCCTCAAGGACAATTATACCGATATGATATCTAATTGATCCTCAAGGACAATTATACCGATATGAGATCTAATATGGCCACAATGGAGGCTATCTTGAAATATATATTGTTATCGTTACTCAACTCCTCCATAATCAATGGTCATACAAACATAGGGATTTCATCCAAATACTTCCTTTAATATCTATTTGGTCCTAGATAAAAATGATACCCTGCAGACATTCACAATGAATGTATTGAAAATCGCCACAATGGTCATAAGGGCATGACTATCTCACCAAAGCTTTCTAATGGTGTCTGGTGTGTCCGCTATGAATATGGTGCCAATCTTGCATTCATTGTGACTGCCATAGCAATTAAGTTTAAAATCTTATCACTAAAGAATATCAGAGACGGTTTCAAGAAACCCATGTAGATGTTATATTTTGAGTTTCTGAAATTTTATTCCGATAGTTGAACGCCTGTCCCTTGGTAGGACTCTTGTTAAGCGTCCGGGATGCAGTCATACCTTTTTATGCACGTAAATGAATAAACAAAAAAGTAAATAAATATAATGTTTGTGTATATTTCTGAGTGCAAAGCTGAAAAATACAAGCTTATTCCTTCCTGCAAGTGGGAAACGGGAGTTCTTTCTTACTTGTATTACCTAATGATCTGTCATCAGTTGTATGCATTTGATTTTTTTAAAACTTCATATCAATTCGAAATAAAAAATAAAAAATAATTAATTGAATAGTTCTTTATCCAGTGTATTTTCTTTACCCTTCTAGTATCGGCACGGGGCGAATAGGGCACATATCACTCGTTAGGTTCTTTCAGTTTGATTGTACGATGCCAATTGTTTCAGGTCTTGACACTGTAAATGGAGCAATGCTCAGTCGGTAAGGGTATTAATTGTCAACTAAGATATTAATAGACTTATTTCCCATAGAAAAAAGCTTAATTTGTCCATCCAAGATGAACCGTTGAACTTTGATAACGTATATATTTTGGCCTTTGATCTGGTTATTTGTGAGTAATAAAATGTTTGGCTCTGAGGACATCATGTGATCAGTTTCGCCATTGTCAACAGTCTAAATATTACGAACGATGGAAATTAACCTACGAATGAACTGATGCCACTCCCTCTGATTTCAAAGTGTGCTGTGCCAATGTAAAGGCAGTTGCAGATCTGTATTGGGCGAAATGGCCCATGGGTCTCACAACTTCTTATATTTCGCCTTAATTCCACACACATGATAAACTTTTGTTCTCGCCAGGTTGTAAGCGACCCACGGTCCACTTTGTAGAAACCTTGCACAAAGTCCCCTCTTCTTGCAAGAGGTTTATGGGTTGGCGGATTGTACCTTCTTTCAAGGTGTCCGCTTAATTTGGTTCTCATTATCTAGAGGCTGACCACTCTCGATGTTATTGCCCAGTTCGAGTAAATATAAATATAAGTGGTGCAACTTATATGTGGAAAAGATAGAGATCTGAGCAGATATATAGAATAGACCAACATGAGTCCCCGTACATGTAAACAACAATTTAATCAGTTACATAAAACAACTGTGAGAATTCATTACATCAGGAATATCCTCTGCTTCTAGAAATAAAACTTTCACCGAATTTCACAAAACACCATATATTTAAATAAAGTAGCCGATCTGTTTTACTGACATAATTAGTTCTTCATAGGATCGAATGAACAATCGAAGTCAATGCCTTGTACAATTGCATAACCTGCTTCTCCGGTTCACTCCACTTCCACTGCAGCTATTCCTTGGACTTCCCCTTGTTTTTTTCCTCTTTCGGTCCTCAACTCTGTGTGTGGCACGTAGATTCACAGATACCTGGATCTCAGGATAATACATCTCACTATGCGTCTCAGGGTACGTCTCAGAGTTAATACGTCACAGGATACGTCTCAGAATACGTCTCAGAGATAAAACGTCACAGGAGCCATTTTCTACCTTTGAGCTTTCAGTGTTCCTCGCTTCTACCGCCAAAGTTGTTCGTCGGTTTCCCTCGACAACAGTCCTCTTGGACAACAGTTTTGCGAGAGAATTTCTCCCAAATTTACTCTCGGACTCGGGGTCTTCTTACACTTGTTTTCTCTTGCAGAAAAGGTTAGACTTGATAAAATGTTCAATGTGGCGATATTAAAACTAGGATATTTAGTGTGGGAAACACGCCCTTTGTTTAGCGTAACCAATCAGAATCAAATATATATGCAGCCTTTGTCCAGAAGCGCCAAATTCGTGGTAAACTTGACCTTGTAGTTTGAGTAACAGTGTTTTGCGATCTTTCATTTCTGACATTTACACTATGGAATCGAAGTTAGCTTTTGTCTCTACCAGTATTCTGTTGCCTAAATAAACTTCTCCCCTCGAAAAGACATTACCGAACATGGCAGTATGGCGATTTGATACGCGTCTGTCCCCATAAATATATTTAATTTTTACATGGCCCAAGTTAATGTGTACTTCATAGATCGCCAGAAATTTGCCCCTTCACACAGGTCAATTTAATGATATATCAGAAGTACCGTTTCAAAAATATACTAACATTGCATAAAAGTGCTCATTACAAAAAAAATAATGATTTATTTTCTAGAAATGTATTCTAAGTAGCTTAACAATATCAAAATAATGATGAGTATGGCCGGTGAGTTCGTGATATTTGTACCTTACATCTTTCACTTTTGGCATGTTACAACATTCGACCTTGAGGACTGTCTTGCAAATCTTAAATTGCTATCTCAGATTTTGATTAATTAAATCACCAATTCTTTAATTGATAACATCGACTTTGGTTCTTTTGAAGATGAAATATTCATTTCTAATCTTTTGACATCCCTAGATTCAAGATTAAATATGAAAGAAACAGCAAGCTGTAATCTAAACAATAGTTTTACTGAAATCTTAGTAACTGCGGTTTGATTAAAATATTACAAACTAAACATTTTACACTTAAAGGTATCGATAGTGTCATTTTTATTAAAGGACGAAAAGCTTTATTTTTGTCATTATTTGTTGATTTGCGTATTTGCACATGGGATAGTGTGTAGGTCTAGCCTATAATTACACAATTTACTTCAAGAATTCTTCCAATAATAGTGCAATAGGCAACGAATCATGGGTAAGAAAGCGTTGCCGGTAATTTTCACGAAAGATGTTTACTAAACTGCGGTCAGTGACACGTTATACAGGGGCTAATTTATTCTACGTATAAGCTGATACAGGATCAGGTTTGATTGGATACCGCCTGGGACACATTATACAGGATTAATCTATTCTAGATATATGTTTATATAGGATCATGTCTGATTAGGTCACAGCAGAAAATCACACCTTCTAAAATAAATAGAAATATTGGTGGAAAAATATACGAAACATCTAGACCATAGGCAAAGACGAAAAGGTCTCCAAGTAGTTGGTTAAGGGCAAGGTGTTAATGCTACTAAGGCATAGGACCACGGGGAGGACCACATTAAAGCGTAGGACCACCGGGAGTACCACACTTAGGCATAGGACCAGGGGAGGACTACACTAAGATATATAACCATGGGGAGGACCACACTTAGGCATAGGACCATGGAAAAACACAAAGTATTCAAACTAACTGGAATTCCCGGACTTTAATGAGTAATTCTGAACAAAATGATGTTTTATTATTAACAGTAACTTTGACTTCAGAATTAGAAGAAACAAGTGTTACAAAGTTTGATTTCACATCCAAAAATGGATTAGGACGGCTTTGTCATATACCACAGATAATTATTCAGAGATGGTTTAGAACTGTTTATTGTGATTTTAATGCTATTTGTGTAAAATTTATATATATATATATATATATATATATATATATATATATATATATATATATATATATATATATATATATATATATATATATATATATATGTTACGTGGGAACGGAGATTTTTCGTCAAAGATGATGCAACGGCTTGCGTACAGTTAATTGAGGATTCATAACTACCACTGATGGCGTTACAGGTCAAATTAACCTTGTCGAGGTGATTCTGACAACGTCTAGCGCGATATTGTAACTGGAACCGTCATGTCCGACACGCAGAATTTGCTGGTCCGCTGGAATCTTAATATCTTCAGGCCAACCAAGAACCGTTCTCAATGATGACTGTGCAGTATCAAACGATCGAGATGTTCGCATGTGCAAATGTTAGAATCGCGCTTGATCACTAAGGAAATCCTTCGTAAGATCTCTCTATTCATTGATGCAATCTCGTATACACCTAAGGGAAACCCGAAAACATTCCAGGTACCTTCTCGACTTTCCACTGCTGAACACACGAGCTAGCTATAATCATTGAAGTCCCCGGATGAATGGCCATGATCGAATATTAGGCCAACTGCAATAAGCACTCAACGCCGCTAGTGCGATATCGAGTGTGCGGAATAGCCCCGTGGTTACTGGTGTACAAAATGTATAAAATTCTGGTTTATTATCATACTACTTGTTGGTTTATTATCATACTACTATCATACTACTTGTTGGTTTATTATCATACTACTTGACGATTTATTATCATACTACTTGTTGGTTTATTATCATACTACTTGATGATTTATTATCATACTACTTGTTGGTTTATTATCATACTACTTGACGATTTATTATCATACTACTTGTTGGTTTATTATCATACTACTTTTTGGTTTATTATCATGGTACTATCATACTATTTGTTGGTTTATTATCATACTACTTTCATACTAATTGTTGGTTTATTATCATACTACTATCATACTACTTGTTGGTTTATTATCATACTACTATCATACTACTTATTGGTCTATTATCATACTACTTGACGATTTATTATCATACTACTTGTTGGTTTATTATCATACTACTTGATGATTTATTATCATACTACTTGTTGGTTTATTATCATACTACTTTTTGGTTTATTATCATGGTACTATCATACTATTTGTTGGTTTATTATCATACTACTATCATACTAATTGTTGGTTTATTATCATACTACTATCATACTACTTGTTGGTTTATTATCATACTATTATTATACTACTTGTTGGTTTATTGTTATACTACTTGGTGGTTTATTATCATCATACTACTTGGTGGTTTATTATCATCATACTACTTAGTGGTTTATTATCATACTACTTGTTGGTTTATTATCATGCTATTATCATACTACTTGTTGGTTTATTATCATACTATTATCATACTGCTTCTTGGTTTATTATCATACTATTATCATAGTGCTTGTTGGTTTATTATCATACTATTATCATACTGCTTGGTGGTTTATTATAATCATACTGCTTGGTGGTTTATTATAATCTTACTGCTTGGTGCTTTATTATAATCATACTACTTGTTGGTCAGAATCGTTCAGTATTTTACGATACCCAACTTCATATTGCACTCAAAGAAACTACTTTCTATTGTAAACAATGGACGCAAATGGCCAGCACTTTTTGTAAACAAATCAAGTACACTTACATAATAGGCGGTTTACGTTTTGGTTGATTACATTTGTTTCCGAATGAACTAAAGCAGGTGTTTGGTAGACTGCCACATACTAGCTGCTTTGCTACATTCCGCGTTAGCTTTTTTGATACAGTGTTTCGGATTTAGGTGGGATATGCCAGATTTCATAAAATTGCTGGTACCTACAAATAACATGCAAGTGTCAAGGCATAAACTGTCTTCTTTAGCTGGTAATAAGAATGGCAAAAAAATATACTTACAGTTTTACATCCTGAATTTCCTTTCTTAGTTCTGAAAATCCGAATTGCATGAGCCTTGTCATGGGTTCTCAAGCTTGATTACACATTTTGAAATTGTACATTAATTTTGACTACAATCCTAGTGAAATAACATCCTCCTTACTGCACTAAAAATGAAATAAACATTAAATTCAATAACGTCTTTTTGATAATTGCAATTGAATGACTTCATATTTGTTCCCACATTATGATATCAAATATTCAATGACAGAACAGAAACACTTGCAGATGTCAACACACTTCTCCCTCGCTATTTCAATCCGATGTATTTCATGTAGAATTTGCACAGATGAGTCCAGTCCATAATCACGACATTTCAAAGAATCATAAAAATATCAAAATCGTTTCATTCCAGATCAAATGAAAAGGTTGTTGCAATGCGCATTCATTCACAATATGAATCTAAATTTCAATTTTAAGTAGACCAAAACGCATTTTCTTTCAAAAGTTATTTCTAGCGCGCGACTAAGTTCAAATTTATCTGGGCGGAGTTATGTGCGCATTAATAATGTTGTTGTGTAATGATGACTAAGCGCTTGTGTATTTAGTTTGAAATACGGCATATATTCAGTTACTTTGTTTATTGTAGTGTATTTTGTTTATATAACTAAGACTTAGGTAGAATAAGAAAATTAAGCATAAATTAAAAAGGTTACTGCATTTGTACGGGAAAATATGAATTCGTTTTGTCGGATGGATATACTTCACTCCCAAGGTCGTGCAGTATTCCATCCGAAAAACTCGTTCATATTTTCCCATACAAATGCAGTAACCTATAATTACAGATTACTAATTTTCATAGTTTTTTAGTGAATTAGTAACCTGGTAAAATTCAAATAATGTCTAAAGCAACTTAGACTAGATACGTAATTATGTAGTAAGCAACTTAGACTAGATAGGTAATGATGTAGTAAGCAACATAGGCTAGATACGTAATGATGTAGTAAGCAACTTAGGCTAGATAGGTAATGAGGTAGTAAGCAACTTAGGCTAGATACGTAACGATGTAGTAAGCAACTTAGATTAGATAGGTAATGATGTAGTAAGCAACTTGGACTAGATACGTAATGATGTAGTAAGCAACTTAGACTAGATAGGTAATGATGTAGTAAGCAACTTAGACTAGATAGGTAATGATGTAGTAAGCAACTTAGGCTAGATACGTAATGATGTAGTAAGCAGCTTAGACTAGATACGTAATGAGGTAATAAGCAACTTAGGCTAAATACGTAATGATGTAGTAAGCAACTTAGACTAGATAGGTAATGATGTAGTAAGCAACATAGTCTAGATACGTAATGATGTAGTAAGCAACTTAGACTAGATAGGTAATGATGTAATAAGCAACTTAGGCTAGATACGTAATGATGTAGTAAGCAACTTAGGCTAGATACGTAATGATGTAGTAAGCAGCTTAGACTAGATACGTAATGAGGTAGTAAGCAACTTAGGCTAAATACGTAATGATGTAGTAAGCAACTTAGACTAGATAGGTAATGATGTAGTAAGCAACATAGTCTAGATACGTAATGATGTAGTAAGCAGCTTAGACTAGATAGGTAATGAGGTAGTAAGCAACTTAGGCTAGATACGTAATGATGTAGTAAGCAACTTAGACTAGATAGGTAATGATGTAGTAAGCAACTTGGACTAGATACGTAATGATGTAGTAAGCAACTTAGGCTAGATATGTAATGATGTAGAAAGCAGCTTGGATTAGATACGTAATGATGTAGTAAGCAACTTAGACTAGATAGGTAATGATGTAGTAAGCAACTTAGACTAAATAGGTAATGATGTAGTAAGCAACTTAGACTAGATAGGTAATGATGTAGTAAGCAACTTAGGCTAGATACGTAATGATGTAGTAAGCAACTTAGGCTAGATACGTAATGATGTAGTAAGCAGCTTAGACTAGATAGGTAATGAGGTAGTAAGCAACTTAGACTAGATACGTAATGATGTAGTAAGCAGCTTAGGCTAGATACGTAATGATGTAGTAAGCAACTTAGGCTAGATACGTAATGATGTAGTAAGCAACTTAGGCTAGATACGTAATGACGTAGTAAGCAACTTAGGCTAGATACGTAATGACATGAGCAACTTAGATTTGATTGTTATATATAAAAAAATCTAAATGCAAAGTTATATAAACAAAAACCTAAATGCAAAGATTACATTCCAATCATTTAGAAGACTTCGTGTGCATACTTTCCATGGTTACAGATTACATTTGTTATTGACATTTTATTTAATACAAATCAACATAGTCAACTAATTCCAATATTGTTCTTGCACCAGCTTGCCTCCTAAGATCATCACAAGTTTAAAAAAGCAGTAGGCAATGCTATTCACCTTCAATATCACCATTTACACATGCTGGACAATATGTTTGATTTCGTTCAACTCTATTAGCACCGTGTCAACCCGTTTCAATTCTGTGTTAATTGGATGAAATAAGCAAAGTAGATAAAACAAATATGTTTACAGCTATAATGTGTATGAAGAAATTGTTGGAAGCAAGATGGACGATTTCAGAAAAATAACAAGTTAACATTTAATTCATATTTAGTTTGTTGTCAAGCATTCCATTCAGATATATTTCATCTTGTAGTCATCCATTCCATTCAGATATAGTTCATCTTGCAGTCATCCATTCCATTCAGATATAGTTCATCTTGTAGTCATGCATTTAATTCAGATATAGTTCATCTTGCAGTCATCCATTCCATTCAGATGTATTTCATCTTGTAGTCATCCATTCCATTCAGATCTAGTTCATCTTGCAGTCATCCATTCCATTCAGATCTAGTTCATCTTGTAGTCATCCATTCCATTCAGATATAGTTCATCTTGCAGTCATCCATTCCATTCAGATCTAGTTCATCTTGCAGTCATCCATTCCATTCAGATCTAGTTCATCTTGTAGTCATCCATTCCATTCAGATATAGTTCATCTTGCAGTCATCCATTCCATTCAGATATTGTTCATCTTGCAGTCATCCATTCCATTCAGATCTAGTTCATCTTGTAGTCATCCATTCCATTCAGATCTAGTTCATCTTGCAGTCATGCATTTAATTCAGATATAGTTCATCTTGTAGTCATGCATTTAATTCAGATATAGTTCATCTTGCAGTCATCCATTCCATTCAGATGTATTTCATCTTGTAGTCATCCATTCCATTCAGATCTAGTTCATCTTGCAGTCATCCATTCCATTCAGATATAGTTCATCTTGTAGTCATGCATTTAATTCAGATATAGTTCATCTAGTAGTCATGCATTTAATTCAGATATAGTTTGTTGTCAAGCATTCCATTCAGATCTAGTTCATCTTGCAGTCATCCATTCCATTCAGATCTAATTCATCTTGCAGTCTTCCATTCAGATCTAGTTATCTTGTAGTCATCCATTCCATTCAGATATAGTTCATCTTGTAGTCATGCATTTAATTCAGATATAGTTCATCTAGTAGTCATGCATTTAATTCAGATATAGTTCATCTTGTAGTCATCCATTCCATTCAGATATAGTTCATCTTGTAGTCATGCATTTAATTCAGATATAGTTCATCTTGCAGTCATCCATTCCATTCAGATATAGTTCATCTTGTAGTCATGCATTTAATTCAGATATAGTTCATCTAGTAGTCATGCATTTAATTCAGATATAGTTTGTTGTCAAGCATTCCATTCAGATCTAGTTCATCTTGCAGTCATCCATTCCATTCAGATCTAGTTCATCTTGTAGTCATCCATTCCATTCCATTCATATATAGTTCATCTTGTAGTCATCCATTCCATTCAGATCTAGTTCATCTTGCAGTCATCCATTCCATTCAGATATTGTTCATCTTGCAGTCATCCATTCCATTCAGATCTAGTTCATCTTGTAGTCATCCATTCCATTCAGATCTAGTTCATCTTGTAGTCATGCATTTAATTCAGATACAGTTCATCTTGCAGTCATCCATTCCATTCAGATCTAGTTCATCTTGTAGTCATCCATTCCATTCAGATATAGTTCATCTTGTAGTCATGCATTTAATTCAGATACAGTTCATCTTGCATTAAAACGTTAAAAATAGACAGAAGTATTGTTATGTATATCTATATTTATTGTAACTCCAGGTATATGATTTTTAAAAAAATTTGTGGTTTTTATTCATGTTTGTAAATTGTACAGAATATCTTTAGTTACATTTTGCCTACTTGACCTGCGTCCGTAAATAGAGTAACATTACATTAGGATCTATAAATAGATGGTGAGGTATGTGCTGGCAATTACTAATAATAACCTTAAAAATAAAATTTAATGGCGTCTTTGGCTTAAATTTTCATTGGCTGATGGGGTTTAGACAATTTCCGAATAATTCAGTAATTTCCGATTTGCTGGGCTATGTCACATGAGCAGGCAAATTAGAGGCACAATGGGTGGTAGGATCCCTCATGTGGGGTATATTGGGAAATATAGTTGCAATATAAAGTGTAAGTGGGCAGGGTACTGGGCAGTCGAGTTCATTCCGGTTTTGGAGTCATCCTAATTTCTTGTCTTCCTGTTAAGTCAGCAGACGTGTTTTGTGTTGTACTTATATATCTTTTGAGAGGAAAAACATCTGTTTGGACTGTTCAGTGAAAATAGAAAGTGCTCATTATTTAGGCTATAATATCATTCTGGAACTGTTGTGAATTATTTAAAGGGAGTTCTGGACGACGCTATCTTGGCAACGTCACGATTCTTGGTGGACCAGTACACTTTCGGGTTTGAAATTTATACAGAACTTCTCAAACATTGAGGACTTTCATAGAACTTTATCAGGATTATTCTAGATTCGTTTCATAATACTTTAAGTTCCTCTCACATTTTCATTTATAACTTTGATAATGAAATTATTTGTCACATTTTTACCAAATTTGTTGGTTTTGCCTCATTCCGTTACTTAGTGTTTGACCATAGAGTCGTAAAAGTATAAAACACGAATAAAATACAGAACTAGATAAATATCGATTGTTTCCTTTTTAATGCTTATGAAAAATCATTAACATGTGATGTCTCATTGTTTAATTTATTGCGCTGGAAAATTTATCGTTTTTGTGAATTGGAGTTGGGTGTAATAAATCATTACAACAATAGTGCGTGAATGATTTATCTGTATTCATAGTCAAGTTCATTGCTTAAAGATGGGTCGCCTTTCCTTTCCAGATTTAGTCAATGCGAAATTAACCGTAGCTACATTAACGTAGTTCAAGTCGATTGATCGGTCTTATATTTGTGTTATATTCTTTTTTATCTATCTGTTTATTTTCTTTTCGACAGAGCAGGCGTAACATTTTCTTACTTTATGCATTTATGTAAATATCGTAATAGTAGTTTTAGTCAGGCATGCGATTTTAATTATTTTAATTATTATTAAATCTATATTTGCACAGATTAAATTCACTACGATGAATAATTATCTCAAAGGATTGGGAAAGGATAGGTTTAGATGTGAAAAAGTACGCATTTTCGGCTTCATTGAAATATCGTTATATCTGTTGTGATGTAACAAGCATTAGAAAGTAAAACCTCATGACCAATTTAATCATTTCATTTATAATGAACAATATCCAGGAATTAAGAAAGAATTTCATGGAATGATTCTATGTCCAGAATATGATGAATTATGCAGCCTTACGACTAATGGACTGTAAAAGGAGGGTTTATAAGACAGTCTCTTTTATACGACCTATATAATCTGCAAAGACCAGTTTTGCTTCATATTCTACATTGTAAAAATACTGCAAACGTGTTTGTTACGTAACCTGAGAACCTATTAGCATCCCTTGCAAAACACATGCATTTGGTTTTACAAGCAGTGCAATGTTGATAGTCGTACAAATATCTGATCAAAATTTCGACAAAGACTTACAAATATAAGACCAACGCGTACATGGTGGAGTATCCATGATGTACTTAAAAGCAGACAAGTTTAAATACGAGTGTAATAGTCTTGTCTTGGTAAGAACGGTGAAACCACGTGACATTCATTCCAATTCATATACATTTAGTTCTGCATGCTTTTTCAATGATTTGCAACTCATTTTCCTTTCTAAACATTCTAAAGAATAATTTGTCGTCAACTTGTAACGCATCTCCACTTGTTTCCTTCCGTTCATTAATTAAAGTCTTATAATTGTAAAATTTCGCAATCTACTGTTTCACTGGTTAGCCTAAACACGAGTTTTCAATAGCGAATACTTGTTTTGAAAATTGTCAATGCATTAATATATTTTCCTTTTGATTTATTATATCTAAGTCACCATTTCATTTCAAGTTTAAAATTTAATTACGGATTGATCCCTTTGTGTATCACACGCTTTCCCGCTTGCATACGGTTAAGAGTATTATATGGTAATCAAAGGTGTTTTTTTGTTGTTGCGAGAAATAGACTGGTCTTCTGCCTTATCCGAAAGTTTGATTCTGATGTAATTGCTTGATAGCCAAGCTTCGTATTAAATAATTCTTACGTTCATTGTTTCTTTTTTGACTTAAGCGGTACAGCTCGTTTCTTACATAAACCAACTTTAAGAAAATGTGTTCTTTAAATGTTGAAGCAATCGGACAAATCTAAATAAAATGCCAAGAGTTTTTGTACAGCTGGTTAAGAAATAAAATATATTTCAGTAATTTTTCTGGACTTTGTTCCTTAGTTTTATTCTCTACGTAAAATTGATAAAGTGTTTAATGAAAATTAGATCGTTGATTTAGACATTAATTACTGTTCTATTGATGTGTGTGCATTTATTCGCAACAAATGCAGAACTCGATAAAAGGCGTACATTTATAAAATGGTCTGACCCCGGGTTAGATTCATGTTTCGAAATTTCTTGTTAGAATATGACGAATTCGTCTGAAGCCAGCTAGTCACACATGGACAGGTATAACACAAAATTATTTTAAAAACTGAAAAATATGTGATCATGCGACAAAAGAGATAGTTGGGGTTAACAAATACTTGCTTGTGAACCTCAAAAATGCATATAAAACAAATTTTAAATCAATTTTGATAGACATAATATATGAATCAATTACTCGTAAGTGAAAACAGTGCTCTGAAGAATTTTATTCTAAAATTAAATATTGGAATTTAAAAATTAATCACGCCAGTGGCAATGTTTCCTTCTCAGCTACAGCGCAGGGGGCAGATATTTTCCTTTGTATTTTTCCATGGATTATCTTTTATTATTTTTATTTTTTTTATTTTCTTATTAACAATGATACAATGACAGTGGGCTCGATAGTGATACATGTAATATATTGCTGTATTGACAATGACTCACCAAAAAAACCGGTTCGAAACAGAATGTCAGATTTTGGTTTGTATTATCTTAACAACTTGGAGACGAGTACACTGATAAGCATGATAGACGACTATTTCCTTCGTGCTGAAAATTTTACCAATAACTTGGATATCAAACGTCAATACTTTCATCACACAGAGTCAACCATCGACCTTACTGTGGCTAGCGTGTGTAGGAAGACAGACTACGGCATGCTTTAGGTAAAGAGGGACAGATTACGGCCTGCTTTAGGTACAGGGATAGACTACGGCATGCTTTAGGTACAGGGACAGACTATGTCATGCTTTAGGTACATGGACAGACTACGGCATGCTTTCGGTACAGAGACAGACTAAGAAATGCTTTAGGTACATGGACAGACTAAGGTATGCTTTAGGTACAGGGACTGACTAAGGGGTGCTTTAGGTACAGAGACATACTCCCACTTTTCAGTAAGATGCTTAAAAATTAAGAATCCATAACTCTAATAATAACTACAATATTCCGTTGCTCTAGCCAGATAAGGAGTTCCAAATCTGGTTAGTAAACCTACAAGAGAGGACAAAGGTGGAACTAGAATCATTGACCAGTGAACGTCAATTTTTGTAACTAATCTAAGATGCTAATGGCACTCTGTACGATTTCTTCGCCGCTTTAAAGATAAACTAGACAAATCAAAGGGGTACGAATTCTATTGACATTGCAATGGGAAACTTCCGTAGAGACTTCTGCCGCCTTCTGAAAGTTTTCTCCTCAAACAGTTATATTCTTTACTTGAACAAATCATTGCTTTCTGCAGCTGTTCATGTAATTAGATATGATTTAAAAAAATGAAATTGTGAGGATGATGCAGCACGGGGAATATGAGGTATGAATACTGTCATATACATTTATTGTTGGAAATATGTGCTTGTTTATATTTAGAAAAATGAAGTCTGGTGATGCAACCATATATTGGGACAAATTTCATTAAACATTAATAGGGATGGCCAGATGACGCAACTAATTATTTTCCTTTTTTTTTTTTTAACGGCCAGCACAATGAAACTTGTCAGTTGTAATGGATTACTAAATTTCAGATTTGACCACCTCCAAGAGTGTTGTCCAGTTTAGCACTCTAAATTGGCTTTTTATGACAGGTCGCTGCTTTCTCTGTCGGGTAAATGAAGATAAAGTATTTGTTTAAAAAATACATCGGCGATCTGTATAAAACTAAGATCATAGATTTAACGAATATATGAAGGACGCATATACACGGTCATTGTAACGTAATCGAGCTATCACCCTTGAGATTGAATGGGGTTTAAGAAATAACACGTATGTGAGTGACAATGAAAAATTGTATTATTCTCTCGCACTAATGATTGTAAAATAAACAGGACACCAAAATAAATACAATGGTACATATTATGGATCCAATGGAAAACAATGACGAAGAACAAATAACTAATTGGAATATTCAGTAACTCTATGACGTTGTCTTAGGTAGTCGAACACTACCGTACCTCTTGTCTCTAGTCAACCACTATACTGGCATTTCACTTTCTAGTCAAACACTATGACATTCCTCTTCTAGTCAAACACTATACTGACATTTCTCTTTCTAGTCAAACACTATGATGACGTTTCTCAAACATATGACCAATGTTTACTTGACATTTCATATGATGCACTTGACCCGCTCTCCCGGCTTGGTCACTTTAACAACCCAGACTTTCCATGCACGCTCATTGGCACTTCTCCTGGCGGTTTTTCATCTCTCCTCACTACAGCGGTTTCTAGCTGTATCTATTAGCCCGCATCCAGTTTTCCACACCTACGAGAAAACTTTCGAAATAATCTGTTTTCTGATTATGATTCGGGTTAATAACATCTGACCGTTTTAAACGAACCAATATCAACACATTTGAAATATATCCTTATGTACTACTTTCTGTAATGTGCAAATGACATACCATTGATTGGCTAAATATTACTATGGTGTACCAAACACGTCACATTAATAATACTGGAATGTATGATGGTCTAGCCAAGCCATAGTAGGTATTTCGTAACAGTCATGCTCTTTTGGCCGTTCGATTCTCCAATCCAATTACAGCTTTCAAAATTCTGAAAGTGTAAAACATCATTCGGAACATACCATTTCTACTGATAAATCTCCCGAACACGAAACGCAACGCTTTATCTGAGAGGTTATTAAAACGTTGGGACAGGGAATTCCAAAGGTCACCATGACGTAATATTTTAGCTGTGCCTCTCCGATGTATCCATTACAAGTAGATCTGTACTTATCAAAAGTAAATCTTGGTTATAATGACTAGTTTACTAAGCTCATCAATTGGGTTTGCCTAAAACAGTTCACATTTAATCTCTTTTATAATAGTTACAAATCGCACATTCAGTCATTATTTGTAGATTTAGACATTACACTGTTAAATAGTTGTATTTCAACAATGGTTTCTTGCAATTAGCGGAGGATATTTGTATTTCCTAAAGCCATAAACTGCCATTGTAAAGCCTCTGCTGAAGAAACCAACACTAGACCATAACGATTTAAAGAACTACCGCCCAGTTTTAATCTCCCATTCATATAAAAAGTCTTAGAAAAGGTTGTTCTATCCCAGCTTGTATCTCATCTAAATTCAAACAGTCTTTTTAGCAATGTACAATCTGCATATCGCCCTTGCCACAGTACTGAAACTAATCTTCTAAAAGTAGTTAATGACATTCTCTCTGCGTTGGAAAGCGGAAAGAGTACAGTCCTCACCCTCCTTGATTTGTCTGCAGCATTTGACACAATAGACCATGATATATTACCTCACCGTCTCCAGCATGTATTTGGCATTCATGATACAGCCTTACTGTGGTTCAAGTCCTACTTGGTCAACAAGTCACAAATTGTGTCTGCAAATGGAATACACTGCAGCCCAGTTGATCTATGTTGTGGTGTTCCACAGGGGTGTGTTATTGGACCTGTTCTCTTCATTCTATACACTCAGCCGCTCTCAAGTGTCATAGATCATCATCCATTGTCTCACCAATTGTACGCTGATGACACCCAAATATACAAATCTAGCCACCCAACTGAAGTTGATGCTACCATCCAATGTGTAGAGAGGTTCATTTCTGATGTAAAATCATGGATAATATGTATCAAGCTGCAGATGAACGATGATAAAACTGAGGCCATTCTGATCACAACACAAAGACTTTCTCATTCACATCCTTTACCTTAGACAATAAATATCAGCAACACCAACATTAAATTCACACAACCAGTACGAAACCTAGGTGCTACTGAGGACAGTACTCTCACATTGCACCAACATGTCATGAACATATGCAAGGCTGCATATCTTGAGCTGAGATGCATCAGCTCAATTCGCAAATAACTTTCAGTTGATGCCACTAAAACACGTGTGTGTTCATTAGTACTTTCAAGACTGGACTATTGTAACTCAATTCTGTCTGGTTCATCTCAATATCTACTCCAGAATCTTCAAAAAGTTGAAAACACAGCTGCTCGGATCATACTTAGAGTACCACGATCAAAGCATACCTCCCCGTTGCTCTGTACCCTACACTGGCTCTCCATTCGATCCAGAATCAAACACAAAATTTGTTCTCTGTGCTACGTTTCACTGACGGACTCCAGTCCAACATACCTATCCGACCTCACCCACGTGTACACAGCAGCAAGATACTTACGCTCCTCTTCTGACAATCGTATACTCGTTATTCCCACTATGAAAACAAAGTCATATGGACTGCGTTCTTTTGCATACCAGGGCCCAGTAACGTGGAATGAATTGCCCACTGAACTTAGACACAAAGACACAGTGATGCCATTCAAGAGTGCTCTCAAAACTCACTTATTTCTACTGCAAGAACAAACTTAAAGGCCTAATAATTTTTCCGACCTGAAATATTCTCAGCATGTTTTTTATTTTTTAAAATGTTTTTCTAATTTCATGGTGTTTGTTTTTATAATAATATTATTATATGTTTTTTATCTTATAGGTGTTGTCTAATGTTGTAAAGCGCTTAGAGCTTCTAAAGACTAGACGCTATACAAAATCCTCATTATTATTATTATTATTATTATTATTATATAATACATGCAAATCATATGGCGAATAACAGTTATTTCAACTACACTTGATCCAGCCAGGGATAACGTGCGTCAGGGATTGATTTATATATATATATATATATATATATATATATATATATATATATATATATATATATATATATATATATATATATATATATATATATATACATATATATATATACATATATATATATATATATATATATATATATATATATA
Organism: Sinohyriopsis cumingii; assembly: GCA_028554795.2. Classification (NCBI taxonomy): domain Eukaryota; kingdom Metazoa; phylum Mollusca; class Bivalvia; order Unionida; family Unionidae; genus Sinohyriopsis; species Sinohyriopsis cumingii. Next base: position 156,760,971 of record CM068824.1, read on the forward strand.
TATATATATATATATATATATATATATATATATATATATATATATATATATATATATATATATAGAGAGAGAGAGAGAGAGAGAGAGAGAGAGAGAGAGAGAGAGATGTTCTAACACGAGAAGGGCCTTGGAAAACCTTACTTTTTGAGGCTATCTTGAGGTTATTTCCAAGGACCTCAAGAAAACTATCGCTGTCAACTGAAACAATTTTTGACGTGCCAATACCACACATAATTTTCCGCTAATCTCTTATACATACACACATACATACATACATACATACATACATGCATGCATACATACATACATACATACATACATACATACATACATACATACATACATACATACATACATACATACATACATATACAGTGTCACACTTTTTAACAAGTATTTCAAATCTAGGACCCCAAGCGTTCAATAATATGTTTTGAAGAAATACTTGAATGGGAAACAGTTTAATATAGAATATAACTGTTTCAATGATTTATATTTTTTCTAGATTTATATAAATTTTAATTTCGCTCTTTTGTATTCTGCATGAAAGGCACTCGGATCTGAGTGCCATTAAAACTTATAAAGCGTGATTCGCCAAGAAGTATGACAGTGTTACTCTCTTTTATTCATTTCAATGTATGTTTTATGATGGTTTCATTCGTTGCTGCCATTTGTACAAATATGACACTTTGTCACTCGATGTTCAGAGACATTGTTATCCGAGACAAACCATTCATTAGTTTTAGTAATTTTCAATCGAAAATCAAATCTAATTTGATATGATGTACAAAAATGGAATGGAATCAGGGTTTGGCTCGCCCAACAGGATATTGAGAGATTTCCCGAGGGACGACGGTATGTTAACATTGTCTGGCTCCCAAAACCTGTAATTGTCTGCGATTTCCACGGGAAGGGGTGGGCCTCCAGTCTAAATTGGGATGGAATCCTAGATATAATTCAATACATCAGTATAATTCAAACGGGAATAACACAATATTAAATCTATTTTCTTTGGACCACAGACCGTATTTCATAATGTCAGTTAGTGTATTGGTATGGACCACAAACCGTACTTCATAGTGTCGGTAGTGTATTAGTATGGACCACAAACCGTACTTCACAGTGTCGGTAGTGTATTAGTATGGACCACAAACCGTACTTCATAGTGTCGGTAGAGTATTAGTATGGACCACAAACCGCACTTTATAGTGTCGGTAGTGTATTAGTATGGACCACAAACCGCACTTTATAGTGTCGGTAGTGTTGTAGTATGGACCACAAACCGTACTTCATAGTGTCGGTAGAGTATTAGTATGGACCACAAACCGCACTTTATAGTGTCGGTAGTGTATTAGTATGGACCACAAACCGCACTTTATAGTGTCGGTAGTGTAGTAGTATGGACCACAAACCGTACTTCATAGTGCCGGTAGTGTAGTAGTATGGACCACAAACCGCACTTTATAGTGTCGGTAGTGTATTAGTATGGACCACAAACCGTACTTCATAGTGTCGGTAGTGTATTAGTATGGACCACAAACCGTACTTTATAGTGTCGGTAGTGTAGTAGTATGGACCACAAACCGTACTTCATAGTGTCGGTAGTGTATTAGTATGGACCACAAACCGTACTTTATAGTGTCGGTAGTGTAGTAGTATGGACCACAAACCGTACTTCATAGTGTCGGTAGTGTATTAGTATGGACCACAAACCGTACTTTATAGTGTCGGTAGTGTAGTAGTATGGACCACAAACCGTACTTCATAGTGTCGGTAGTGTATTAGTATGGACCACAAACCGCACTTTATAGTGTCGGTAGTGTATTAGTATGGACCACAAACCGTCCTTCATAGTGTCGGTATTGTAGTAGTATGGATCACAAACCGTACTTTATAGTGTCGGTTACGTGTGTGTGTGTGTGTGTGTGATTTGGATTTTTTTAACGTAGCTTTGACAATTTTTCAGTCATATCGCTACGATGTCTGCAGTGTGGCAGTTTATAGTGATGTCTAGCACTGGGGCATCATGCTGCAGACGTACAGCATGATGTCGCACCCAGTCACACATATCCCCTTTTCGTTCGCAAAACAAGCAAAGATTAAATGCTGTCGCTTGTGCCAATAAGACTAATTGTTTATAACCGTTTGAACTGACACGGTTCGTGTGAGGACACGCCTTCCATTGAAAATATGTTTTATATTTTCTGAATCAGCGTGAACATTATTTCGTCTCAAGTTAGCACCATTATCAAATACCATTTATACCCTCTTATGAGTCTGTTACAACTGAAAAGTGCATAGAACCAGATCAGCGTCGAATAATGCGCTGGCAGAACTAGGTCTATGCAATTTGTAAGGAGTGATCGGTAGAACAAACAACGTAGACCCTGATCTGTCGGCACTTTATGATGCAACTGAATATCTGGGTCTGTTGTGTTTGCATTTGGACCCTAGAGAGTATCTACGGTAAATGTCGAGTCTAATCAATTGGTTTAATTACAAAACAAGGATTTATCAACCCGTTTGAGTAAACATATTCCCATCAATTTTACTGTCACGTAAATTAGGACACAATGTAAACTTACACATCTAATTTAAAAATGCAGTTCCAGGTTACAGTACATACGCATACATGCACGCAAAAGATGAGTGGAAAGTGATTACATTTCCTACAAGCCAATTATTTTATCACCCATTTTTTTCGAGTTTCGTTTATAGAAAATTATCAGCAAAGTATCAGAAATGTATAATGTATTGCTATTGAAAATGATTCACTGCTTAATTAGTATTAAATGCAATTGATTCATTACAGTAAAGGTAACTTGAATAATTCATCTGAATAGATGACCGAGCTAAGTACAAAAAGATTTATGATTTTTCAGTTAGAGTTTAAGTCAATGCGTAATTGCCCGTATCTACAGTAGTGGGGTCTGAATTAATATAATAGATAACGACAACAATTCAGCCTCATATGTCATAAATACTGTGAATGGTGATAAGTACAGATTACTTTTCCTGTGGTTATAGTTTCTCACATCTGAATTATATCTGACTCGTCCAGTATACAAGTCATTCTAGCAGAAAGCTTACCTTTTCTTTTCAAATTTTATTGCAACGTTTAGACAAAGTGTTACTATTTTAGTATTGCTTTGGTTACAGGATTTTATAATATACATATAAATCGTTTTGCCCTTATGTACTACGATGTGCCGGATTAAAAAGAAAGTGAAATTCTAGTGTCTTCCTTGAGACAACTAGTGGGCATCAGGCGATGATTATTTTTGGCTGGGATATACTTTAAGTTCAGATACCTGTAATGGACATTTAAGTGGTCGGCAATGTGCATCTGAAAGGTATAATATAATCAAAACTTGAGTTGATTTGAGCAAAAAAATGAGAAAAGTAATATGGGAAGAATGTCAATTTCATATCATTTAGTTATTTGTTACATATGTGTGTTAGATTTAACTGTCCTCAGACATCACGGGTTTTTAAAGATTAATTAGGTCACCTTGATTGACCTTGATTACTTTATATCTATTTCTATTGTCACAATTTGACTTGAGATATATTGGCATCTCAGTACACTGTAAAAAAAGAATGTCATATTTTTCAGTATAAATATAAAATTGAGTTTTTTTAAATATATAATCGCTGTGTTATACAACTCTTACTCAACATTAAGTATGACTAATAATTATTTTTAGCAATACTACCATTACAATTTAATCAATTATTTTAAGAAAAACTATATTCATAATTATTAGTGTGCAGTATTGAGGAACGGTCATGGGTGGGTGATTTATCAGTGATAGATTTGGTACTGCACTATTCATCAACATCATCGAGACAGCCAGATAAACAAAATATACAATTGTTTGTTTTTCCTTTTCCTTTTAAATGAAAGGAATAAAACAGAAAATGAAGCATTTTAGGAAAGATTAAATACTAAAAATATATTAAATATGTTTTTTCATGACCTTCATAATTGACATGAGTATATAAAATAACCTTACAACCTTTTTTATTGACCAATACAAATTCTTTTCATTGTACATATTTTTTTCTCTGCATTTTATGTTTTGCGAATACGTTAACACTTGTTTTTCATATTCCATGTAAACTGATTCATTGTCATTTATATCATCATGAAGTTAACATGCAAACTTCATTCAGATTTTACACGAAAAGGTTTAAAAAAAAGTGGAAACTCCAGGTGTGGACAAATCCCAGCCAACATTTTGATAACTAAAATGCGTGAGAAAAAAAGTGAAATTGTCAGGGCGTTGCGCAGCATTTTACATTACTATGATCAAGCTTGTGAATTTTAGAATGGGTATTTATTGAAATTATTATTCGACCTCCTCGAAGAATGAAGAGGCTCAATTTGTACGGAAATACTGATATTTTCCAATTAATTTATTTCTCTAATACCTTTATCATTTTTCATGGTTTGATTTTTATCATGTAATTGTTCTTTTGTACAGCATGAGTTCTCGTGCGTGAGTCAATCTTAGACTGTCGAAATTATTCAAAATAGATTTTGTTTTACCAGGAAATGGGTCGCTCTTCTGTATTTTAATAACATTTAATTTTATAGTAATCATTCACGGTCTTTTTGTCAGTGAAATTTGCCAGAATCGTTTCAAGGACAAATTTGGTAATATATTTTGCATTTCCAATTTTGTCAAAGCAGTCACCGATTCTTGGCAATAGAAATGAATCTCTTTTGGTCCCATTGTTCACTTTTCTATAGTCTGTGCATATGCGGAAAATATTATCTGGTTTCGGCACAAGAATACGTGGTGAACTCTAGTTACTTTTACTCGTTTCTTTGAAATCATCTGCACCAATTACTGCATTTGATTTTAGAAACATTCCTGTTTGAAAGGGTTCAACCTGTATGGATGCTGTTTCACAGGTGTGAAATCCACAATTTCAAAGTCAAGGTAGATTTTAGAACATCTGGAAACAAGTGTTCATATTCAAGTAATAGCTGTTTAGTTCACTCTTTTCTTGTGGTTACAGATGTGAAAGTTTCTGGTCCAGATTATTCTGTATTTCTGAAATCCGAAGATTGTTTACTCCAGATTAATTACAGTCCTGATGCATTCCATCACTTAAATCCTCATTGTGTGGGACAGGTACAACTAAATTGATGGCATGATTAACTTAGCTATGTCTATCAACATATTTCCTTAACATATTTATATGGCAGTTTTATGTTTTCGCCTCTCAAGAGCATTAACTGTGTAACGACCATAGTACTTAGCCTGAAGAGGATTTGAGGTAAGGACAAGAGAGCCAGAACTCTATCACAAAGCTGAAAACTCTATTCCTTTGTATCAGACCTTAATTTCATTTTTTACTGACTAGAGTGCAGATTAGTTCTTGCGACTTCACAAGCATTTGACAGCTTGTATTTAAAACTATAAGCATAGTCGCAAAGATTAATTTATGCATCTTAATTTGAAAGAAGTTTCTCTTTAAACAACTTCAATGGCTCACCGACAGAATGTCCAAAACTAGTTCAAAGGGACTAAATCCTAAAATAATTTACAAGTTCTTCCCTAGCAGCAAGCATCAGTAAATGCACGTCTTTTCCCCAGTCCTTTCAGGTATCAAAATAATATGACAGGTTCATATTTTTCATAGTCTGGTGAAATATTTCTAAAGTCCCTTGGCTTTAAGGGTGATGGGTGATGGGTGATGGGTGAAAGACTGAAATTGCTGGATGCCTAATTCTCTTTTCTACATAAAATTTAATAAGCACCAGATAAATTATTGAATCAATATCTGATACGAACGAACAACAGTCGTATTGAATCATGATCTGATACGGAGGTACAGCAGTCGTATTGAATCATGATCTGATACGAACGAACAATCGTATTGAATCATGATCTGATACGGACGTACAGCAGTTGTATTGAATCATAATCTGATACGAACGAACAGCAGTCGTATTGTATCATGATCTGATACGAACGAACAGCAGTCGTATTGAATCATAATCTGATACGAACGAACAGCAGTCGTATTGAATCATAATCTGATACGAACGATCAGCAGTCGTATTGAATCATAATCTGATACGAACGAACAGCAGTCGTATTGAATCATAATCTGATACGGACGTACAGAAGCAGTCGTATTGAATCATGATGTATTTTAGACCGGACGACATAACTTTCTGTCATTTTGCACGATTTTTATTTGTTGCTTATTGACCGTATTATGAATTATGTTCATTATTATTACATATTTTCTTGTCAGTAATAATACAGTAACAGAAAGATGGATGTTGAGATAGATAACAAGAATTTATTGCCTTATTATCATTGCTTTGCCAGATCAAGAGATAGATACAGAAATAACTTTTCAATGTTACTTTTTAACTGGGTTTTATTTATGATAGGAAATGAATTATAATTAACATCCAGTACTTAGAGAATACCATCGCCTAACTACTGTGCTTGTCTTATATCGTCAAGCCAAATGGTTCAGTTATATTCCTCGAGCATATTTAGTTTAAAGTTAATTCACGTTTTAAGTTTCCTGCAATTATTACCAGTATCTGAGCAGAAATTAAGGATAGCAAAGTAAGTCATATATATATATATATATATATATATATATATATATATATATATATATATATATATATATATATATATATATATATGCAGATACATAGAATCTTGCTCTGTCATTATCTGGTACGATATGCTGTCTAGTCGGAATGCCTAGACATGCTTATTTTTTCTCATAATGTTTACTTAGATTTTCTCTTTTATTAATTAATGACAGATAATTTTCAGCAAACTCCGCGTGCAATGCTGTATTAAGTATAACGAGAATTTACTGTGCATTATGAAGATGGTTATGGAATACACTACATGTAATTATTGTTTCTATTTTCTACTTGTGTAAAGGCTATGATCAGAAAGCACATATTTTTCAGTATTAAGAAATGCCGTTAATGCAGTTTGGAATATCAGACTTTTCTTTTCAGCCTGGTTCCTATTTTCTTTGAAAACGTTAACTGCTAATTATCATTACATGGCCCTAATTCTTCTGACGTTCGGTCAAATTCTGTACATACATACATACATACATACATACATACATACATACATACATACATACATACATGCATGCATACATGCATGCATGCATGCATGCATGCATGCATGCATACATACATACATACATACATACTTGCATGCATCCAACCCTAATATTTATATATTTTACAAACCTAATATTTATATTGTTTACAACCCTAATACTTATATTGTTTACAAACCTATAATTTAGATACTGTACAGCCATAATATTTATATACTGTAAAGCCTTAATATTCATATACTGTACAGCCCTAATATTTATATACTTTACAGCCCTAATATTTATATACTGTACAGCCCTGATATGTATAGACTTTACAGCCATAATATGTATAGACTTTACAGCCATAATATGTATATACTTTACAGCCATAATATGTATAGACTTTACAGCCATAATATTTATATACTTCTGTTCTTTTTGCAAATTCATTGAAAAATTTGATTTTTGGAAATGAAGAGCAAGGGTTTCTGGAAGATTCTTACAGAAATTAATATTTGTTGGCAGTGGCGTTTATAAAAGAGTTATTGCGCCAACTGGGTAGCAGCTTGAATTGGGGCCTATAGACAAACAAAGTAAGTGTAGAAAGGGGCGTGTTGAACTGTGAGTAGCTGTTTGAACTGGGGCCTATAAACAAACAAAGTAAGTGTAGAAAGGGGCGTGTTGAGCTTGAGTAGCAGTTTGAATTGGGGCATATCGACAAAGTAAGTGTAGAAAGGGGCGTCTTGAACTGTGAGTAGCAATTTGAATGGGACCTATATACAAAATAAGTAAATGTAGAAGTGGGTGGGGGCGTCTTGAACTGTGATGTGCTATTAGGTCTTGCAAACATTATCTATGCAGATGGTTTTGGCGGGCCTTTACTATTTGGCTAATATTTTATACTCGAATCCTATAAACAATCTCGCATCATACAAACTTTGAAATGTTTTCGCTCCGATTTTGTTTATTAGATACCGCATATCAATATGTTGTTGTTTATTAGATATCTCATATCAATAGGATTTTGTTTATTAGATACATAATATCAATAGGATTTTGTTTATTATATACCGCATATCAATATGATTTTGTTTATTAGATACATCATATCAAAAGACTTTTGTTTATTAGATATCGCATATAATTAGGATTTTGTTTATTAGATATCGCATATCGATAGGATATTGTTTATTAGATACCGCATATCAATATGATTTTGTTTATTGGATACCGCATATCAATATGATTTTGTTTATTAGATATTGCATATCGATATTATATTGTTTATTAGATATCGCATATCGATATGATTTTGTTTATTAGATATCGCATATCGATAGGATTTTGTTTATTAGATACCTCATATCAATAGGATTTTGTTTATTAGATACCGCATATCAATAGGATTTTGTTTATTAGATACCTCATATCAATAGGATTTTGTTTATTAGATACCGCATATCAATAGGATTTTGTTTATTAGATACCTCATATCAATAGGATTTTGTTTATTAGATACCTCATATCGATAGGATTTTGTTTATTAGATACCTCATATCTGTCGCAGAATAGAAACCGAGTGAGTTTTTGGACTAAATGAATAAGACAAACACAATGTGAGAAAGATGTGAAATTTATGAAATGAATTAATAAAGAAAGAAAAAATATATGATGTAAAAATATAATGATGCTCTCTTGTTCTCAACATACGACCGACTCAGATCACTCTACACAACATTCACACATTGAAAATAAACCATAAATATTAAATCATTATGAAGTACAGATCCAAGAAACCTCATGGACTGCAAATACGCTTCAAGCAGTATTTTACACTGCAAGAGAGATTCACACAATCTCGAATACGAACTCCTATTAAGATTCAAAATAATCTTATGAACATAAAATTGCAATTGGAACAACAATTGAACCAAAAGTATGCTTCTAGACCCCTTGTACAGTCGCACGATTCCTTGGGTTGGCCCACACTCTTATCGGCCGCTCGCACCCTTTATGGATCCACCACATGTACAGTCATACGTATACACACGTACAGAAAGCATACAGCACCCTTTTTAATTTGCTACGTCTACGTCCGTGGCACAGACATACATACATACATACATACGTATCGACAGCACGCAGCCTTAAATACTCTGGAAACTCCAGACAGCTCTAAACAACTTAAGACAGCTTCAGACAGCTCTAGTCATATTCACAGTCACAATCACAGCGACAGTCACAATCAGCCCTATGGCTGGAGAACAATGGAGAGCGTACACTCCTTGACGTGATCCAAAACGACAAGTGTCGGTTTTAGACATTGATCTTACTTAAATCCATAGGAGAGTGAGCAAACGTCAGGGTAAAATACCCGTGCATATCATGTTATTAATGTTCCTTCGTCACAAGCAATTTCTGTCGAGGTACATGTTAATACAGTCGCTTACCTGGAAAAACACGTATTCACCCTAGATAACGTTGTACGCATGTACAACGAGAAATAGTCAAGTAGTTCTAACGCAAAACCAAGTTATTTCTTTGCCTAATTCTGTGACAATATCAATAGGATTTTTTTATATTAGATACCTCATATGAATAGGATTTTGTTTATTAGATACATCATACGAATAGGATTTTGTTTATTATATACCGCATATCAATATGATTTTGTTTATTCGATACATCATATCAATAGGATTTTGTTTATTAGATACCTCATATCAATAGGATTTTGTTTTTTTAGATACGCATATCAATAGGATTTTGTTTCTTAGATATCGTATATTATTAGGATTTTGTTCATTAGCTATCGCATATCGATAGGATATTGTTTATTAGATACCGCATATGAATAGGATTTTGTTTATTAGATACATCATATGAATAGGATTTTGTTTATTAGATACCGCATATCAATATGATTTTGTTTATTAGATACCTCATATCAATAGGATTTTGTTTTTTAGATACGTATATCAATATGATTTTGTTTATTAGATACCGCATATCAATAGGATTTTGTTTATTCGGTACATCATATCAATAGGATTTTGTTTCTTAGATATCGTATATTATTTGGATTTTGTTTATTAGATATCGCATATCGATAGGATATTGTTTATTAGATACCGCATATCAATATGATTTTGTTTATTAGATACCGGATATCAATATGATTTTCTTTATTAGATACCGCATATCAATAGGATTTTGTTTATTAGATACCGCATATCAATATGATTTTGTTTATTAGATACCTCATATCAATAGGATTTTGTTTATTAGATATCGCATATCGATAGGATTTTGTTTATTAGATATCGCATATCAATACGATTTTGTTTTTAGATACATCATATCAATATGATTTTGTTTATTAGATACATTATATCAATATGATTTTGTTTATTAGATACATTATATTAATATGATTTTGTTTATTAGATATATTATATCAATAGGATTTTGTTTATTAGATACATCATATCAATATGATTTTGTTTATCAGATACCTCATATTGTTAGGATTTTGTTTATTAGATACCACATATTATTAGGATTTTGTTTATTAGATACCGCATATCAATAGGATTTTGTTTATTATATACCGCATATCAATAGGATTTTGTTTATTAGATACCTCATATTATTAGGATTTTGCATGACATTAATCTAATATGAACCTAATATTGTGAAAGGCTAAGAGAAAGCCTGTCTACATTCGGAACAATATATACGCATGCGCATAATAAACCTCATAACCTATGAAAACCATTTATTGGAAATTATTAAAAGCTGTATTATTTTATGAGGCTATCATTAGTAAATGAAATTATGTTTTTATTATTCTGTAATTTAAATAAAGCAATTTAGATAATTATTCATGATTAATTTTGAATCAAACAAAATATCCGGAAATATTTTAATATGGATGAGTATTTTGATTGATATTTCCGTTTAATAGTTACCTGGCAAGAAATTTATCATACTGCTATGCGCAAAGCAACTGCTTGCTCAATAATAGCAGTGTTAAATTTGTCAGTATATTTGTTTAAAATGAGAATAAGCTCACTGACGTCATTATGGCAATTTTGCCATGTACACAAAAGCTAACGTCAACTCGAACCCGACGGTCTTCTTTTAATTGTCTCTTCCTAAATTTTATTCCATTTTGCCATGTTGTAAAGAAAACAGAGTAGATTGGAAGTCATGTAAAAGTATACGGCTTTCCTGCAGCGAGCCTCTTTTTCAGAGAAAGGAATACAAATAATTTTGATGAGACTGTGAAAAACTCACTATGTCAAATTAATTATCTTGCATTTTTTCAACAACTATCTCCATCTTATATCCATCCTATGATTTGTTGTCTACCAAATATTGCAACAAAACTAATCTAGTTTTGCTACATTGTAATTACTTTGATATTTTGGAACAGATAAACTGGAGTCATCACTTCATCTGGCAGGTAGCCAGTTTTACTTATTATCCAGTTTCATTCCTCGTTCGTTGCTCACAGACAATTTAACTGCGAAATATCTTTATAGACAATGATCTAAAAATAAAACCTCTCACTTTTATATGCGCTTGCTCTTAACAATGCTTGCTGTCTTAATATAAATATAAACAACTCCTTACAATACCTTATCATATCCATGCAAATAATATAAACAAGTCCTTACAGTACCTTATCATATCCATGAAAATAATATAAAAAGTCCTTACAATACCGTATCATATCCATGCAAATAATATGAACATGTCTTTACAGTACCTTATCATATCCATGCAGATAATATGAACAAGTCTTTACAGTACCTTATCATATCCATGCAAATAATATAAACAAGTCCTTACAATACCGTATCATATCCATGCAAATAATATAAACAAGTCCTTACAATACCGTATCATATCTATGCAAATAATATGAACAAGTCTTTACAGTACCTTATCATATCCATGCAAATAATATAAACAAGTCCTTACAATACCGTATCATATCCATGCAAATAATATAAACAAGTCTTTACAATACCTTATCAGTTCCATGCAAATAATATAAACAAGTCCTTACAATACCGTATCATAGCCATGCAAATAATATAAACAAGTCCTTACAATACCGTATCATATCCATGCAAATATTACTTGTATGGATCACCTTTGTGTATTTCACTCGTGGTAGTTTGTTAATTTGTTAAGCGCTTTTCTTGGGGGTAGGGGAGCTGCACCGTAGTTGGAGAGCTTGATGCCCAACCCCAAGTACTTCCAGCATATGTCAGTAAGATAGTTATAAACTTACAAGAAATTTTTATCTAACATTGAAAACATGAATAGCTTTGCTAATGGTTCATGTACCGGCAATTCGATCAATAATTAACGCATCTAAGCGATAATAGGCAGCAAAAATAAAGCAATTAATCACATGAATTTTACGGAAACTACAACTATTACTACTAATGGCATCTTGATGTAAAAAATCCAGCTCAGTTTCTTTTGAAGAAATAATCTTAGTATCTCTGTTATGCATAATATGATATATGTATATTTTACACCTAAATATTACACCAGTAAGGGAGCAAACACATATACATTCTCACCTGTTTCTACATAGTTTAACTAATAAAACAAAAAAAGATTATGTTACATATAATATTCTTGCACACACATCTAAGTACAGCAATACACACACATCTAAGCACAGCTCTGCACGTACATCTAAGTACAGCGATGTACAATAAACTACGTACAATTCTGCACGCACATATACGTACTGCAATGCACACATATCCAAGTACTGCGAGGCACACACATCTAAGTACTGTGATAAACAAACATATAAGTAAACTGATGAAGACACATCTAAGTACATCTTTGCACGAACATCTAAGTACTGCGATGCACAATAATTTAATACTGCAGTTCACACACATCTACATCGATGCACACACATCTAAGTACAGCGATGAACACACATCTTAGTACTGCGATACACACACATCTAAGTACAGCTCTGTACGCACATTTAAGTACTGCAATGCACACACATCTAAGTACAGTGATGCACACGCATTTAAGTACAGCTTTGCACTCATATCTGAGTACAGCGATGCACACACATCTAAGTAAATCTTTGCACGTACATCTAAATACAGCTCTGCACGCAAATATAAGCACAGCTCTGCACGCACATCTGAGTACAGCGATGTACACACATCCAAGTACAGCTCTGCACGCACATATAAATACAGCAATGCACATACATCTAAGTACAGCTCTGCACGTACATCTAAGTACTGTGATGCACACACATCTAAGTAAAGCTTTGCACGCACATTTAAATACAGCTCTGCACGCACATCTAAGTACAGCGATGCACACTCATCTAAGTACTGCGATGTACGCTCATCTAAGTACAGCAATGCACACACATCTAAGTACAGCTCTGCAGATACATCAAAATACAGCTCTGCATGCACATCTAAGTACTGCGATGCACACACATCTAAGTACAGCAATACACACTCATCTAAGTACAGCTCTGCAGATACATCAAAATACAGCTCTGCATGCACATCTAAGTACTGCGATGCACACACATCTAAATACAGCAATGCATACTCATCTAAGTACAGCTCTGCACGCACTGCTAAGTACAACGCTGCACACATATCTAAGTGCAGCTCTGCACACACATCTAAGTACAGCTCTGCACGCATATCTAAGTACAGCTCTGCACGCACATCTAAATACAGCAATGCACACTCATCTAAGTACAGCTCTGAAGACACATCTAAGTACAGCTTTGCACGCACATCTAAGTACTGCGATGCACATAAATCTAAATACAGCATTGCACACACATCTAAGTGCAGCTCTGAAGACACATCAAAATACAGCTCTGAAGACACATCAAAATACAGCTCTGCATGCACATCTATGTACTGCAATGCATGCTCATCTAAGTACAGCTCTGGAGATACATCTAAGTACAGCTTTGCACGCACATCTAATTACTGCGATGCACATACATCTAAGTGCAGCAATGCACACTCATCTAAGTACAGCTCTGAAGACACATCAAAATACAGCTCTGCATGCACATCTCAGTACTGCAATGCATACTCATCTAAGTACAGCTCTGCAGACACGTCAAAGTACAGCTTTGCACGCACATCTAAGTACTCCGTTGCACACACATTTAAATACAACAATGCAAACTCAACTAAATACAACAATGCTCACGCATCTAAGTACAGCTCTGCACACACATCTAAATACTGCGATGCACACACATCTAAGTACAGCGATGCACGCACATCTAAGTACTGCGATGCACGCACATCTAAGTACTGCGATGCACGCACATCTAAGTACAGTGATGCACACACATCTAAAGATAGCGATGTACACACATCTAAGGACAGCGATGCACAGAAAGCTAAGGACAGCGATGCACACACATCTAAATACAGCGATGGGAAAACGATCCATGTGTACAGCAAAACCTATAAACGTATACTGACACTGAAATATAGTCCTCATACTTTACTCATACGTAATGCAATCAAAATGCATATATATGAACGTTAATGAAGAGAATCCGTGTTAAAATGTGCATGGACATGTCGACAGGAAGTTGTGAAAACTATATTTAACTTTCAAAGTGTTAGATACACGGAGTTTGTGTAGGTTTACACTAGTAAAATTACAACAAAAATATTGCAATATATAAAAAATATGACTGAACAAAAAATAAATAAATGAAAAACGTAATGTTATGTTTCAATGGATCTAAATTTCTAATTTTCTTAAGTAAAGAAAGGTAAGAATTAGTTATTTAACGATATGATTGATTTGCTCATTTCATTTAGAAACCATTTATATTCTTCTTCATAGTCTACTTCTTCTTTTTCTTCTTCTTATTATTATTATTATTATTATTGTTATTATTATTATTGTTATTATTATTATTATTATTATTGTTGTTGTTGTTGTTATTATTATTATTATTATTATTATTATTATTATTATTATTATTCACGATTAGTAAGCTGGAATTATCATACATGTAATCTTGATCACCTGTGTTTGGTAGTGATAAGTAAAACATTGGTTTTGTCTGTATGACATAGGATGGCATGTTCATCCCGCTATGTCTGAAGCTCTTTGATTGCACATTCAAGGTCTCTATTTGAGTATTTGCATCCAGTCAAGGTCTCTACTCGAGTATTTGCATCAAATCAAGGTCTCTATTAGAGTAATTGCATCCAGTCAAGGTCTCTACTCGTGTATTTGCATCAAATCAAGGTCTCTACTAGAGTACTGGCATCCAACCAAGGTCTCTACTCGAGTATTTGCATCCAGTCAAGGTCTCTACTCGAGTATTTGCATCAAATCAAGGTCTCTTTTAGAGTAATTGCATTCAGTCAAGGTCTTTACTCGAGTATTGGCATCCAATCAAGGTCTCTACTCGAGTATTTGCATCAAATCAAGGTCTCTGCTAGAGTATTTGCATCAAATCAAGGTCTCTACTCGAGTATTTGCATCAAATCAAGGTCTCTACTAGAGTAATTGCATCAAATCAAGGTCTCTACTCGAGTATTTGCATCAAATCAAGGTCTCTGCTAGAGTAATTGCATCAAATCAAGGTCTCTACTCGAGTATTTGCATCAAATCAAGGTCTCTACTCTAGTATTTGCATTCAATCAAGGTCTCTACTCGAGTATTTGCATCCAATCAAGGTCTCTACTGGAGTATTTGCATCCAATCAGCTGCATCATCTGCGTAAGGATTACCTGTATGTGTAGCATTTTCTATAAGCAGAGGGTAGTTATAGAGAGTGGGCCTCAACTTGATCGCGTATAGCAATCCACAACATACTAGTTCTGATCAGGAAGATGACCGCTGACAGAGACCTCTTTAAGATGGTTGTTTAGGCATGGTTCAAGCAATATATATTTCTTAAAGTGATAGATTTTCATGATTTACTAAATTAACAGCGTTTCTGAAGTCAGCCATTACTGTTCCATCCAACTGTTAGCCACTTCACCAACATTTATTATAAAGCCGTTTGAAAAGAGCAGAGTTGTTTATTTTATAATTAAACAAGACCTACATGCAAGGGAAGAGTAAATAGTTGTTGACGTCATCCTTATTTCCATTTTTAAAAAGGGGCGTCACTTTAGCTATTTCCTATAATTTATGTAATTAAGCATTCGTTATACCATAATTACATTAAAGAAAACAACACTCAGTAATATGAGTATTGTTATATCGTGATTACATATGAAAGTAACACTCAGTAACATGAGTAATGTTTATACCACGATTTCATATGAAAGTAACACTAAGTAACACTAGCAGTGTTTATACCATGATTACATTTGAAAGTAACACTTAGTAACATGAGTAATGTTTATACCACAATTGCGTATGAAAGTAACACTCAACAACAATAGTAGTGTTTATACCATGATTACATTAGAAATTAACACTCAGTAACATGAGTTGTGTTTATACCATGATTACATTTGAAAGTAATACTAAGCAACATGAGTAGTGTTTATACCATGATTACATTTGAAAGCAGCACTCAGTAACATGAGTAGTGTTTATACAATGATTACAGTTAAAAAGCAACATTCAGTAACATGAGTAGTGTTTATACTATGATTACAGTTAAAAGTAACATTCAGTAACACGAGTAGTGTTTATACCATGATTACATTTGAAAGTAATACTCAGTAACATGAGTAGTGTTTACACAATGATTACATATAAAAGTAACACTCAGTAACATGAGTAGTGTTTACACAATGATTACATATAAAAGTAACACTCAGTAACATGAGTAGTGTTTACACAATGATTACATATAAAAGTAACACTCAGTAACATGAGTAGTGTTTACACAATGATTACATACAAAAGTAACACTCAGTAACATGAGTAGTGTTTACACAATGATTACATTTGAAAGTAATACTCAGTAACGTGAGTAGTGTTTACACAATGATTACATATAAAAGTAACACTCAATAACATGAGTAGTGTTTACACAATGATTACATATGAAAGTAACACTCAGTAACATGAGTAGTGTTTACACAATGATTACATATAAAAGTAACACTCAGTAACATGAGTAGTGTTTACACAATGATTACATTTGAAAGTAACACTCAGTAACATGAGTAATGTTTGCACAATGATTACATACAAAGTAACACTCAATAATATGAGTAGTCGTAGTCGTTATACTATAATTACATATTAAAATCAGAATCAATTTTATGAACAATTTTTATATTACAATTACATATAAAAGTAACGCTCAATAATATGAGCATCTGCCTGTAAAGGTCAAAATCCTGTCTGGTCAAAATCTGTGGCCTTTATCTCATCTTCCTGAGCAATTTAAGAACGTCTGAGATTCTTTTCTGGTCAAGTCCTGTGTACTTTTCTCATCTATCGGCGAGAGAAATTTAAAGTGATATTCCTGAGCCTGTTTATCCTGAAAGCATTTTAGAACAGAGGTCGAGAAGATATTGATTAGAAAATTCAAGAACAGATGAAAGCTATATTAATGAGAAGAAACAAATATATGAAACTATTCGCAAAATAATTAGGATTTAAACAACAATACTTTTTGATTTAAATGATAAAATATTATCTGATTGTTCCTTAACTTTGATAGCTGCAATGCATAGAAAATTTCCACTTTGCCATCTCCAATGCATAGAAAATTTCCACTTTGCCATCTCCAATGGATTGAAAATTGCCACTTTGCCAGCTTCAATGGATTGAAAATTGCCACTTTGCCAGCTTCAATGGATTGAAAATTGCCACTTTGCCAGCTCCAATGGATTGAAAAAGTTTGACTTTGCCAGCTCCATTGGATTGAAAATTGACTTGGTCAGCTCCATTGCATTGAAAATTGACTTTGTCAGCTCCAATGAATTGAAAATTGACTTTGTCAGTTCCAATGGATTGAAAATTGACTTGGTCAGCTCCATAGGATTGAAAATTGTCTTGGTCAGCTCCAATGGATTGAAAATTGACTTGTTCAGCTCGAGTGCATTGAAAACTGACTTTTTCAGCTCCAGTGCATGGAAATTTTCCACTTTGCCAGCTCCAAGGAATTAAAAATGTCCACTATGCTAGCTCCAATGCATTGAAAATTTTGACTTTGCCAGTTCCAATGGATTGAAAATTGCCACTTTGCCAGCTCCAATTAACTGAAAAGTGCCAAGAAAGCTTTCAGATCAGTTCCGTTATTTTATGGTTCCTGCATAATGGGAGTTTTGTGTTGTTTCTCTTATCACTTTTGCAATAGTTTCTCCTTTCCTGTTAAGTTTGCTAATTTTCGGTGGCTTTTAAGCTATCTATTTTTTTTTTATTGCATTTTAAATCTCAATGCAATCCAATCAGGTCTTTTGATATATTTAACTGCCCGAATATTTAACTCCCCGACCAATCGAATTCCCGTTATTTCATATATGCAACTCTCCTAACAATCCACTTAGACTATCGAATACATTTAACCCTCCGACCATGTACCGGATCAACATCAATCTCTTCAGTAACTTCAAATTGTTTATAATGGAATGGGCGGAAGACCATGCTCACATTTCACGTTGTTAAAGTTTTTGAAAGACCCATACATTATTATTACATGAAAATGTGCTGTATTTTTGAATGAGTGCTTCTAACTTTTCTTGTAAGAAAACCGGAAAGTCACCGCTGAGATCATTTTGAGAGATAGCAATATTTGAAATATTTTTACGAGAGTTTGAGTAGATATGAATAATGTGAGTATGTGATGTAGCTGTCATTCAAGTCGGCAAATTAATGTTTTGAAAGCCTACGTGGTTCAATAAAACCAATCCACTAGTTTCTGATTTGTCCATTAAATACATTTACTTAGTTATATACATGTAACCTTTTCATCGAGGACGTTCTTGAATTTCAAAATCTTCATTCCAAGTGGCTGTGGATGCTGGATTCCCAATATTCAAAATCAAATAGGCATTTTGTAAACTAGGTTCAAAATTTAAGTGTAATCAGGAAACCTATCAAGCCTAGCCGATTATTTTTGGAAACTAATTTTGCTTTAGACTTTGACAGACTTCTAGCTGGATGGTCTACAACGCTTTTACATTCTAATATTTGATTTTCCCTTTATTCCATATATCTATATCCTTCTGTTTCTTTTCGTTTTGTCGGAATCAATAAGTGCACTCAGATTTTTGCTCACTTGTCTTGTCAGAAAGATTTGATATTTCTTAATAATATGGTCACGGCTAGTTGGCTGTAAATTTTACAGTTTCTATTAATAAAAATGAAACCGAAAATACAGATTTAAATCAGGCGCTATCACTTCATTATCAACTCCTGTTCTTGTATTATCGACCTTAAAAGCACGTATCACGTGGTACTTTCGATCTATGGTTGTATCGGTTTAACCGTTAAGTTTTCCATAGTTTTGCAAATTTAGACTATTAAATACGTGTACTAGTATTACTAGATTCTTATCACGTGATGTATTTGATCTCTATTTGATCTAATTTTGATCATTAACTTTTATCAATAAATCGTTTCAATCAATCTAAATACCGACTCAATCCCAGTCACAGAAACGCTTACCCTCCCAAATTTTACACTCGCTCGGGATGCAGTAAGAAGGCTGTTTTTATTGAACGGTAATATCGCTTTAAAGTTTATTAGCAGAAATCATATGAATACGAAAATACTGGATTTAGATACATACTATGCTCTGGAATGGGAATATTTGTTGTGAAAAGCTTTCAATTTATTGTGAATTAATTTGCATGGTTAAGTTATGCACTGAGTATTGTATCCAATTATATTCATGCATTATACTGTGGTTGTATGTCTTGCAAATCATGTTTACTTTTATGTCTTAATTGTTTATGATGTCATGTCGCTTAAAATTTCATTAGAACTTATGTTCAATAGTTTTAAATCATGTCGACTATAAATAAACCTTATTTTTTTTTTTTGGGGGGGGGGTCATTATCGTGGATTGACTCGCTATCAATCACGATAATGGCATGTTGAGGAAATATGGGGCAAGTAATCAATAAAAAATAACATTCTCTTCGTTGATCCTGATGAAATGTGACGACTGGAAATGTGTGTGCTGTGGTTACACACTACAATAGCTTGAAAATTGGATTATGTTTTATAACAGTGCAATTTTGTCTGGTGATATATTGGGAAGGCCAACACATGATAGCTACATATGACAACAGCTTAAAAGTTCACATTTTATTTTGCAACCGTGCAATTTGTGTCTGGTGGTAGATTGGCATACGCAGTTCTTCTTCGTGGTATCCATGCATCCCCGTAGTCTGGCTAGAAAAACGATCTGACTAGGTATGAAATAATATACAGAAAAGTGTTTCCAATAATTATAAATTAGGCTTCGTTATTAAGAGACTGGATCACGTTGCAGTCCATATTTACTGTTGACAACGGCATAGAGTTGCTGATTTATTGAGACGTTTTCATCTTATGCAGCTTTATTCTAAATAAGTCAACTATTATTGTGTGTCGGTATTGTAACATGTCAAGAAATTTATGTTTCCATCGTCCTAGATTTGGATCTATAATAAATCAGGTTTTTGTGCACCCGGTCGCAGTAGCCTTTTATTTGAAGAATCCTCGTAAACCCAAATGTATTTGAAAATGTTTTTCATTAAGACAATTTAAAACCGACATGCACCAAGTTTGCCTTTTCACTGAAAGGCGAAACCAATCGATTCTTTTGGAATCCAGAATTCTTCCAATAAGGGGGCCACATGCTTGTGAAGGCGTGTGCTAATTAGTACACATAAGGATAGGCAACGAATAATCATTCATCATTGTTTAAAGTGCAACTAAATTTAGCCACGCAGCAGCTTTAGTATTGCTTGATAATGTATTGGTTTTATGCCAATTATTTGTATTTGTAATATCTGGTAAAGAACTGACCTATGACCCTTTCACACGTTTCGTCGATAAAAGTCCACTTTGGTAACATGTGTAAAAAAACGTGAGTATTTTTATACAGTTGAGTCGAATTTGAGTGGTATCTTTCATTACACAATCGAACTTGTTTTATCTTTCGTGACAGTCGAACTTCAGTATTCTTTGGTGACACCGTTTATCTAAATCCTGATCCGGGATTTTAATACAGCGTTACATCTCGATAATTCCAGATAATCATAAAATAAATATTCAAATGAATTACTGTAACTATTATGTCACACTAATCCGTCGCAATTTACCATTAAATAATTCATCAGATAACTGTATTCCTCGTCTCTTGGTAACCTATATCCCTCGTCCACATTGTTCCATTTACTCGGCTACAGATAATGTAGACTTTTTTAGAGTCCTCTGACTTGAAATATTTCACACGTAAATTTCGAACGTACCGATTTACCCCAAAACGTTTTTGTTTTTAAGTAGCATGGTAGATTTTTACAATATCGTGGGTTCTAGGTATCGCGGTATTCAAAGCTTTCATATTTTTCTGCATAGCGCCACCTGTCGCGGTCTTATCTTATATACACAACATAACCACAAGTTGCTAGTTCTGCATCACCAACTGATTTCGGGAAAATCACGGAATTGCTGACGAGTACATTATTTTAAAAATAGATCCACAAATATCACAGTTTCCAAATAATAGCCATGTTCACAAATAAAATATATATCTTCTTAATATTGCAATCACTGTAACAAATTGGTCAACCAGCTTGTATGATAATATCCAATGTTGTTTGCAAAAGTTAGATCACATGAATGCGTATTTTTCAAGAAGAAAGAGATCGAATCTATGGTAGCAAATAAGAGTCAACATGTAAAGTATGGTCGGTTTTGTTTTCTGGTAGCTTTCGCAAATGACAGCTGTCGTCTTCAAAAGTTTGTTGCACACGACTTATTACTGTTCATTTTAACACTGGGTGTTGTTTAATCACCCCGAGGTCAACATGTACATGTTGGTGGTCAGCGACAATTCCAGCGCTGCTCTCACCGTCGCATGTGGTTACAGATGCATTTCTTTAATCGTCTCTGATATGTTTCTGCTGGACGGCATATGTGTCGGAATGAGTGCCATGGAACTAGTATCTGTTTGTTGTTTTCAAGTTGATTTACAATTTGTGTGCAACATATACATCAAGTTCTCAACATTAGGACAAGGATATGTCATTGCAAAAATATTTTTTTCGGTATTACCAAGATATTAGAAAAACTAAAACTCTCCTTGCGTAACCTGGAATCTACATGGCTTATGTTTATCGATCGTTTCCCGCGTCAACTGATTTAAACTGGAATTTAAATGTATTTTAATATGGGACAAAGAACAACAAATATACATATTGAAGAGAAATTTTTTATTTACTTATTCGGCGGTCTCAAAATTTAAGACCTACGATATCACAACACTCCAGTATATACATTTTTCTCCGAAAACGATATACCCAGACCACATTTGCTATCGCCTGGGCGTGTTTACAAATCTAATCTGAAAATATCTTTAACGGTATGCCCTCTATCGCTTGGGCGATAATACGCATATACACGCACTAACAGTTTTGTCATCAAACGGTGCCTGGACTATATGAAGACTTGCTCAAGTCCTCCACATACGTCACCATTTTCCCATTCAACCCTTAATTTGAATAACAGGTTCTACGGTTTGATTGATTATCATAACAGTTTGCAATTAGTGTAATTTAATACTTTGACGTTTTGTTTGCAAGGAATAATTTATCGCTTATCCTAAAAATTGCACATTGCCATAAATTGGTCTATTAATTTTGTATCTGTGTTAATGACCGAGATTGTTACATAAATATATAGTTTTTCTATTCCAGAGCAAATGATGCATACTTACCAGTTGATTCTTTTGATTAAACGAATTAAACGGATCAATATTACATTTATCTCCTACATAAAATTGTAATTATAATACAGTCTTAATTATTCCTACCTTAGTTAGTTATTTTCTTTTCATTTTTTCCCATGTCGTAGGTGGCATTTCTTCAAAGAAACATACAATCATCAGTTAAAATTGTATCTTTGTATTCAAGCTCGCTTGACCGTAATACTATTGGATCCTTAAATGGGCGATTTTTTTTAAAAAAAAAAACCGTCATTAAGAATTTAGACAAATTATACCAGTCTACAACCATATTCAGATGGCGTTAACCCAAATGCCATCTATACAAAGAGTAATATTACTTGGTCACAAGATCAAACCAAATTAACGGTCGCAACAAAAGCCGTGATAGCAGATATCCAACCCGCTTACAGTCACAACAAAAGCCTGCAACTACACAAAGCGACTCACAGTCACAACAACGCTGTGCAAGCAGCTGCCCAAACCGACAGTGAAGTCAATAACTCAAATAATCAGTGTGACAGTGTAGCAATTAGGATATCTAATGTTACCAACAAAATAACACCGAATTCCAACACAACAAAATATCAGAAAACCACTGGACATAGGATCAGCGTACCACGGAAGGTTCCCAACTCCGATACCGATAAATCAGCTAAAACCAGTTCACCAAAAGAGCAACAGGCAGACATATCCAGTGGTAATATATATATATATATATATATATATATATATATATATATATATATATATATATATATATATATATATATATAGTACTGACTATGTTATTAAACAGTCGCCGGGGTATTTTCATGTGCTTGGAGATTTTAACGGCCACCAGACACTTTGAGTCTGTAAAGATATCAACGAGAGAGCGAGAAAGGTAAAATGATGTTTCAAAACACAATCCTTGGCCTTTTTAATAAGTCTTATATCTACTTGGATCCTGTCCCATGATCCTACTCGTCTTTAGATTTGACTATCTGCAATCAATCTCTTTCACTTGACTTCTCGTGGGAAGTTGGTGACGATCTATGTGATCACGACCACTTTCCATATATCTAAGAAGTAATATTTCCAAACCTCATGGGCTCGCGCAGATACCGAAGGCAGACTGGAAAACGTGGCAAGGCCTCTTCGAGTCAAATCTGGTAGCTGATCGTTTTGACAATCAGTTGCATTCGATACCAATGAAAACCAAATTTATTCAATTATTTTTTAAAATTTTGTTTTAGAATGATCTTTTCCTTTAATGCTTACGTCGTGTCTGCCTTCACTGGCAGGGTTTATCTTATGCTGTACACGTGACTCTATATATAAGTGGTTATTCTTTGAAAAGTAGTTCTCCTTAACAGTTCATACAGAAATAAATGCAATTCATTTTGATCACGTGGTAACATTCTGACCAATGGAAATGTTGATTTCCGTTACCACCTACTGGCATGCCAATTATACAAGATTTAGTTCTGTTTCTGTGAAAATAAAAGTGTGTATATATATATATATATATATATATATATATATATATATATATATATATAACTGAGATAGTTAAAAGGTTAAAACTTATCTTTAATTCAACTTTATTTAAAAGCATGCGTAGAGGTATACATTTTAATTTTTTATATATATATATATTCACGGTGCAACATTTCGGCGACATCATGTATGCTACGTATATCTTTGTTGATAGCGTGTATGTTTATATTACTAAAATAGAATTTAGGTTTGTTTTTGATAATCATCGTTTTTACGTATCGAACCGTTAGCATAGATAATGAAATACCAAAGCCCCAGTTATCAGCTAGATAATTTGCCAACTTCTATGTTTAACATCTGAAGTGATACATTCGAGCATGATGCGCATGCTTCTACATAGACCTAGTAAGATTCCAGAGAAGCCGTCTTCGAAAACATAATCGCGAGTTTGCAATTACCTTACAGAAAGCGCATTGCACTTACTGCAAATGTAATGCACGGATTTGTAGACGGAACAGGGATCTAGCAGGGTAGACAGTAGGAGGGATATTCCAAATTATGGAAGAGGTTGCTTGGTCACTGCTAAAAGAGACCGCCATAAAGCTGACAGGCTTTGGCTTTCCACCAGATTCACTATTGATAAGCAAATCTATGAAGCGGCTAAGAAGAATGTCACAGATATTGTCCGTGCAGCGAAATCAGCCCACTACACTACTAAGATCATGGAAAGTTCCAGCTGCAAAGAGCTCTTCGGGATTACTAACAAACTAATATCAAGGAATAAATCTACACCACTTCCAACTACATTCTCTCCAGTCGACCTTAAGGACATGTTTGCAAATTTCTTCCTTGACAAAGAACAAACCATTAGAGATAAGCTTGACACCACAATTTCAATTGAGTCGTCGTCGTCGTCACCATACAGATGGGATTCAGAATTTGAGCGGTAACCATTAGCAGCATTTGAACCTGTCTCTACGGATTTCGTACGTACAATCCTGATGAAGAGGGCACTAAAGTCGTGAGTACTTGATCCAATTACAACATCACTGCTGCTTGAGTGCTTAGATCCAGTATTGCCTTCACTAACTGATGTTAATAATACGTCTCTCTCATCAGGGGAATTCCCATAATTTTTCAAAACTGCCATTGTAAAGCCTCTGCTGAAGAAAAATATCTTAGAAAAGGATGTTCTATCCTAGCTTGTATCTCATCTGAATTCAAACAGTCTTTATAGCAATGTGCAATCTGCATATCGTCCTTGCCACAGTACTGAAACTACTCGTCTAAAAGTAGTTAATGACATTCTATCTGCTTTGGATAGATGAAAGATTACAGTCCTCACCCTCCTTGATTTGTCACAATAGACCATGATATGTTACTTCACCGTCTCAAGCATGTATTTGGCATTCATGATACAGCCTTACTGTGGTTCAAGTCCTACTTGGTCAACAAGTCACAAATTGTGTCTGCAAATGGAATACACTCCAGCCGAGTTGATCTATGTTGTGGTGTTCCACAGGGGTCTGTTATTGGACCTGTTCTCTTCATTCTATACACTCAGCCGCTCTCAAGTGTCATAGATCATCATCCAGTGTCTCACCAATTGTACGCTGATGACACCCAAATATACAAATCTAGCCACCCAACTGAAGTTGATGCTACCATCCAATGTGTATAGAGGTTCATTTCTGATGTAAAATCATGGATAACATGTAACAAGCTGCAGATGAATGATGATAAAACTGAGGCCATTCTGATCACAACACAAAGACTTTCTCATTCACATCCTTTACCTTAGACAATAAATATCAACAACACCAACATTAAATTCACACAACCAGTACGAAACCTAGGTGTTACTGAGGACAGTACTCTCACATTGCACCAACATGTCATGAACATATGCAAGGCTGCATATCTTGAGCTGAGACGCGTCAGGTCCATTCGCAAATATCTTTCAGCTGATGCCACTAAAACACGTGTGTGTTCATTAGTACTTTCAAGACTGGACTATTGTAACTCAATTCTGTCTGGTTCATCTCAATATCTACTCCAGAATCTTCAAAAAGTTCAAAACACAGCTGCTCGGATCATACTTAGAGTACCACGATCAAAGCATACCTCCCTGTTGCTCTGTACCCTACACTGGCTCTCCATTCGATCCAGAATCAAACACAAAATTTGTTCTCTGTGCTACGTTTCACTGACGGACTCCAGTCCAACATACCTATCCGACCTCACCCACGTGTACACAGCAGCAAGATACTTACGCTCCTCTTCTGACAATCGTATACTCGTTATTCCCACTATGAAAACAAAGTCATATGGACAGCGTTCTTTTGCATACCAGGGCCCACTGAACTTAGACACAAAGACACAGTGATGCCATTCAAGAGTGCTCTCAAAACTCACTTATTTCTACTGCAAGAACAAACTTAAAGGCCTAATGATTTTTCCGACCTTAATTTCATGGTGTTTGTTTTTGTAATCATATTATTATATATGTTTTATATCTTATTGGTGTTGTCTAATTTTGCAAAGCGCTTAGAGCTTCTAAAGATTAGGCGCTATACAAAGTCCTCATTATTATTATTATTGTTATTATCATGCAATTTGACTGAATGTGAATGTTGCTTGTACTAGAATATTCCGTCAATAACGCCTGTTGCAAACTGGGCCAAGATAGCTCCCTAACCCTAACCCTAAACCCTAAACCTAATCCTAACCCTAACCCTATAAAATGCCCCCAGGACAACAGCAACCTCCCACCCCCTAAAAATAAAAGACAGGACATAATTCCTTCTCCCAGTAGAAGTGTATCCCCTTTTAAACTTTTTTTAACCAACACAAATATACATATTTTT
Organism: Sinohyriopsis cumingii; assembly: GCA_028554795.2. Taxonomy (NCBI): domain Eukaryota; kingdom Metazoa; phylum Mollusca; class Bivalvia; order Unionida; family Unionidae; genus Sinohyriopsis; species Sinohyriopsis cumingii. The sequence continues at coordinate 156,788,352 of CM068824.1, forward strand.
GTGTCGTCATGGCCTATTTAATTCTGAAGCTTTGTGGTGGCCTCCTTTGAGTAGATAAATGAAATTTTGTGCGCCTAATAGATGTTAGATCATAACTGTAACAGATAAGGAGATTAAGATGCCTAATGATATAAGGAATTATTACACGCACATGTGTTTTTCACCTTTCTTTTATAAACATCATTACACACACTTTTAATCCATTGTATTAAACATTAAATCCTTCTGCTGTTTAACTTAGTTTGTTTTTACAAAATTGCAGGAATAACATAAAAAATTTAAAAGTTTAGGTATTTCACTGATTATTGAAACACCGTCGAGTGTTATTTTCAACACCTAACAACAATCTGCTCTTTGCATATATATATATATATATATATATATATATATATATATATATATATATATATATATATATATATATATATAAAGAACTGAGGCATTTTAATGAAATCTTTTAAGCCATGATAGAGATCTTTGGATTGAAATAATAGGTGACATTGCGCAGAGTAGTATAAAGAAAAATGAAAAGTTCTGTATCTAATAGCAGGACGCTTATTGGGACTGAAGCTTTAGTCAAAATGACTGTATTGTTTGTATGCTTAAAGGAGGACGTCACGTTGATAGCTACATTTTGTTCTTAGCATTTCAATCTATATTGCTTAAAAGTTTTAAACATATTTACTATTGACAGTGAATACATATAATTACATTTTGATTCAAAGAAGTGCTGAACTATACTAGCTCTAAGACAGGCGTTGGAACAGAAGAAAATATTGTATGCATTAGTGTAATCAACCTGATAACGGGTCTAAAAGTCACGGTGGTAAAGCATTAAGTCGGCACCCCTGGGGGATATGCAAGAAGTAAGCCTACACATTGTTTCATGCTTTACGAAGTTTTCGGCATCCAAGATTGTTATATATGTTGTATTAATATGAACAGATCACAATTGATGTAGTTGAAGCTTAACTACAAGAAAGAAACGACAAAAACTTTCTTTAAAGTTAAACGCATTACATTTACTTCTAGGACACATTTACACATCGGATTCGATTTTCGACACAAATGTTAGAAACTTCCAAATCCTTTGGCCCTCTTTTAACAAAATAGGACAATAAGAATTAGCCGAAAAATCAGTATAGATTCAGTTTTCATTTATCGAGTACACTTCCTGCCGATAAGTTTATGTGTAACAAAGTTAAACATTCTAAAGTGGAAAGCGTTACAAAGTTAAATTTATAGAATCAACAAATGACTCCATGAAGTCCGAGGGAGAGCGGAAGTAAATTGTCCGTACATCCTTATAATCCTGCAATTCAAGCTGTGTTATGTCAAAGGCAATAAAATTGCTGCAGTTTATTGGATTTAAACTTGAAGACTAAACTGACACAATCTACAATATCTGCAATACCTACAATATATGCAATCTATACAATATCTACAATACATGCAATATATACAGCATATTCAATATATACAATATGTGTAATATATACAATATTTACAATGTATACAATATCTACAATATATACATTATATGCAATGCTGTATTATTGTTGGCTGGTTTCGAGTTTAATCACGAACAAGATGTGCAAAAAGCGTAAACAAAAACCACTTAGAATGTCAAAAACGATTGCATTTTTCAATATTTGCTACATGATTGCATTTAAATAGTCAATGATAAGTCAACATTGTATTATCGGTATATCTGATTTGAAACTTCACTCATGTAAACCATTTGGATTCTATTTTAGACCGCCAGGCAGTTATTGTTATACCTCGATAGGATGATGTTAAACTGACGTTACAAATTTTTGCTGTCATGTTTTTCCAAGTATTCGCGACGTTATTTCTGCCACTGTATGGGTGGAATTTTGCTGACAAGCTTTATCCTCGAGCCAGAACTGCAACCCATGTTACATTTGGTGAAAGTGTATGTAGAAATCTAGGCTGGAGACGAGAAACACTTTTCATAATAGGTCCTTGACTTTTCCATCGCGAGCTAGAAAAAGCCGCTGATGTGAATAATGAATATTTTGAACTGCTCTCAAGCCGGTGGTTGTTATTGCGACATACTGACTTCATGATATCTTAGTGACTAGATGACTTGTCAACACAAACAATAACGTCAACAATAGTTTCAGGTTATTGAGACCAAACGATTTCTTTAAATTTGATTTATACAAAATTGCAGGAATAACATTAAAAATTCAAATGTTTAGGTATTTCACTGATTATTGAAATACCGTCGAGTGTTATTGTCAGCACCTAACAAGAATCTGCTTATCTCATATATATATATATATATATATATATATATATATATATATATATATATATATATATATATATATAAAAGCCAAAATGTGACAATGTTACATACGAGTTAGCTTTAGGCGACCGCGGTGGCCTAGAGGTTATTTCTAGTGTCGCCCCAAAAGTCAAGCAAGATTTAGCACTGTTTCTGTGAAAATAAAAGTGTATTACCTCTTGAAATATATATATATATATATATATATATATATATATATATATATATATATATATATATATATATATATATATATATATATATATATATATATATGAGATAGTTAAAAGGTTAAAACTTATTTTAAGTCAACTTTATTTAAAAGCATGCCTAGATGTATACATTTTTTTTTTTAATGTATTTATTCACGGTGCAACTTTTCGGCTACATCATGTATACTACGTTTATCTTTGTTGATAGCGTGTATGTTTATATCACTAAAATAGATTTTAAGTTTGTTCTTGATCATCGTCGTTTATACGTATCGAACCGTTAGCATAGATAATGAAATACCATAGCACCTCATATTAGCTAGATATTTGCTCACTTCTAGGTTTAACATCCGAAGTGATACTTTCGAGCATGATGCTTATGCTTCTATCTAGGCCTAGCTAGCTTCCTGAGAAGCCGTCTTCTAAAACATAATCGCTAGTTTGCAATTACCTTACAAAAAGCGCATTGCAATTACTGAAAATGTAATGCACGGATTTGTAGACGGAACAGGGATCTAGCAGTGTAGACAGTAGAAGGAATATTCCAAAGTATGGAAGAGGTTCGTTGAGCATGCAATTAGACTGAATGTGACTGTTGTTTGTTTATTCCGTCAATAACTCCTGTTGCAAACTGGGCCAAAATAGCTCACAGTGACTTGCATAATTCTTAGAGTGTATACTGTAGACGAAAGATTGGTTTTTGATTTAATCTACATGCAATTTAGGTGCTGAAGATACTGAAAAATGCCACACCATTATATGTGCGTGTCTCGTATCGTTGCTTAGGGCAGTTCACCTATAAATAATATCGGGTACAGATAAAATACCCCCAGGACAACACCCACCTCACACCCACTAAAAGTAAAAGACAGGACATAATTCCCTCACCCAGAAGAAGTTTATCAGTTTATCCCCTTTTAAACTTTTTTTAACTGACACAAATATACATCTCTTTGTGTCGCCATAGAACATTTGATTCTGAAGCTTAGTGTGGGCCTCCTTTGAGTAGATAAATGAAATTTTGTGTGCGTGTTAGATATTAGATAATAACTGTAATAGATAAGGAGATTAAGATGCCTAATGATATAAGGACTTATTGCACGCACTTGTGTTTTTCACCTTTCTTTTATAAACATCATTACACTCACTTTTAATCCATTGTATTAGATCCTTCTGCAGTTCTTTAACTAATTTTTTCTTTTACAAAATTGCAGGAATAACATTAAAAATTAAAAAGTAGGTATTTCACTGATTATTGAAACATTGTCGAGTGTTATTTTAGTCAATAATGACTTACCTCGTGTCGGGTTGGAAAAAAAAAACCTGTCTAGAGATACAGTACAAATGATAGACAATCACACACACACACACACACACACACACACACACACAAGTAGTAAGGGGGGTCACCCCCCTTACTACTCACACACACACACACACACACACGTGGATGCATTAGTCATCTTATCGACATGACCTAAGCGGAAGATAATCATTTTGGTTTTATTTGTGGCATTTAAAATCATTCAGATGTAAGTCATGTTTAAAGTGCTGTAAAACAAAATCATATTAAAATCCAACAACATGTAATTTTTAAAAATGTTAAAGTTACAAAGTGGCTGTATTGTTTGTACGCTTAAAGGATTACGTCACGTTGATAGCTACATTTTGTTCTTAGACGTTCAGGATAATTGAAATGTGGAGAAAAAATATTGTGCAAAATTACAAATATTTATATAATTATCCAAGCAAAATATATTTTGTTAAGATTGTGCTTTATCTAAAAAGAAGAAAAGAAATTACATTTTTAAGGTAGTATTTTTCCGAAGCATTTTACAGGTTAGATAAATACGTCGTTCAGCTAGAAAAAGAAGGCATACAATTTCTACCGCATATGCATATTTTGAAACAAAAATATATTTAGTAATTTCGTCTTAGACTCCTTAACATTTCAGTCTATATTACTTAAACGTTTTAAACATAGTTAATATTGCCAGTGAATACATATAATTACATTTTGATTCAAAGAAGTGCGGAACTATACTAGCTCTAAGACAGGCGTTGGAACAGAAGAAAATGTTGCATGCATTAGTGTAATCAACCTGATAAGGGATATAAAAGTCACGGTGGTAAAGCATTAAGTCGGCACCCCTGGGGGATATGCAAGAAGTAAGCCTACACATTGTTTCATGCTTTACCCAGTTTTCGGCATCTAAGAGTGTTTGATATACATGTTGTATTAATATGAACAGATCACAATTGAAGTAGTTGAAGCTTAACTACAAGAAAGAAACGACAAAAAACTGCCTTTAAATTTACACGCCTTACATTTACTTCTAGGACACATTTATACATCGGATTCGATTTTCGACACAAATGTTAGAAACGTCCAAATCCTTTGGCCCTCTTTTAACAAAATAGGACAATAAGCAGAAAAATCAGTACAGATTCAGTTTGCATTTATCGACTACACTTCCTGCCGATAAGTTTATGTGTAACAAAGTTAAACATTCTAAAGTGGAAAGCGTTACAAAGTTGCATTTATAGAATTAACAAATGACTCCATGAAATCCGAGGGAGAGCGGAAGTAAATTGTCCATACATCCTTACAATCATGCCATTCAAGCTGAGTTATGTCAAAGGCAATACAATTTCTGCGTTTTTTTGCATTTAAACTTCAAGACTAAACTGACAATATCTACAATACATGCAATATATACAGTATATTAATTATATATAATATATGTAATATATACAATATCTAGAATACATGCAATATATACAGTATATTCAATATATACAATATATGTAATATATACAATATCTGCAATACATGCAATATATACATTATCTGCAATATAATGAATATCTACAATATATGCAATATATACAATATCTACAATATATGCAACACATAAAATATATCCAATATATACATATCCAATATATGCAATATATACAATATCTACAATATATGCAACATATACAATATCTGCAATATATGTAATATCTGCAAAATATACAATATATGCAATGCTGCATTATTGTTGGCTGGTTTCGAGTTTAATCACGATCGAGATGTGCAAAAAGCGTAAAGAGAAACCACTTAGAATTTTAAAAACGATTGCATTTTTCAATATTTGCTACATGACTGCATTTACATAGTCAATGATAAGTCAACATGCATTTAAATAGTCAACGATAAGTCAACATTGTATTATCGGTATATCTGATTTGAAACTTCACTCATGTAAACCATTTGGATTCTATTTTAGACTGCCAGGCAGTTATTGTTATACCTCGATAGGATGATGTTAAACTGACGTTACAAATTTTTGCTGTCATGTTTTTACAAGTATACGCGACGTTATTTATGCCACTGTATGGGTGGAATTTTGCTGACAAGCTTTATTCTCGAGCCAGAACTGCAACTCATGTTACATTTGGTAAAAGTGTATGTAGAAATCTAGGCTGAAGACGGGAAATAATTTTCTACAAGATATTGGGAAAATTTGCCTAAGTTTAAGATATATGAGAGCGTTTGCAACGTTTTATTGAATGAGACAGATACTGTGAAATTTTTGCACACTGTTATAAAATGTAAGTTATTTTACTGGATAATATAAACATGCACAAAATATGTAAATTATGTAGTTTATTTCCTGCTCCTGTCAGACAAAGAGATTACTATGTTAGAAATAGTTGGTAACTTTTCATTCTGCTGGAAGATTGATATAGCTACAAAAGTGATCTAAGTAAGAATTCGTCAAATCGTATCAGTAAGCACATGCGGTAGGTGGACGATGAAAGCAATGAAAAATTAATATGAATAATTTTGGAGTTGTTTATCGGAGAATGAAAAATGATTTCGGATGTCCCCCATTTAGTACATAGACAGCTTACTGCCCGTTTGACTTACTTCATAATTTACTTGCAAACATTTTCGATAGAAAATGTATAGGCCATGTTGAAAGTATTTTAGCCATCTTTCGTATCAGAACATTGGTCTCTTTTTGGTGAAGATGTCATTAAAACCATGTATCACAAACTTTCACTTACCTGGCAGTCAAGATCAGAGATCGCGGCCGTAAATGTACAAGAATCCGTGTAGTGTTAATATTGTTGGCCAGTATCAGAATCATCATAACTCAGAGTTATCCAATATTCTCACTCTTGAGTGGCGTGCTTTTATATATTTATTGGACAGAAGTGGGGTGTACTTTTTAAGCAACTGTACACGTGCTAACATAATGACAAAACATTGTGCTCAACCTTGCAGTTTGATAATATAGCATCGTCTCTTAACAGCCGACAAGGATATGAAATAAGTGACTGACTTCGACTCAGGACAAGAAACTTCAGCAAAGAGTGATACTATCGTTTCAAGGTTTCCAGAAAAAAGTAACTCGTTTCTAAAGTTGCTTACTTGAACAGTTCTCGAGGTATTCGTGGATCTCATGTGCCGTGGTTTTATCCACCATTCACAATACACATCTAGGGATATAATCTAAAGGAAGATGGAGATAAATGAAACTGTGGAGGACACGGAGTTACAGGTAATACAATTCACCAGTTTCTGTTTAGATGTTATAAACTCAAGCGTGACTTAGTTCACACTTGTCTTTCTGTACTGATCTTTAACTTTGATGGGGAGAGGGTATAACATATTTGGGAACAATAGGAAAAGCATGGTTTCAGTTTGGCAATATTCAAAATTAGGAACTGAAGTTATTAATCGTGAAAATGTGTTGAAAGGTTTTTCAACAATTCGGTATTGTGTTAATTAGATTTCCGGAATAATAAATACGCATAATTAGTTACGCCGTACTGCAATCAACCTAATTAGCTATACCGTACTGTTTTCTACCTAAATAGCGACACCGAACCGCAATCTACCTAATTAGCTACACTGTACTGCTATCGACCTAATGAGATAAACATACTTGCTATCTACCTAATTAGCTATACCGTACTGCTATCTACCTAATTTTATACACAGCACTGCTATCGAATCAGCTGCATGAAATGGCCCAGACGTTGGCTGGTTACATTTAATCCGGGCGGACTCGATGATACTGCCACGGAAATGGAAACATCGTCCTATATTACACATGACCAAAAGAATCATTACGATGTTTACTCGGGACAAACATTTGGGAATTACTTTATGCCAGTGATGCCACTTTGCACGCGCATTAAAAATATATTTCTAATAAAACGTAGGAAAATTTAACTGTTTCAAAAAACTTAAATTACTAAAAGATATTTTTTAAAAAGAAAAATGTACAATTCATATATGTTACCATGTTGTGATCAGGCTGGCGATGCGGTGACAAAAACAATGGGTACAACCAAAGTATACCTCCCCCTGCACAAATGTACCATACAACTAAGCGGGTAGGGCCTAAACCTACACTGTTACCAGCATACATTGATTCTTGCTTGTTTTTAAATTTACCACGGATTAGCTCAAGACTGCACATCTTTAAGATGTGATTCAACCTTTAGATACAGAAAATGAAATCTGTTCACTATATCAGCAAACGTCATTCGACCTTTAGATACAGAAAACGAAATCTGTTCACTATATCAGCAAACGTCATTCGACCTTTAGATACAGAAAACGAAATATGTTCACTATATCAGCAAACGTCATTCGACCTTTAGATACAGAAAATGAAATCTGTTCACTATATCAGCAAACGTCATTCGACCTTTAGATACAGAAAATGAAATCTGTTCACTATATCAGCAAACGTCATTCGAACTCCGGTGTGTAGAACATCAATATTGAGTTATAAGTTTGTACCCTCTACGATTCGAACTTGGAATTCGTTACCAGAAGAAGCGAAAGACCCCCCAAACCACCAAAGCAAACATAAAAACCATCCCAAAACCCCAACCAAACACACAAACGACTCATTCATTGCATAGTTTCAAAGCATGCTTGAATCGAGAAAAAGAAATCACTTCTTGCTACTATTGTGTTGGCGATCGAATATCACAGGTCATACATACTAGACTTATCTTGAATGTCACAAGTCATGCATGCTAAACTAAGCTTGAATGTCACAGGTCCTACATGCTAGATTAAGAACAAAGCGTTGTAGTTACACTCTTCTAAACAAAAATAAGTATTGTTTCTGTGGTAAAGAAAGACGGCAACACACTTTTGAGACTGTCGAAATCTTATTATCTCAGAGATCACATCTTATACCCACACCTTTTGTCTCTCACAATCGAAACTTTATTATTCGGTAGAAAAATCATGCCAATATTCACGTCTGTGCAATGATTAAACGATTTTAGTAATCCATACAAATCATAACCTTTAGCATCATCTTTGCTATTTTATACAAAAATCTGTTGTCTTTCTTCCTGTAACAAAAGCTATTATCGCAACGTATCCGTATGTATGTATGTATGTATGTATGTATGTATGTATGTATGCATGTATGTATGTATGTATGTTCAAACGTATGCAAATATTAGAGTCCCTTACTCTACAAAATACAAACACTTGAAGGAAAACACACAGTATAAGAGCACATAAGCGAGAAACCTCGCTGGAAATGACAATATAAAATGGACTACATTAGAAAATAACATGAAACGGAAAATGCAAAACATCTTGGAAGAATTTTAATTACTTTTTCATTTGACTGGTACTTTTTATATATATTATCGCGTTCGCTCTCCATAAGAACACGTCATGTAATAGTTTTAGTTTTACTTATTGTCCAACACGCTGTTATCTTCTATTACCTATTATTATCCAACACGCTGTTATGTTCTATTACCTATTATTATCCTATACGCTGTTATCTTCTATTACCTTTTATTATCCAACACGCTGTTATGTTCTATTACCTATTATTATCCTATACGCTGTTATCTTCTATTACCTATTATTTTCCAACACGCTGTTATGTTCTATTACCTATTATTATCCAACACGCTGTTATCTTCTATTACCTGTTATTATCCTATACGCTGTTATCTTCTATTAGCTATTATTATCCAACACGCTGTTATGTTCTGTTACCTATTATTATCCTATACGCTGTTATCTTCTATTACCTTTTATTATCCAACACGCTGTTATGTTCTATTACCTATTATTATCCTATACGCTGTTATCTTCTATTACCTATTATTATCCAACACGCTGTTACGTTATATTACCTATTATTATCCAACACGCTGTTATCTTCTATTACCTATTATTATCCTATACGCTGTTATCTTCTATTACCTATTATTATCCAACACGCTGTTATCTTCTATTACCTATTATTATCCTATACGCTGTTATGTTCTATTACCTATTATTATCCAACACGCTGTTATCTTCCTATTACTAATTATTGTCCTATACGCTGTTATCTTCTATTACCTATTATTATCCAACACGCTGTTATCTTCCTATTACTAATTATTGTCCATCACGTTATCTTTTTATTATTATTCATTGTCCAATACACTGCTATCTTATCTTTCTTTACCTTGGCCATTTGCTTGACTTTGTAAAATTTGCTAAATGTCAAATGGTTATATCTTTCCGTCCAGGTTGTTTTGATGTTTCTTGTTTGAATAGACCTCGGCCCGCTTTCAGTAATTCACACACCACAATAATCACTGCACTCCATTTTGGGCCCAGGCAGTGGATTTGATAAGAAAATATCAGATATAGCGAGATCTACTCCGATCCGTCCGCAGACTTCTATTACAGGGTCGTCATTGTGTTTGTTGTCCGGCAGCACAACTGTTGAAATACCATACACATTAAGCAGTCTCTTCGTGAATATTGCTCTAAATTATCTACTTTAGACAACTTTGCAACTTATAGGAATGCTATCAGTATGTTTGCTTTGTTCATGTTTTCGTGACTTATTTTTACCATATAGCATAAACATAATGATGAGGATAATGAGACAACTTTTGCTCACTTCATATATAAGATGAGTACTAGTGCTTACAGTTGCACAAAAACTAATTGTTAGTATAGTGATTACACATATTGTGCTCTATTAAATATTTGCTGGATCACAAAGAAAAAGTTTGAACCCATGAGATCCAAGTCTTTTCCGAGTGTTCTGTTAAATATATGAACACAGTACAATGTGTATGATCATTATGTTCATATGATCAATTGCTAAGTGAATAATTCATATACTAAATGACACAAAATGGAGTTTTTGGATATATATACCAAGCAAAACGTACACTTTAGATTTCGGGTACAGTTGACGTCACTACAGCAGTCACGTCAAACCATTTTAAACAGACCTAATATTGTAAGAATGTTCAAATGATTGCTAAAATGAACTGAACCATGTGTTCCATTACATGATTGCTAAAATGAACTGAACCATGTGTTCCATTACATGACTGCTAAAATGAACTGAACCATGTGTTCCATTACATGACTGCTAAAATGAACTGAACCATGTGTTCCATTACATGACTGCTAAAATGAACTGAACCATGTGTTCCATTACATGACTGCTAAAATGAACCGAACCATGTATTCCATTATATGATTGCTAAAATGAACTGAACCATGTGTTCCATTACATGACTGCTAAAATGAACTGAACCATGTGTACAATTACATGAGATTCAGTTAAACACATTGTTTTTGATTAGTTTAGTTATTTTAAGGAATGAATCTATATTATAGATAAGGGGTCAGGATTGCAAATTTATATTCATTTAAAACTGTCAAGCAACTCAGGCGAAGGACTGAAGGAATGATCACTGGTGGATGCTGTTGTACTGATTTTTAATGCTTATTAAGGCCACACTGTCTGTAGAAATCACCCGTAACTCCAACTGTTGCTAAGAATAAGTTAAATACGCGTTTCATTAAAATATGCAAAAATAATAGATGTATCATGGATAATGCAGTCTGAACTGATTCATTGGTTTCCATATGAAACAAAAATGCACAACAAGGGAACAAGAAAATATAAAATCAATTATGCAAACTAAAAAAAAGAAGCTACCTCAGTTGTTAAAAGGTATAGCTTGGCAACTATATTAAGTTTTTCCATTCATCCTTTACATCGTCCCTTTTACAGAGAAAATAGAGATTACAAAATAATAATTATTTCAATGTGGTCGCAAAATATTTGGTTATATCAGAGGCTACCAACTAATATCCCTTGGTCAGAGTTGTTTATCCGTGTTTAAGTAATTCCTTGTGCATGCATCAGCAAATACAGGCACGTACATACACACTATGAATGTTGGGGACTGAGTACATACACGTACAATATGAATGTTGGGGACTGCGTGTGAACGACACATTTTTATCACAATAAAGTATCAGAGAAGTGAAGAAGCATGTCTGGCCTCCATAATACGAGCGTTGTTTGTAAATGTAATTAGGCTTAAGTTATCATCTATCTCACGTATCACAATTTTGAAGAAGAAAAAAATAAGAGAAAATAGAAGAGTTCGTTTGTTGCAACAAACAACTAGACTAATTTCACTACTACAAACGGGAACTGACTTTCCGTCTTCACGGAAATGTCCGATACTTTGCTAATCATGATTTTAGGTGTGGTTATTTAAAGAAAACATTATATTGGTGGACAGTCCTTGAAGAGGTTTTAGTATTTTTGGGGGCTCTTGAAAGTAATAATCCAAGGCACCATTAAATCATAATTAAATTATTTTCCTTTGTATTAACTAACCAAGACAATCACACGCACTATAATCTATCTAAAAAAATAAAATCGTGGAAAAAGCTATTGTTAGCTCACCGATGTTCTCAGTGGACTTTATTAAACAAACGTTCAATGTTAAATGTGCATTTCGTTTCATAGCAGCATGATACCTTCGTTGACATTCCATTTTTATTGTTGAATGTCGTGACAATATGTAATCAAGGCTGTCTAATGTATTGCATCATATAGGTCCCTGTCTTAAATGAAGCTGTCATAAAGCTACACCATATTAAGCCATGTAATCCCCAAGGCGCGTCTCCAATTAGCGGAAAACATGACATTCCGTGTCAAGTTATGTCGCCCTTAAAATCGTCACGTTTCATTTTCCACATGGCAAAAGCAATTCTCCAGTCCAATTAAGGAATCCTTTGTCTGGAAGACTGACTTTCTTGTTTTGAAAGGCTGGCTTATTTTGTTCTGGAGTGCCATGTCCTTTTGAAATTAAGTAGTGTGGATCAGATACATTCCATTAGCAATATAAAGATATAATAATTAGTTCGAATAACGTTCTAAATAAAGTTCCTGTTGAAAACACACAACGTAAAACCTGTTTTCCGAAACAGTTTGATGAGAAGCAGTTTGATGAGAAGCAGTTTGATGAGAAGCAGTTTGATGAGAAGCAGTTTGATGAGAAGCAGTTTGATGAGAAGCAGTTTGATGAGAAGCAGTTTGATGAGAAGCAGTTTGATGAGAAACAGTTTGATGAGAAGCAGTTTTAACCGTAGAATGTTTTCAATCGTCTGTCGCTTTCCATGAAATTAAGTCGCGGATCTGGATTCTTTGCACGTGCAAACACTTCAGCATGTAGTGTGTTGATTTATTTCTTTATTTTCGAAAGGAAAATTTAATCCAAAATTGATTCATGCTTTAAATGGCGTGTACAGTTGAAGACAACGTCAATGTACTCTGGCATTTGAAAGACGGATTTGCCGACGGGGCTTCGTTCACGAACTGTATTCAGAGGAGAAGAAACGGTTTGATTGTAAATATTTTTCGTTTCCATTTAAATATTTTACATGGGTCTTTGATCATGTTTGAAATCGATGTCACTATAACCATTATAGAATAGTATATCTTTGAACTATTAATATTTTTATAGACATTTAGTATTGTTTTTCTTGTATTCAATTGTGTCAGCATTTAACTAATTACATACTGTAATTAAAACAAAGAATGGCAGATAATATGGCAGTATTGTTTATAAAAGGTAAACTTAAGCTTCATATATTTTAGAAACAAAAATAAGATAAAATATTTTTTCAAACGGTACAAACATCTGCAATGTTTCTCTGCCAAGTGTACATGGTTCTATGACAACCTGGTCCTTTTCGGTCGTTACAGCAGGTTTTTACTGTTACACAGAGGATTTCATAAATAATCTGAAACTTGAAAATGAGCATCCAAATTGCTTTTTGACTGACAACAAGAATGTAAGAACCAATTGATGAAAAAAGAATGTCCTCAGTACAACGAAGCAACATCGTCTTGGAATAAAAAGCCCAGTCATGAAAGGCCCTTTAATTATACCTCTGATATGTTTTTCTAAAAACAAGATGTATAATGTAATGCTCAATACATGGCAACACTTGGTGCGGAAGGTTCATAAAATAGTTCACATATCATGACAAAGGAAACGATATACTACATTGTTATGTGTTTAGGCTCGAATATACAGTAACACAAGAAAGAGTGAAAACTACAAGCCTTGAAAAATATAATAAATAATTTATTTCCCTGAAAAAAAATAGTATAAAAATGAAAAAAAAAAATAACTTACATTTTCAAGAATCAAATCCAAAAATAATCCAAGAATAATCCACGAATAATATTTTAGAAGGCCTAATAATAAAATGTTCTAATGATTTCAAGTTCGAGTCTAGACGAAGAATCCAAGATGGAAGGCGATGACGTATGCTGTAACCTGTACTGTGTTGAAATCTACAGTTCCTTGTAGAAACACAATAATTAATCCTCCAGATTTGGAAACCCAAATAAAAAATTTAAGAAATGTCCTTGTTCAAGAATTTTATATGGAATACAATAATATTTCCGGAGAAACGAATTAATCTTTTAGAGTTCAAATAATCTGAAGAAAAATTAACATGTAACTCAAAAACTCAAAACTAGACACAGCAGAAGAAAACAACTTGACATCAAGTGTTTAAAAGCTCCCAAAAGTCGGAGATCTCTCTCTAAACATCACTATTAATACTAGGTGTTTCGCAATTTTGGAAATGCCTAATTGCGAAATAGAGGATCACGTGAGCAAGTTTACATATAAAAATCACGTAGCCCCTGTATGTCCTTGATAAGAACCAATTATTATCAAGGCCAGGAACTGAGTCGAAAATAGAAACAGTTTTTCTATTATTAGGTATTTAAGGAAAGATTCAGGTCAAACTGAATTTTCAGGAAATCATCAAATTTCTAGTAAACACAATTAGATTATGTTGACAAGTAAAGAAAATAAAAAGATTCCAAACCCACAAACATTCAGATCAAATCAAACACAAATTAAATAAAATATACGTAACAACATGTTTTCTGTTATATATACATAAATATTACAGAATTTATATATCTAGAAAGGTGTAGGACTGTCCATTTTATTTAAAGATGTCTCACAAGAATATGAAGTTCTGAATAAACCACTGCACAAGAAATACATGTTTGTATTATACATTCCAGGACACCTAGTTTTCAGAACATACATAAAATAGATTAGCAATGTTAAACTATGAGATAATGTCCATTATTCGGCTACTTGTCTCAATCAAACGTTGTAAATTTTTCTAATATATATATATATATATATATATATATATATATATATAAAGAATACACATCATATGGCGAATAACAGTCCTTTCAAGTGCACTGGATGCAGCAAGGGATCACGTTTGCCAGGGATTAAGATAAATGTAATAAACTGACTACGAAAAGTGCAAAACTAGTATCTATCTAGCCTAAGCGCTTTCGACTCTTAATGAGTCTTTTTCAAAGGCAAATAAAAAATATAGACAAGACAAACAAATAAAACAGACAAACCGTTGTCTTTCTAAAACTTTACATGACTATGACTTGTTGCGGATGCTGAACGATATTTTATATTGACCTATAAATCGATGAGCCATAGCGTCATCTGTTATTTTATGTAAATGTATGTACGCGCAACTTATATCCCGGATATTTCATTGTTATAGTTGTTATTCAAGGTTATTGGGTGACTAATAAGCAGATTTAGAGAATCACTGAAAAGAAAACATGCCGGCTATAAAAAGGTAATTTTATTTGTGAATGGCTGTCTTTTTCTAGTCTTCTTGGCTAAAACCGCTTGGTTTCAATGTTCTAAGGCGGCGTATCCAGTAAAATTCCTTTTCTTTTCTGGTTTCGGAACTCCATTTGGGGTTGTGAGCAATTGCTATAAGTGTCATATCACTGAAAGTGTGGCCATAGGAGGAGAAGTGTTCTGCGACTGTGCTTCTGCACAGCTTCTTTGTCATCCAATAAGATTTATGAAGATTGATCCTTTTGTGTAGTTTTTCAGTTTCTCTAACATACTGGATGCTACAGCACTTACACGTGATGAGATAATTTACATTCTCTGTTTTGCACGTTTTGTTTGATCCATGTATGTTCAGATTTTCTCTAGCCACGGTGCTAGAAAATGTCCTGGTTTCTATCATATGTTGGCAGGTTTCGTACCTTTTATCGCCACAGGGGCCAGATTGACTAGTGTGGTCTTGGTTAGTGATTGGCTTTTGTCCTTGAGGTTGTTTGGTCTCCGTTAGGTTACTACAGGTTTGTTCGGGAGTATTAACTTTAGTGCTCACACGATTCCACGATGGACCAGTGTTTCCCGATGATTTTACCTACTTTGAGGTTGTCTGGATGGTAGGTCAGGATAAATGGTATCCTATCAGATTATCCTGACAAACACCAGTATCTCCTGCCAACCAGCTGCCATCCAAAACACTGCATTAGGAACATCCCATATAGCCAGGCACTGAGGATACGCAGACTTTGCTCCGATGATGAAACATTCCAAAAAAGGTCTGAAGAGTTATCTAAACATTTGATTTACATAGACTATGACAAAGACTTGATTGCGGAGGCAACCCAAAGGGCAAAACAAACAAACCGCAATCACCTACTAAAAATAGAGAGAAGGAAAAGGCTGATATATATAAATATATATATATATATATATATATATATATATATATATATATATATATATATATATATATATATATATAAAGATTGATTGATAGATATACACGCACGCACGCACTATAACAGCAATCTCGGTTTGGGTCTTTTGCATCGCTAAAAGTCCTTTTATCGGATACCTAGCGGCTTTTCTTGGGATGCATACTTATACGTTATTGGCAGATCTCAGAAAGTACGCAGTTTTTCAATGACATATGTTATTCCACCCCCAACATCCAAAACGGCGATCTTTAACCTTAGGTATTGAACAGTAGTCTGCAAAAAATCTTAGAATCTTTTCCACTATGTGTCCCAAATGTTAGCTTTCTTTTCATACCCAGTAAGTGTGTGTGTGTGTGTGATTTGGATTTTTAAGGTAGCTTTAACAATTTTTAGCCATATCGCTACGATGTCTGCAGTGTGGCAGTTTATAGTGATGTCTAGCACTGAGGTATCGTGCCGCAGACATGTAGCATGATGTTCTACCCAATCACATTATCCTGACACCAGGCAGACCAGTCCTAACACTAACCTCTTAACGCTGAGGCAGCTGTTCGTACCATTTTTAGAAGTCTTTGGTACGACCCGGCCGGGGTTCGAACCCGCGACCTCCAGCATCGGAGGCAGCACGCTCTAACCACTAGGCCACCAGATCGGTTCACCCAGTAAGTAAATTAGATTCAAAGATTAAATATACATTTTGACGTGGAATTTACACACGTGTCTATTAAATTTCAGATGTTGCCTTTGATATAATAATGTGATGATTTTGCATTATTAGTTTTAATAGAAAAGCACACATGATAAAAAGTCTCTACGTGTTCCATTCCCTGCAACAAAAATATGTACTGCATTTTCTGCAAAATAATTGCCGCGCAAATTTTTAATACCGTTTCTTTGTATCAATATCTGCTAAATTGTATGGTAGCTAAATTGTACGGTAGCTAAATTGTACGGTAGCTAAAATGAATCTACATATGTCTCTTTTAGTTATCCATTAGCTGATGATGCGAAAATCATGGGTGATAAGAACCGAAACCAGGATACAATTAGATAGTCGTTTTTTTTATTTTATAGAATCTTTTCTTTTTATCGCTCCTCCTGTTGTTATTTTGATTCTTTTCTTTTTATCGTTTCATTTACCTGATTGTATTATTTAGATTTTTTTTTTACACTTGTTGATTGATCACTTCGTTTACCTGCTTGTGTTATTTATATTGTTTTATTTTTACACTTGTTGACATGATATATTACATATTAGGCATATGTACACTTTGCTAAAATGCCAAGGCCCACATTTAACTCTGTGTTTGGGATAACCAAAATGCCACGGCCCACGTGTAACACTATGTTTGGGATAACCAAAATGCCAAGGCCAAAGTGTAACACTATGTTTGGGATAACCAAAATGCCAACGTGTAACACTATGTTTGGGATAACCAAAATGCCAAGGCCAACGTGTAATATTACGTTTGGGATAACCAAAACAGACGGCACACGTGTAACACTGTGTTTGGGATAACCAAAATGCCACGGCCCACGTGTAACACTATGTTTGGGATAACCAAAATGCCAAGGCCAACGTGTAATATTATGTTTGGGATAACCAAAACAGACGGCACACGTGTAATACACTTGGATAGTCGAAATTCCACGGTTCACGTGTAATACTATGTTTGGAATAGCCACAATATCACGGCACACGTGTAATACTATGTTTGGGATAGAAAATGCCACGTGTAATACACTGTTGGTGTAGCCAAAATGCGACGAGTAATACACAGTTTTAGGATAGCCAAAATGCCACGTGTAATACTATGTTTGCGATAGACAAAATACCGCGCATAATACTAAATTTGGAATAGACAAAACGCAATTTGTAATACACTGTGTGGGATAGCCAAAATGCCACGTGTAGTACTATGTTTGCGATAGACAAAGTGTCACGCGTAATACTAAATTTGGAGTAGACAAAACGCCATTTGTAATACACTGTTTGGGATAGACAAAATGTCACGTGTAATACTATGTTTGGGATAGTCCAAATGCCACGTTTATGGATAGCCAAAATGCCACGTGTGATACTATGTTTGGGATAGATAAAATGCCACGCGTAATACTATCTTTGGAATAGGCAAAATGACACTTGTAATACCATGCTTGGGATAAACATATGCCACGTGTAATATACTGTTTGGGAAAGACAATATGCCAAGGCCCACGCGTAATACTATGTTTGGGATAGCCAAAATGCCACGAGTAATACTATCTTTGGAATAGTCAAAATGACACATTTTTTATACACTGTTTGAGATAAACAAAATGCCACAGCCCACGTGTAATGCATTGCTTGAGATAAACAAAATGCCACTGCCCACGTGTAAATACATTTTTTGAGATACACATAAAATGCCACGGCCCACTTGTAATACATTGTTTGAGATAGACAAAAATGCCACTGCACACTTGTAATACATTGTTTGAGATATACAAAGTGCCACGGCCCACTTGTAATACTATGTTTGAGATACACAAAATGCCACTACCCACGTGTAATACATTGTCTGAGATAGACAAAATGACACGCCCACGTGTAATACATTGTTTGAGATTGACAAAATGCCTCGGCCCACCTCTAATACCCTGTTTGGGATAAATAAAATGCCATGTTTAATACACTGTTTTGTAATAGCCAAAATGCCATATGTAATACTATGTTTGAAACATGTCTTCTCCGAAAAGGACATCGGTAATAGGAACACGTATCAATTATTATTGCTTACTTAAAATGTAATGAAATATATTCAAAGGCACTTTCATCTAATAATCCAAAATATTTCGGAAAGTCTGATTATTGATAGTAATGGTAGAATGAATTAACACTAACCCGTTGAATCATTGTACACGCACTTCCCTGTATGCGTTTTCCTCAATAAGTTAAACGTTGCTTTTTAACATAAACCTCTCTCTCTCTCTCTCTCTCTCTCTCTTCGAGTGTAAGCAACATTGTGTTTCATTACACTTCGAAATCAGTATTAGACAATTTGATGAAGAAATGGAAAGATGATTGTATTGTAACAATTCTATATCAAGTTATGCAGACAGTTCTTCTTTGAGATTCACTGAGTACATCGATCGACCAAAAACCGTGTTTTGGCGTGGTTCTGTTCAGGACCACATTTCACTTTAATCGCTGATCAGCTGTGGTCGAAGCGAAATGTATTCCTGAACAAGACAACGCCAAGACTTGTTTGTCCTTGGTACCAAGTTACGCACAGCTCACACTCTTTCAGAATATATAGTTACCGAGAACAGGTTGACCGGATCCTCCCATATGTCTCACATCACAGACTGAAATCCAATAAAACTCGGAAGAAACTAAACCACAATTTGTATGGCGGCTAAGAGGCGTGCCATCTTGTAAAATCGTGCTGCACATTGACAAGAAAAAACAGTACAGAGAAGTATGGCATAGCAAATTAAATATACAATGAATGTGATGCACTTATCAAAGTGTGCAGTTTTGTGGCAATGAAATTCTCCTTAACAAGCGAGATAACTTGCCGTTAGGGGTATCCCCTCAATTCATCAAAGGCAAGATTGCAGACATACGGAGCCTCATTTTAGTTCGTTGTATTTAAAACGAGATGATGGAAAGAATTTTGCCTTTTTTGTTTCTATTCTCAGTTTCTATTGTGAACATGATTATGTTTCTGATTGTCAACGGCATGTTTGTCATTGGAGAAGAAACCTTTCATCAGAGACCCAAAACCTACCCCAGAATGACCTTACTGTTTAAGCATTCAGTAGCACATTTCAAGGGTCATTGTCCACTCGGTACAAAAGGTATATCAGTGTTTGCTATCTCTTTGTAAGTAAGGTTTTGACGTTGTCATAGGTTCATAATTCTTGGATTAAAACCAATCGACGGATCACACAAAACTAAATGATCAAAGATGCTGAAATATTTGCAGTGATAATGGACATAAAACATATGTGTTGAGTCGCCAAGTACACGCAATTATTACACGCAATTATTACAGGAATATCTTCAGTAATTATACTGATTCAACCTCACCTCACCGCCTGCAATTTATAGGAACACTTAGTGTGTTTACGTTTTCATTCATGCGGAAAACATCAAACGCCCAATAAATAAATACAGATACAAGATCGTGCCTAAACCAGTTTAAATATTGCCCAGAAAACAAACTATTTAATTTCACACTGATTATTATTCACGTTAAAACAAGGGCAAAACTAATTTTCACATAATCTTTAATTCAGTCATGGTTGCTTCTAGCCTCTGGATATCCATCGAATTACATTTTTCTAACAAAATTTCATTTGTTGTAGATGTTTTTTGTTATGGTTGTAACATTACGTTGAGAAAAACTATAGCATCTTTTCAAGCATACGTCTTATAGATACAATATTTACACTAGATATTTTTTAATCAACCTTGGCTGAATGTCCCCTGGAGATTATTAAGTAATTGATTTAATAAGATTTGATTAATTAGTTAATTAATTAATTGATTAATTAATTTTACTTCTTAAGAAAGATACTAGTTTGAAGCATATTCTTATTTGTTTTCTTCCAACGACGTCTTCCAAGTGCAACCAGATTATATTTTATTTTCATCTTTTCGGAGAGGGAGTGTTTAGTATGCCACAAAATGGAGCAATACATGGCTGATTATTAAGGCATCTAAACTACATCTAATATTTCGCTCTCTCAAAATAAGGTCATGAATAAGATCTGCATTAGAAACATTTCACAATATTCTTCTTATACATCCAGAGGAACAATAATCCGCCAGTGTGGACCGCTGTGTTACTGGACCTTGGCATTGTTATGAATAAAGAGACTTGGTAACATTTCATAATCAAATTTTTCTCATTCTTAATTACCATCTTTTAGCATCCGTCTAGAAATCTTGATTCGGTGTTGCTTCATACCTGTGTATGAAGTATGTTCATACCTGTGTATGAAGGCTGTTCATACTAGTGTATGAAGTATGTTCATACCTGTGTATGAAGGATGTTCATACCTGTGTATGAAGGATGTTCATACTAGTATATGAAGGATGTTCATACTAGTGTATGAAGGATGTTCATACCTGTGTATGAAGGATGTTCAAACTAGTGTATGAAGGATGTTCATACCTGTGTATGAAGGATGTTCATACCTGTGTATAAAGGATGTTCATACCTGTGTATGAAGGATGTTCATACTAGTGTATGAAGGATGTTCATACCTGTGTATGAAAGATGTTTATACTAGTGCATGAAGGATGTTCATACCTGTGTATGAAGGATGCTCATACCTGTGTATGAAGTATGTTCATACCTGTGTATGAAGGATGTTCATACTAGTGTATGAAGGGTGTTCATACCTGTGTATGAAGGATGTTCATACCTGTGTATGAAGGATGTTCATACCTGTGTATGAAGGTTGTTCATATCTTTGTATGAAGGATTTTCATACCTGTGTATGAAGGATGCTGATTAGTCAGGAGGAAGGTAAAGCGGATTCTTATAAGGTATCACCCCTGAAAAGTTCTATTCAGCATTTTTGCTACAATCAACGCAAAATTAATAAAATTTAGTTAAAAGGTATTTCTTTTTTCCCTTCAGGACAATGGATTAACTCCGCTAATGGTAGCTGTAAAAGAGAATAAACTGGTTGTTGTAGAAAGGCTTATCGAACTGGGGGTTAGTCTTAATGACAGAGCTAAGGTAAGTCAACATTTTTACAAAATATATTTGTTTCAATAACATGCATTAGCTGAACTAAACTTTGTTTACACCCAGGTCAGTGTAACAGTATTTACACGCAGGTCAATGTAGTATAGTTACGTATCTGTTAGCCGAACTTAACTTTATTTACACCCAGGCCAATGTAAATAAATGAAATGTATACAAGATGTTGTTAACAATGAATGTGCCGAAGTGCATCATTTGTACTTGTTATACATAATCATACAAGTTTACAGTACTAATTTACATAATCATACAAGTTTACAGTACTAATTTACATAATCATACAAGTTTACAGTACTAATTTACATAATCATACAAGTTTACAGTATTAATTTACATAATCATACAAGTTTACAGTATTAATTTACATAATCATACAAGTTTACAGTATTAATTTACATAATCATACAAGTTTACAGTATTAATTTACATAATCATACAAGTTTACAGTACTAATTTACATAATCATACAAGTAAACTACTAATTTATGTAATCATACAAGTCTACAGTTCTAGACATGTCATCAGCTTTTACCTTTGGAGAACTCAAATTTATAATCTATTATAAATCAATTAAAAATGTCCTAACAATTGCTTACTTTGAAACAGGTCACGTATACTTAAAACATCGGCGCGTTTGTAACACATGTATGTATGTATGTATGTATGTATGTATGTATGTATGTATGTATGTATGTATAATGGCACCAATATAACCAAACAGTTTAAAAGGTTATACTGCTTTCCAAGCAACAACTGAATATATGCATATATAAAGAAGAGAGAGAGAGAGAGAGAGAGAGAGAGAGAGAGAGAGAGAGAGAGATGGGTAATTTTTTTTTTACCGAGACAAAGGTCACACTATTCCAATAAGGGTACTATGCCATTACCAAAATGTTTTCCTATCGTAGTTTGATATGTGCGGACATTTTAGTACGTTTTGTGCACAGTCTTGGTTTTACTTACATGAGAACTATTATCAATTATAAGGCGTGCCACTCTATTTAACACATGATGCTATTTTTATATTGGCCTCCTAAGTTTTCATCATGACAAATACAGGATCTTAACTGAGTTTAAATTTTCAAACGAAATTTCGAAATTGAGTCTTGCTCTCTGCTTCATAAATACGTCAGTTTTTCATTAAATTGGTTGATGTTGTGCGTACTTTGAAAATAATATATGCATACAAGACACAATTAACATGAAAGATTAAAGGTATTACCTTTTAGTGTAAGATACTAAAACCAACTTATCCAAGCTTGTCACTAAAAGCATCAACCGACGGTTTCCATGCAGTGATGGTACTAGAGAAGTTATGTAGGAATGGTTTTGTCTTGTCCTGCGGTCAGATGGAGTTAGAATCAGTTCAGGGGAATTTAAAGCAGCTTTAAGGCGTCTTTCTTTAAGGGTAGACCAATTAAGGATATATATCCTCGCGGAGCTTTTAGTACAGTAACTGTGTAAATGCAAATCTATTCTGGCATTTCTGTAACATCTCGATCTTGTAAAAGATGGCAGAGATTTACAGATCAGGGAGAACAGACGTATGCTAGTTTGGCACTGATGAGGGTTTGGCACTAATGAGGGTTAAGTATTCCTTACATTTGTATCTATTAAATAACTGTTTTGAGATTCCGTTTTGAAAAGCCTCATGATTTCTAACCGTTCGATACGATTTTGTTTGTCTAAGAATTACTTTTTTAGAGTTTTGAATTAAACGATTTATATCACTAAATATTGAAATTATTCAGCTAGAATAATAAATTTCATTTGAAAATGAACATTTGTTATATCCTCTACCACACGACATAAAACACAAATTTTCAATAAATATTTTGAAACCTACATTCTTTATTAGACATAAAATTATTCCAGCCTTCTAACATGAACCTTTACTTATTGTTACGTCATGATGTGCATTTGCCTAATACGCCTCACAGTTGGTTGCCTCCCTTTGGAAGGATCATACCTCTACACTGTATTTGATTCAAATCCCACCAGGATAGAAATCGCTCGCTTAGTCAACTGCATCGCACTCAGTTTATGCTGCATTTTCTGCAATCTTTTTTCTACAATAATTTTAGTGCGGAATGTGAAGATTTAACCTAATGCGGCTGAGGAAAAAGTCAAGAATCTTTTACTAATATAGATGGGAAAAATGCCTGACGACGTTACAAGGTAGCACGCGGCAGATGTAATCGAGATCAAAATGAAGTGTATCTGAGCTACGATAAATATTCTGTTTTTATCCCATGCTTTTTATTTGATTTAAGTTTGGGATTAGAAATAGATGGTGGGATCCAAACAACGTGTTCACGTACTTATGCGTAGAGACGAGAAAATGTTCAGATGAGCCGGGGGTCAAAACATAGAGTCTTGCTGTAGTGATATAATTCTGAAAAAGTATGAACTCATAGGAACATGCATTTACCTAGTATTACATCACAGACGATATCTGACACATTGACGTATTATACTCTCAAACGGATCAAAGCAACGTGATACACGCTGCTAGGCTACCTCATGAAAATATAGATCTCTGTTTCTCTAAACTCCATCTGCAACTTTGAATAAATTTCTTTCTTATCGCTACTTGTCAGCTGACTAAATAATATCCATTATGGTTGGTATTAGGTTTATTTGACATTAGAGTCGGTCCTATTTAGGTCATCATTCCCTTTTTAACTTCCGTTAATCGGTAAATGGTAATCTGGTTTGTTAAGGTAAATGAATTCTTGTATTGATTCTACATCGATCATTTCGGCTTTTGGATGCTGCTGCCTTGAAAGACGCCCCAGGATTCAAATTGAAAGGTTTTCAATGTGAGAAAGGCGATACACGATTCCGATAGCACAGCTTTCTTATCGTCTGTTGATGTTTGTGAATTATCACAGTGTTGTATATGCTAACTCTACAGGTGAGAAGAAAAAAAAACACAGCCAGTAGAGACCCAGATTAATTAATATATTTATCCCTTTTGATCTTGTTCTATGTTTTAATCACTCACATGTCTGGAACACCAGCTTCGATGGTGAATGTACCATTCTGTTGGCAAATACATTTTCTCATTGGTTCAGATTAAACAGATTTCTCTTCGTGCTAATTTTACAAAATATATTTTAATGCTGGCTTTTTCCAATGTCCTTTAACCGAAATAAATAAGATAAATTCTTTACACGCAGCTCGATGGATTACTAAGGACGATCAAAGGATGAAAATCGATTCAAGTCAGGCAAAGTTGTGAACTGATCTTGGACAAAATGTTAACGTTTGCCAGAATAATGTCTGGCATTGAATCAATTCTTTTATGAATACTGCATTAACAATAAAGTCTAGAAAGGGATCAATTCTTTTATGAATACTGCATTGATAATTTCACTTCTGGAACAACACTTTTGTGCACTTTACATTGTAAGTAGTGAGGATGCCAATTTAAAAGCTAATAAAATCACCGCCAATATCTAGACAAAGTACGCATTAACATTAAATTTAGAAATCTGTACTAGGTTTTGCATCTGACACATTTCTTCTCATTATGATCACCTATAGGTCTCATAAAAACGCTTAAAGGACACCCCACCACGATTAATTGATAAAATTACATTGCCAAAATGGTAGCACAAACTATGTATACGCCACTTCAAATGACGCATGTCACCAGATTACTGAAGCGAAAGAGGTCAGGCCGTATGTCTGACGATGATGGAGGTAACCTCTTGTTTTGGTGCTATTGCTCCAACTCATGAGGGCTTGGACGTTTAAAAGGATTACGGTTTATATTGAGACATATTAGCATGTGCTGTGTTCTTTGATACTGTCGTGATGACAGTCAGCATATTTTATCGTGAAAAAAGTCGTCACGAATAGATAAGACAAAGAATAGCACGTCTTCATCAGCTACGGCTAAGTGTCGTAAACTCTTGAAACATTAGATACTTCAGCTGGCTTTACGTAACATGGCCAGGTGCAAACAGTCCCGATAGGCGCGTGCCAGCTTGTGACATCACAAAAGGAACCCAAGTTGCTAGCAACATGGCTTATTGGTGTGAAAGTCAATGATAACACCAACACAAATTTTGTTTTGCAACACTGTTTAAAGACATGTATATTTCCATTATGCATCGTTGACTACCTTTGACACATATTTTCATTAAAATGTTTCACTTACGTTTAAGTTTAGCACTATCTTGCGTGCCAACATCTTGCAAGAATCGTCACAATGAGGACATTGTATATGTTTCTGAATCATTTTCTGCACAAAAAAGACTTGTAAACCATGTGTACACGTGGAAGTTTCATAATGAACAATTGATAATTGACCATTTCAGGTCCCCCTGGGGAAAGATATTAAAGGTCAGCTGACTTGAAGGTTCGTATGTAATAGCCCCAATCGAAAATAGCCGAAGTTTGATAATTAATTTATACGGGTTCGTAAATATTTAGTTGTTTTTATATATAACAGGTCTCTGGAAATATATTAATTTACGTGCATCTAAGAACATCTTGGCAAATAATGTGACCTTATTATCGATGAGTCTGCTTCTGACAGACATGCTTGAGAAGAGAACCATGTTACACCAAAGGCAAGTATATGAATAGAACCATGTTAAACCAAAGGCAAGTATATGAATAGAACCATGTTAAACCAAAGGCAAGCATATGAAGAGAACCATGTTACACCAAAGGCAAGCATATAAATAGAACCATGTTACACCAAAGGCAAGCATATAAATAGAACCATGTTACACCAAAGGCAAAGCATATGAATAGAACCATGTTACACCAAAGGCAAGCATATGAATAGAACCATGTTACACAAAAGGCACAGCATATGAATAGAACCATGTTACACCAAAGGCAAGCATATAAATAGAACCATGTTACACCAAAGGCAAGCATATGAATTAAACTATGTTTTACTGAGATATTGGTTCAAGCATTTTATTAAAAATAGCGGCTGCATATGAAAGTTCCTCATCTAATATATAGTATAATGTTCTTTTGTGTGAAAATTGCATGTATTGTCAAAACGTGAGTACAGAACTATATGACAACAGTAGTCGTGAGTACAGTCTTCACATCCCACTCCCTCTCATAAGAATTCGACGAGTTGATACACTGCAATTTATCTGATAAATAATTTGCTGGTTGATGATATTATATTTTACGTGATGTTAAGTCGGCAAAAACTTACTCCTACTTCATGATCCACCAGCGACCCAGCTCCTTCATACGACACAATCAAACAACACTCTTCACGCTCGACAACGGTAGCAATGAGGGGTTCTTCATTGTGAGGTCATGTGTAGGGAAACTGCTGAAGTAGGGCTTGGACTCGTGTGAATATTTTGACTGTACATTTAAACTTAAATATCTCGCTAACGAGTAGAAATTTTCAGGTATTGTAATTATCATTTACTGAATAATTTAGAGATTAATGAAATGGGAGTATATGCCTATTTTTAAGCTTGTTCAATCAGAAAACATTTTCGCAAGGAAAATATTTCTATTTTCAGGATGGCCGTACTGTAATGCACATTGCTGCAGCTTATGCCAAAGACGACATCATCAAGCTTCTTATAACAAAGAAAGCCGATCTTAATATACTAGGCGGGGTAGGTGGATTACTGCATGTACATTTGAATCATGTTATAATTAAGTATTTGGAACCTTTACATGAAACGCTTTCTTATGTCTGAACTTTGTTGTTTTCCATATCTGAAACATTAATCAGGAAACTAATCCTGCACGGACAAGTAATAATGAAAACTGAGTAATACTTAACACGGACAAGTGATAATGAAAACTGAGTAATACTTAACACGGACAAGTGATAATGAAAACTGAGTAATACTTAACACGGACAAGTAATAATGAACACTGAGTAATACATAACACGGACAAATAATAATGAAAACTGAGTAATACTTAACACGGACAAGTAATAATAATGAAAACTGAGTAATACTTAACACGGAAAAGTAATAATGAACACTGAGTAATACTTAACACGGACAAGTAATAATGAAAACTGAGTAATACTTAACAGGGACAAGTAATAATGAACACTGAGTAATACTTAACACGGACAAGTAATAATGAAAACTGAGTAATACTTAACACGGACAAGTAATAATGAAAACTGAGTAATACTTAACACGGACAAGTAATAATGAAAACTGAGTAATACTTAACACGGACAAATGTATGTATGAAATTGCAGTGCAAATTGTTCAGCTCAGCCTCTGTATGATTTCAAGATGCTTATACAACTGCATTATGTTTTAATTTTGCACACGATAACGAATAGGCACAAATTGAAACTAATTAACTAATCAGTGATTTTGGGTGTAGTGTTCATTATTATTCCCATACTTTAAATTCCTGCTGGCATGTTTTGATGTTCGAGACTTTGTGAACGAGGGCATGTTTGTGTTGACTTCATAGAAAGCAGTGTGCACTTTATGTCGGGTCACATTTACTTTATAATATTCGGGATTTCGAGATAATAAGCGAGATCGCTGCTTTCCAGAAAATAGTGGTATTGTCTTACATAATTAATTCGAAGAAAGAAATGTATCTCCTTACGATGAAAAGTCAAAGTCGGCTTTGTTGTTCGTGGTTTCAATTGTGTTTGTGACAGGACTATACACGTGTTGTTGGTGGTTTCAATTGTGACAGGACTATACACGACGAATGAAGAATATGAAACTATAGAGCTTTGAACTGCAGTTTCATTGGTTGTACAAGATAATAAATGGCATTGCAATGGAGCATTCGCCAGATCCGATAAAACCGTGCATACTAATTGGTATACCGTTTTTCCCAAAGAAAATTTTCTTAGTAAACGTTTATCACTTTATTCTGTTAGGGTTCGGATAGTTTCTTAACACAGCATCAGGCAATGACAGTTTTGATTTGTAACATTCTACATGTCCTTCGTCAAATTTTGACGCCTAAATCGTGATCAGTGCATTTGATTTTCATTATATTTGATTAGAAAATCTTACCTCATTTCAATTACTCTTGTGTGATTCGGATCGCAGATGGTTCGTGTGCTTCGGTGATTAAATTCTATACCACCAGAATATTTAATTTATTTTATTTTAACTTTGATCACAATGTCAAATCATTTTTGATAGTTTTTCAAGCAGTCACGTCCAATTGCGCTGTTATGATGAGTCATTCAAGACTAAAACAACAAACACAACAACATCTACCGTAAATAACAATTAGGAGATATGCATTCAGCAAAAATAAGTCAGAATATAAGTATACCAAAAATGTACTAAAGATTTCACGGTTCACCGTCTCTATTGGCTTATAATCGGTCATTGGATTCGTACTTTGAAGCCCATGAAGAGTTAGCTTGTCTAGATATTTTGAAAACAAAAAATGTTTTTTTTTTTTTAAATTTTTTTTCCCTAGAAACAGTAATGTAACCTATTAGGAACTTGGATAAATTAGAAGTAAACGTGAAAGAGTAACCAGTTTAACGGATACCTAGGAAGTTAGTTGAGTAACTATGAGTTCGAAATTTAAGTTGTTAATGTGGAATTTCCGCTGAATTTCTATAGAACAGCAACAAACAAATTACCTTTATGAATGTCATCACTTAATAATTGATAAGCAATACACAGATCACACCCTATGGGAACAATTTGTTTAGTGAATTGAAGTAAATTTGTCAACAATGAAATTGGAGTCCAATGAAGCGAACTCCCAAATTGTCGAATTTAGATTAGTTTCTTGAAATGCAGTAGCGTAGCGTGATGCTAGTTGTCACCACCGGTCTTGAATAGTCATTATAAATCTAAAAATGATGAACATAAAACTTGATTAGAAGCGAAATTTGATGCACACATTCAGTAAATTGTGAATAAAGATGCATTCTGTCATCTGAAATATTGATGTTCGCTAGATCAGTGTCACGCCTTTTCAAACACTAGATGAATTGCTTTTCATGCTTAGCTGAGAGTTCAGAGATAATTTGTATACTATCCAAATTTACCAATTTACGACTGCTTTTTATCTAGACCATGTGCTGTTGCATACGCTAGTACAACCACTGACACTACAGAGAGTTATTTTGCGTGTTGTTTGTTATATGCGATTAACCAGTGGTCCACGAAAATTAAACATCAATGAAAATTTCATTAAAAGTTAAACATTTTAAATGAATGTCCATGTAATAATCTTTGACAAGCTAAAACGTAGAAATAAAACTCAGTTAAAGGGTCTTTGGAGCAGAATGGCGAATTCTTGGCACCCCAATAATAGCTCTGTGTATCGTAATGCTGCTGCTTTATTATTATCCAATAATAATAATAATAATAATAATAATAATAATAATGATAATAATAATAATAATAATAATAATAAATCATAAAAATGATTAGTTTTCTATAGCATTATATTGCAACATAAAATGAAGTAGGTATAAATAGAGGGAGGTTTACTAAACAATTATTCATTCCTGTTTTAAGATCAATTGATGGAATCATTTACAGCTGTATATATAATTTGGGAGAAATTGTTTATTGAAATTATTCACCGGAATTAAAAAATACTCATTAACTTTTTTTACACTCAACACCACTTAGGGAAATAATGAGAACTCTGTTCAAATACATTCTGGACTGTGTATCTTGTGGTACATGAGGACATTGAAACTATAGGAATTAATTCGGAATATTATATATTTTTGAATTTGTGATCGGACGATTAGGATAATTTTGGATTTAATTCACAATACTGCAAGTGTCTCTTAACTTTTCACTTTAAATTATCTGCAGACTTTACTAGATTCCTTGGTTTTGCTTCTTTCTGTTACATAGTTTAAGACTAGACTGGCTACAATATACTACGTTTTATCGATAGTATCGGGAAACCATGCTTCTGTAAGATTCGGATATAAACAGATTGTCAAATTTAAGCTGAGCAAGGCTTTCAGCGTAGAAAGAGAAGCAGAAAATATTATGACATTTATTTTTGAGAGGTTTCAGCCCAGATTAGTTTAGTATGACTGTAGATATTTAGGGACTAATGGAGGCTTTAATTGGCTAGAGGTGGTAAAATGAATCGTTGCAACGACAACTCCAGCCTGGAATCCATGTTTCGAACTCTCTGCATACAGGGTAGTCTGACCATACTAAGGGGATCCGATTTCATTCAATTTACTCATATAAATTATGAGTACAATTATATCCCCAGATCCTTTTGAAGAGTGTTTCATATCATTGACCTAATTTTAAAATACTAATAAATAGCATTATCATTCGGGTTAGAGAATTGTTTTAAATTGTACTCTACCGATATTCGAACCTAGGTACGCGAGTTCCAGCACCCATCGCCAGGTCTCTACGCAACAACTCTTAAACCGTTTCGACCATGCAGATAATCACCGCACAGTGATGCACAAAGTCGATGGTATAGGTATATACATGTGCGTAGCAGACACACCCAAATTTCGACCAAGTAATTAATTAAATACAAGTTTGATCACTCCACAAGAAAATCTTGTACTGTCAAAATATCATAGATCCATTCTTATCTATATAATAATATGATGCAAAAAGCAATGCAGCATTCCATAAAGTGAAGGTATTAAAATAATATTCACTTTTAGAAAAGTATTAGAACAACGGTGATTATTTTTGGAAGTTATTGAAGGATTAAGTTATTTAAAGAATTATTTTTTTTACTGGATTTTGATGATAGTCTGATATTTTACATATTCGGATTAAGAAAAAACATTTATTTAAAATTGTGATTCAATAACAACCTTTTGTTCCAAATTATTCCAAGTATTGTTTACATAAACATTTGATGAATGAGGAAATAGTAGTGCAACAGATGTTCCTGTGTTGTTTTAGATACAATTTGGCCTTGCACATCGATTTCTTAATATTGCACTTTGCATGCCGTACAACGGATTAAGATCTAAGTCGCTTTTAAAATCCATAGCAAGAGTAAATGAAAGACTCTATCGGTATTTGATTATTGTATTACTAGTGCGACACCAGTTAACTTTAACTGTGGAAAAGCCCTACAATTAAAACTGTCATTCAAATATCGAGTTTATGCTGGGTATGTACGTGTACAAAATTTAGACGGCTTACTCTAATAGAACAATCTTCTCTATGGGCAATTTATTTTTAGATCTATCATGGCACGTCATCATACTAAAGTAAAATGTCACAACCTTTGTATGTCCCAAATATCGTCATTATTGTGTCACGACCATACGGCCAATTCGAGAGAGATTTCTTAAATAAAAATATACTTAAATGCGATACCTTTCTAACCTTGATTTGAGATTTTGTACACTTTTTCATGATACCTTTCTTAGCCGATATATGTCAAGGTCTTTCCAGCACATTCAATTATTCATTTATATCTTCCTTTATGGGCTTTCATCTGATAATCAGTGAACTGACTCACCGTGCAAGCATTCCACTGTACAAACTTATATTCCAGAACTTTGTATAATTTCCCTTCAATTTGTTTCTTTCACATTCTAACAACGTTTTTTGTTTTTGTTTTTGAAAAAGAATACTACACCTTTCTCGTAATATCTTATCATATCAACAGTAATTGCAATAATCTGTAAATAAGTCGCCCTTGGGTGATGTACCCAATCTAGTCTGTCAACATTTTGACATCACTGTCCATATCTAACGCTCTAGAACATTTAATTTATAGTGTTTCTTGTTTGGTGGTGGTGGTGGTTGGGGTTTGACAGTTTAATTTGATCAATATCTGTTATGAACTTTCCAAACTATTTACAAATTCTCTAGTTTTCTTGTGAAATTAATTACTATTTGGTCACATTTTTGATATCAAAATTTCACGCTTTTGATTGTACGAAGTTATCGAGGTATTTTCATTTCACTACTGGTCTGTAGGATATTAAATAGATTGTTATTACTGCCGTTGTTACTGTTTATTGTGCAATTCCTTTTTTCCTTCTTCATCATAATCTTTTTATTATTGTTATTATAAAATATTATAAAATTTCCACTAATTGCGCTACAATAATAGCCCTCATAAAATAAACCGATGTACAGTATGCCCCCGTTATCTCTGGAAATGCTTAACCATGTCATCTTTTGTATAACCCATTCTGTCTCCAAATATCGTTCCTATAGGCAACAATGACCATCATAAATTTGGTTCCATAATTCGGTTTGTAAACCTTTGCTGTTCTGTCTCGTGTTGTTTATATTTTATGTCTTGTCTAAATCAATTGTGTCAGAAATTTGTTTTGATTTCTTACCTAGATACGACCCATTTTGTAACCAACTGTTCCGCTGTGCATTTTGTGAACTTTACATCACAATTCTTTCTATAACCTTGCATATTTTGTATTTGAACGTCATATAATGTACTATTACTCACATGTTCGTCTTGTTCTAGCCTTTATTCCATCGCTATATTATGGCATTTCTTAACTTGTCTTTCAACGCGTCTACTACTGTTGTATTATTGAAGTAGTACCTACCTTTGTCCGTGTTACAGTATACAATGTTTTGCCTTTGGAAACTAGCCTTAACGTAGTTAAATTTGCAACTGTTTCAGATATTTTGAATTTATTACTAATACGTCATAAGTTTATCACGCCGACCTTTGCATAGGGCACATAATCTATAATTTGAACGTCTTATCGACTATTTCACAAAATTAATGTAACCTTTGTCGAGCTCTCCCACGGAAAAATGCGAAAGCTTATTTTCATTGCCTTCTTGGCCAGTAGATGATTTGACAAAACTTTCTCACATTAATTTCTTATTGTCTCAGCCCTTTTTTAAATTAATTTTAGCCAGTGGTTTGCAATTTGCACGTGAACCATGAAGCTAATTTAATCCTATTTTCGTTATAAGGGATACGCTATACAATTCTGTATTAGTCCCCACTGTACGATTTACTAGGACTTGACAGTCATTCAATGAAGTACAAGTATCAGCGTCGCTGAGCATTTTGTTTGACAATTTTTCCGTATTATTTCACTCTAGCTGACCTTGAGCGTGTCACAGCTGACACACGCCCACTGACCACTTTTGAAAATATTTGTGTTGCTAGGCTAAGTTTGAAACTACATCTATCGAAGTTTTTCATATTTTTGGGCCAATGGTGGTGGACCGTCCTATTTTGTAAGCAATACATTGTACAAGAATGTTGTTGTTGTAGGGTTTAACGCCATTTTTCAGCACACGATAGGCTATACATGGCGGCCAGTATTAATGGTGGAGGAAGAACCCTGGAAAACCCCGTAAAGAACCACCGACCCACGAGAAGCTACTTGGCAAGCTTTCTCACATACCCACAAGAATGCAAAGTAGTTATCAAGAGAAAATGTAGGTCTGACACAGTATAATAATTTAGAGAAAGTACGGTTAGAGTATATTGAATGCACCTAAAATATGCTGAACAATGAATATCCGCCAAAGAAATTAACCCTTAGAAGATATGCACGATGGCATTTCAATATTTTAACATGACAACTGCATCAAGAGATCCGCAAGAAATTGGCTTTAATGACAAAATCATTGTCAGGGAGGAAGTTTGAAATCGGTATCATCATGGTTTTCGAGCTGCACCAAAATGGCAACAAGTAGCCAGACTGGCTGACGGAAGTATTGATTTCAGCTAACTCCGTATCTAGCGTAGCTGGGGTGTCCGACTCTAAATGAAGGGTTTATAGAAGGTGATGATGTATTGATTTATGTCAGTTATTTTAAAAGTCAATGTATTCTGTCAATGTTGATTTTTGTGATATTGGTTTTTCTCTAGATCAAAAGAGATTTATGAGTTTTCCAGATGCTTTATCATTTATCGGACAGGTAATTTAATGGTTGCTGGGCATGTCTGTTGTAACAGCAACACCCAATTTGTTTTTCGGAATCACTCTGATGATATTGCTCATTATATCGTTTCGTGTATCAAATTATAATCGATTGGTCTTCTTTATGTTACTGTGGTAGAAACATGAAGTTTAATATTCAGAACGTGTTCTCGAGCTTGTAATACGCACACTCATATAAAATGGCTCAGCTTATAGTATTTTTTCGGGAAGCAAATGTGCTCCTGGGGAAAGAAACATTTTTTATTCTAAAAACAAAACCAGCCAGTCTTGAAACATAAACAATCTTAAACAAAACAAAGAAAAATACCTTCCTTAATTTATTCCAGTCAAAAGTATGAGAAAAATATTTCAATTGGAATTTCTTATGTTGTAGTCTTAAATTTGTTTTTTTTTTTATGTGTCGTGCGATCTTCCATTTGACATGACCACCTTTGATGATGTAAAATGAAATTGTACGGTAGCTATTAAACCCAATTGCCGAAAGTCATCAAGACTCCAAAACTTTTCCATTTGTTGCGAAACCTGCCCATTCACTATCAAACATAGCCATTGTCCAGTTGTTTCGAAACCTGCCCATTCACTATAAAACGTAGCCATTGTCCAGTTGTTTCGAAACCTGCCAATTCACTATAAAACGTAGCCACTTTTACAGAAGAAAGAAAATATTTTTGAACATTGCAACACATGACCAACTAGTTTTGATTATTAAGGGAACAACGGCAGCTCTATTGGTCGAGCATCCGACTTGTAATCCAAGAGTCGCGAGTTTGATTCCATCCCAGACCGGTCTGGTTCGTTTGCCAATGCGTGTTTTAGAAACGACACTTCATTTCTACTCCCTACGCATGGTAAAGAAAATACTGTCAAAGCCAACCAATCAACTAATTTCACAAAATAAAACACAAGTGGGATATCGTTGTTATATTATGTTGAGGATATTAACACCAATTCTTTTCGAGAAGTTATGGGATTTTATTTCATTTTAAGGTTTTCTAAAGTTTTTTTTTTTATTACAAGTTTTTCAATATCACCCCGATCCACCTTCCAATATCTTTACACTGAATGAAAATAAACTTAAACCAACTAGATACACTGTTAACAATTGTTTTCGATTTCCTTCTCATTGTAAACCCTTATAAATGTACCCATACCAAATGTCATGTGGCCTGCGTAGTGCTTATTCATGGTTTATTTTTTCTATATTAACGTGTTAACATTAAACTTCGTACACGAGTTTGATATTCTATATACCAGATAACGATATGGACATTTTGCAGTACTTTGCGACTTTGCTAGATGGCGTTGCAATATATTATACGGCAATGTGTCAGACGAATTTTGTGTGATGATGTAATGACGCTTCTAAAAGTAAAAGCTATTTTGTAAATTTCGAAATCCGGATACTTCGACCATCTTACCATTTATTAGTCATCCTTCATGTGACAAAATTTAGTCTGGAGAGAGAGAGAGAGAGAGAGAGAGAGAGAGAGGAAACATGTGAGATCACAAAAAAATTCGATGCAGATACTCCATTGCAAAATATAGAAAATTACTTCACCATCTAAAACAGTAATAAGTATTTGCCTACAACCTTTTGTATATGCATTCATTGTGTACTTTATAGAAAATAGTTACAAATGTTTTTTTAAAATTATTTTTATTTTAATTTTTTAATTACATATTTTCAGCCAAACGACGAGCTTCCTCTCCACGTGGCATGTGCCAGGACCAGCGGAGCGTTGACCATTGCCCAGCTTATTCTCAAGGCCATGGGAAAGGATGGCAGACTTTCCCAGGACAAGGTTGGTCTATTATATATAACATTTGTGTGGAAGACCGTCCGTGTACATCAAACTGTGAGCGAAAATTGATTTTTGACAGCTGTCAGTCTCTTTCTGATTTCCTGATTCACGTGGGCGGCTGAAATATCCCAATGAGACACTTCCAGACCACTTTGCAATTACCCCTGTGTGCGTTTGGATTTGTTAACTCACATGGCCGCATGGAAAAGCGGCTTATAGCAAATTTTAGCGTCTAGCGTGGATCTTCCGTCGTTTGACGTTTGTCTTTTAAATTTCTTCTCACAAATAACTGGATCTGTTTACAGAGTATTCTAAAAAAAACCAACTGGATCAATTTCAATCACGTTTGACAGAGTATTCTAAAAAACTACTGAATCAATTTCAACCAAGTTTGACAGAGTATTCCAACATGAAGAGCATTCTTTTTTGTACATAGGATGCCACTCAACCATCAAACATGGCCGACGTTACTAAAAAAGTAAAACGTTTAAGCAA
The DNA here is from genome assembly GCA_028554795.2 of Sinohyriopsis cumingii. Taxonomy (NCBI): domain Eukaryota; kingdom Metazoa; phylum Mollusca; class Bivalvia; order Unionida; family Unionidae; genus Sinohyriopsis; species Sinohyriopsis cumingii. The sequence continues at coordinate 156,825,754 of CM068824.1, forward strand.
CTTCTCAAAAAATAGCTAAACATAATTTGACAGGAAGTACTGACATAAAGAGTTTTCAAATTTGAATAACATGATGCAGGTCTGCCATTAACTATGCCAACCATTATTAAAACAGAACAAACGTTTAAATGACTTCTTCTCAAGTCCCACTTAACATAATTCGGCCCAGTATGGCAGAGAGTATTTTGCCATTGAGTGCATTTAGCTTTATACAAATGATGCCAATTCGCCATCAAGTGAAGCCACTGTTATTTAAAATATAAAAAAGATACACTTAAACGACGTCTTCTGATAGAGATCGCTGAACCGCATTTGACTGAATTTGATTGAAAGCAATACCGCACGAAGGATTTTTAAAGTTTATACAAATGATGCCAATCGGCCATCAAATATGGCCACATTACTGAAAATAATTTTAAACATTTAAACTACCTTAATCTCTAAAACTGAAAAACATAATTTGATCAACCTTGACGGCAAATATCCCGGCATCAAGGATTTTTGTACCAGACAAATGGTCCTGGTAAGTTATCAAAAAGAGGTGAAGATTAAAAATAAAACAGTGAAACCTTCAAACGGTTCTTTTTATAACATACACAGTCAAAAACATTGTAATAAATTTCTACAGAATTCGTCCTACTGGCCTAGATTTCTTGGCTAATTTCAATTATTATTAAGAATCTAATCAACAGATAAATCGTGTCCATCCTTTCATGAATTATTATATCGTTAAACTCCAAAGAAACAAAGTTTGCGCCTTTTTACGCCCATTTTCTTTCCAGATCTTCCGTTTTCATTTAACTTATGTTAGCATATTGCTAAGCAATACTCTTATGCTACGTGTTTAGGCTCGAATAAACAGTAACATAAAAAAGAGTGAAAACAACAAACTTTGAGAAATTTAACAAACTATTTATTTTTTTCCCTGGAAAATTATTGAAAAAACGAAAATAAGAACTTACGGTTTTGAGAATCAAATCCAAAAATAATCCAAGAATGATCCACGAATGACATTTTTGAAGTCCTAATATTAAAATGTTCTAGTGATTTCAAGTTCGAGTCCCGACGAAGAATCCAAGATGGAAGGCGATGACGTATGATGTATCCTATTCAATGTTGTTGTCTACAGATCCTTGTAGAAACACAATAAATAATCCTCCGATTTTGTAAATCCAAATAAAATTTGTCAGAAATGTCTTTGTTCAAGAATTCTGTATGAGCACTCAAAAATGATTCCAGAGAAACGAATTATTCGTTTAGAATCCAAATAATCTGAAGAAAAATTAAAATATAACTCGAAACCTGGCGACAACAGAAGGAAACGACTTGACATCAAGCGTTTTTAAGCCAAGACTGTGAGATCTCTCTCAAAGCATCACTATTAAAATTAAGTAATGCGCAATTTTGGAAATGCCTAATTGGGAAATAGAGGATCACGTGATCATGTTTACACATAAAAATTCACGTAGCCCCTGTATGTCCTTGATAAGAACCAATCAATTTACTCCGAGAATAAAAGTTGTTTACATCACTAAAATCTATTTACAGAACGAGGGTCACGTATCCAACACAGCCTCGATCTCAACCTTATTATCCCCACAATAAAAATAAATTAAAAATAACCTGTTCACGTGGCTGTTACTAATTTTGAATTAAGGTCGGGAACCAGGTTAGCCTTATGTTTACAAAAATGGACAGTCAAGGTCAAACTATTTTCTGGAAAAAGTATGAGTTCTTAGTAAACAGAGCTACATTATTTTGACATATAATGAAATAAAAAATAAAAGGATTTTAAAGCTTACAAACAATTAAATCAGATATAAACTAAATCAAATATACATAACAAATACTGTAGGTATGCTCTTCTGTGACGACATCCCTAATGTTGTAAATGCTAAGAGATTACTTAATGAGGCATGATATGATTTTAAAGACAGCACATTCCAATGAAATGAAATGTATAATACATATAAGTAAGCATTCCTGTACTGTACTGTCCTTGTAGAATGGTTCCATTCCACATTCCAATGAAATGAATTGTATAATACATATAAGTGAGCATTCCTGTGATAGTTATGTACTGTCCTTGTAGAATGGTTCCATTCCACTGTTCATGGCTGCTGAGATTGGGAATGTGGCCGTATGCCGAGAGCTTCTGGCACAGACCGTGGAACAGCAGCTAACCACTCAAAGAAAGGTAGTACACATATGTATAATTGTTATTTTTATTGCACAGTACAATTTCATCAGCTTAAATCGGTCTGGTTGAGACGTAATTCATCGATTTATGCTCCTTCAGGAATGTGCAAAAAGCGTCTATAGTATCACTCCTTTTGGGTTCTCCATTAATATACGTTCATTCGTCCGTTTATGATTTGAGTTAGGTCACTTTGAAGGGGCATTCGAGCTCTTTAAACACATTTCTGATATTTTTCTCACTGTCTCTTTCTTGCAGGAATGTATTGTTTGGAAGAAGAAATTAGTGGATCTTGTGATTTTTTTGTGATTGTTAAGGTATATTTTTGACCAAACATATCTTAAAATCTTCAAAATTATTTGAAAAGCAATTAAGTCATAATGTATATTATTCTGAGATAAGGTTCAAGATTTTAAAGATCGTAGTGTTACAGCAGCAAAGACTACAACTTTTAGCCTTTTACAATGACTATGAATCGATGTACTAAATTACTGATAGCACTCGTCAAAGAAACGTATCTTCAGTTTTCATGACAGTGAAAATCATTGTGCATGTAGACATTTTTTGCATGTGATAATCTTGTAACTATTGGTCAAAACAGTATATGATGCAACATATGTTCTGTTATTTTTGTGACACCAGTCACTTTTAAAAAAGAAAGATGTGCCTTTCCACCGCAGGACAATGGCGACACAGTGCTGCACATTGCTTGCCGAAGACGTGACCTAGACCTTGCCAAACTTCTTGTTGAGCTTGGAGCCCCGCTTGATTTACAGAACGTAAGTTAATTATGTATGCAAAAGTACCACGTCGGATTATAAACCCAAGAAAACTTGTCAAGAGCTGCATTTTTTGTGATAATACAATGCTGATGTTTACAGCATCCACATAAATCAGGTAGTACTATCTATTCACGATATGTTTGTTTTGTTGACAACAAAAATATTACCTTCATACAAGTAAGTACTGTACATTAGGTTCACGTTGCCTACAGCAAGACTCTCCAGTAAAATGGAAACTGACTTATCTTCAGGATGTATAACAATTACCCTTTCAGTTTTTAGTAACCATTTTCTGATGTAAAGCTTGTTGAACAGAAATTTCAATCGACTATAAAGATCTAATCAAAATAATCTTTATTCAGTCTATAGCAGATTCAGTATGTGATTTGTCCTTAATTGGTAACACTACAAATTATCAAGCTACGAGGTTATTACAAATATATACATCAATGATTTTAGAAGATGGGTTTGGACATTTACATGAGAATCTGACATGATATAAATATATATTTTGTGAATATCTACATTTTCTTTTCTTTCGATCTGTAACTGGCTACATTGTGACGCATTTGCTAATTTATGATTGATTCAATGCAATCTGTTATCATTTGTACTCTTTAAATTAACCCAAATACAATAATAATCAGTGCAAACATCATTAACACTTAGATGCAATGGTGTCTGTGGCACTATGAGTAGATGCACTGACGTCTCTGGCAGCAAATAGTTGCATAGACGAATGCCATTAGTCTGGCTATAAATACCAGTAGCCAGGCTATGAATACCAGTAGTCTGGTGATGAATGCCAGTAACCTGGTGATGAATTCCATTAGTCTGGCTATGAATGACAATAGTCTGGCTACAAATGCCAGTAGCCTGGTGATAAATGCCAATAGTCTGCCTATGAATGCCTTTAGTATGGTGATGAATGTCATTAGTCTGGTGATGAATGCCTTTAGTCTGATGATGAATGCCATTAGTCTGATGATGAACATCATTAGTCTGATGACAAATGCCAGTAGTCTGATGATGAATGCCATTAGCCTGGTGATGAATGCCATTAGCTTGGTGATGGATGCCATTAGTCTGGTGATCAATGCCAGTAGCATGGTGATGAATGCCATTAGTCTGATGATCAATGTCAGTAGGCTGGCTATGAATGCCAGTAGTCTGATGATGAATGCCATTAGTCTGGTAGGAATGCCATTAGCCTGGTGATGAATGCCATTAGTCTGACTATGAATGCCATTAGTCTGGTGATGAATGCCAGTAGACTGATGATGAATGCCAGTAGTCTGGCTATGAATACAAGTAGTCTGGTCATAATGCTAGCAATCTGGCTAGCACTGTTTGAAATTGGAGACTGGCATAGGAATGACAAAGCTTTCTTTTCATTTTGTTCCACCATATTTGTGATAGAGCATTTTGTGTTTCCTTTATCCAGCTATCAGTTAAGCTTGCATTGAGATCACTTTATCAGGAAATGGAGTAGGAAAATTTTGTTCCATTGACACATTTCTTGTTTTCTGTGTCCCTGACTTCAAATTAGGAAGACTATTGAAATTTGGAACATTGCCAAGTTGGTTTTGGTCTTGATATTTGCTAATGTCATAATTTGTTTATTGAATTACCCACAGGATGATGGTCATACTGCGCTCCATCTAGCGGCATGGGAAGGAGATGAGCCACTGGTTAAGTATCTCCACGTGATGAAGGCTAACCCCAATGTATATGACAAGGTTAGTATACTGTTTATTAATGTTTAGGTTAAAGTCTTTTCAGGTTGCTTTTTTCATGGCTCACACACCTTTAGCTTGTCCAGGTGTATGGCTCACACATCTTTAGCTTGTCCAGGTTTATGACCAGTGGATTTGAAACCTGTATGTCAGAGGTTAACACTCCAGCTAAAGCTGGCAATTGCATCACTTCATTTTGATTGAGATAATGCTCTCACTTTTCTTCTTGCTATTATAAATGATTACTAATGCTGGTACATTGGAAGATTTGGATGTTGTTGGTTTTCTTTTTCATTTTGCTAACCACAATTTGAAAATAAAGAAGCATGTCATTTTACTTTGCAAATCAATAATCAATATTACAATATCTGAACATAAAGCATTCTTCTCACTTTAGAGAATTTGTGCCACCTAATTAAAGTAGTACTGCAAATATAGCTAATGAAAACAGTACTGCAAATACAGGTAAAAAAAAATATCAGGGCAGAGTTTTCACCTTAGTCTATTTAAAGATCAAATTGGAGTAACCATATGTAAATTCTGTTTTTGCTGGGTCATCTGGATATTTGAGAATAAACTATTATTAGTATGTTGACTCTTGAGGTAAAACTGCTTGAATCTAAAAAAGATATTCTGTCCAGAGCTGGATCAGTTGGTTACAATATGTACTGTTGCTCTAAATACTACATTTGTACATGGAGCTATTTATTAAAACAAATTATGATTGCATTTAGTTATATATTTATTCATTTTACTTCTGTTGCAGTTGGACAGGAGCCCAGTGCATATTGCAGCTGAACGTGGTCATACACACATTGTAGACCTATTACTCGACAAGTTCAAAGCCTCACTCTCAGCCAGAACTAAAGATGGAAGCACACTGATGCACATTGCATCCTTCTTTGGCCATCCAGAGACAGCCCTGGCCTTCCTCAAGAAAGGAGTTCCTCTTTACATGCCAAATAAGGTAAAAAGCAAAAAACAATTTCAATTATCATAATTACAGTCTAAATTTGTAAATTATCATAATTACAGTCTAAATTTGTAAATATCATTCTAAATTTACAGAAAATTGCCTCAAAAATAGTTGCTGGCACTGTACGAAAATTGTTTTCTTGATTTCCTAGCATGACTTATTTTTTATTGGTTGGATAAAATTCATAACGGATCCAGATGGTTTAATGAGAATGTGTTATTGCTATGGCAGAAAGCTTTGTTGAGAGTATGAATGTGTTGTTGCTATGGCAGAAAGCTTTGTTAAGAATATGAATGTGTTGTTGCTATGGCAGAAAGCTTTGTTGAGAGTATGAATGTGTTGTCGCTATGGTAGAAAGCTTTGTTGAGAGTGTGAGCTGGTTATGATTGTGGAAGTAATATTTCTGGCTTGATTTTGATCAAACCTGAAATATTAGGTTTATATCAAGATCTCTGATGATTCTAGATCTTGGAAGAGAACAACTATGAATAATTTTTTTCATATATCTTGAGCCTGACTGACTGAACTTGTCAGCACTCAAGCAATTCTTTCCGATCAGATTTTGATTAATTTTTAAAATATATAGCTTTTTTTCATCAGGATAAATTTGATTTTGAACAATAACTATGAATAGTTATGAAGTTATTTTGTTTTTTATTAGTTGAGCTTATTTTCAACCTGGAAACCCAATTTTGATAAGCTTTGGTCATAATGGTCTCAAAAGGTCTTGATGGTAATTGGATATACATGTATTAATGAAGTCATCTTGGATCTGACTGGCTGAGCATGTTATTTCTGTATGGACCATATATCTCATCTAATGTTGATAAAACTTGGTAAGTAGGTTTATATCATCAAGGTACTGGTTTAAAGTGAGAGCTATGCATTTTACTGATGTTGATAAAACTTGGTAATTAGGTTTATATCATCCAGGTACTGGTTTCAAGTGAGAGCTATGCATTTTATTGATGTTGATAAAACCTGGTAATTAGGTTTATATCATCAAGGTACTGGTTTCAAGTGAGAGCTATGCATATTACTGATGTTGATAAAACTTGGTAAGTAGGTTTATATCATCAAGGTACTGGTTTAAAGTGAGAGCTATGCATTTTATTGATGTTGATAAAACTTGGTAATTAGGTTTATATCATCGAGGTACTGGTTTCAAGTGAGAGCTATGCATTTTACTGATGTTGATAAAACTTGGTAAGTAGGTTTATATCATCAAGATACTGGTTTCAAGTGAGAGCTATGCATTCTAATTATGCCTTTATCATTGAAAGGACTTTTATTAGACAAAAGAAAAATACATTGTCAGCAAAATCTATATCATGAAGTTTTTTTTAACAATACAACTGATTAGTCAAAAGGTAAACCCAAATAAAAATGTCATGACAATAAAGATAATGGACCTCACATTTAAATGAAGAAAGTGAGTTAAAACAAGAACTGCAATGCAAATTGCTAATTGATGAGCAATAAATCAGTAATAATTTGCCACTCAGAGTTAATGGAGATCAGTAATAATTTGCCACTCAGAGTTAATGGAGGTCAGTAATACATCTGAAATAACTGGGTGTATACAAACAGCAAAAGAGGTTTTGTTCAAATAGTGACCATTACCAGTGTACATTAATGTGATTCTTCATTTGGTATCATTACCAGTGTACATTAACGTGATTCTTCAACATCATTTGGTATCATTACCAGTGTATATTATTCTGATTTGTATAAATAGATTTGTGTAATTACCAGTGCAAATTAATAAGATTCATCTAAATACGCTAGTGTCTTTTAACTTTACAGTTGATTTTTACTTGTAAAAGTGCTGAAGAAATTTCTTAAATGATAATATAATTTTAATTTCTCTACTAGACTGCAACATGAAAGCTGCAAAATTTCAGCAACTATCTACATGAAGAAAACATTTAACATGAAGACCCTGATTTTATCAGTGTGTGCTAAGCTTAAATTAAAAGACATATAAGGCAACATACTGATAGTTTGGTATTGAAAACTTTATTATTGTCATCATAAAATGGAAGTGTTTGGTAGCCTATAGAGTATGCAGTTCCTGCCTGAATCATCAGAAGACCATGTAGTAATGTATGCATGATCTTACCTTCCAGTGCCATCTATGATGTGAAATTATTTGCAAGTGTATTAAATACAAAAATATCATGCCCAATTTCTTTTGAAACATCCAAAACCTCTTCAAGACATATATTAGTAAATGTAGTATGATCCTCAAAATGCCTGACTCAAAACTGATGTGAGGAAAAATGTCACTATGAATCAGACGATGGAACAGCATCAAGTGACATGAAATTCGGGCTATTCTTCTAAACAGTTAAAACTAATAACTCATGAATAAAGTATGCCAGCATAAAGACTAACACAGAAATAACTCAAATAGTCAAAGTGTCTGCAGGATTTAAGCTAATAATTTATGAATAACATACCAAATATATCTTGTCTACAGTTCTTAGTAAATAAATGATGACCAGCTTCAACATCCTAATAACTAATAAACAAAACATCCCGAAGGCACCTGATGTACAATCCATAAACAATATCTGCTAATGTAATTTGTTGGTTGATAAACACATCACTTGCAGACCATTGCAATTACTCTGAAATTCAAGGTTATTTAGGCAAAAATGATTTTAGGCTTTTGTGAGTATCTTGTCATCTTTTATTACTGTTGGCAAGAAAAATACGTAAATATTATTCAATCAGTTTTATAAATATATGAAATTTTTGACATATTATTACATACAAATAGTACAGATGAAAAATTGCCATATATTTAAAAATATTAAGTGATATATGTTTTGTAAATATGATGTTTAATGGTCTGATGTTATTATGCAGTATTATACAACTGTAATTAATATCAAGTATTTAAGATTAATTTATATCACATCTTGGAAAAGACTTCAGTGAAAATTCATATTACATCCTACAAATGACATCATGGTTAATATAATTTTTATCACATCCTGCAATTGTCATTGTGATAATTTATATCACATAATGTGAATGACATTAGTAGTAATTTATATCACATCCTGTAAAATACATCAATGATTACTCATATCACAGCCTGTAAATGACATCAGTGAAAATTATTTGCATTTCCTTCAGTCAGGTGCTCTTTGTCTACATGCAGCGGCCATGAAGGGACACACATCTGTTGTGAAGGCATTGTTACAAAAAGGTGCCCCAGTAGATGCCAAAACAAAGGTGAGTTCTACATTTCATATTAAAAAACCATATCTTTTACATTTAAAATCTATAGGAATACAGTCTTAATGTATTAGCTTGCCTCCACAAGAAATGTCAGAGAAACCATAGTTGATAAGAGATATGAATATATGTAATTTTGAAATTTGAAATTATTACATTCTTATTACAATATGAAAATATTGGATAGATGTGTAATGCATATTTATATTGACCTAAAATCACTTCCTAGCATCCTTTATGTATATATTGTACTTTAATGCGTTATGTTAATGCCCTTTGTACTAACTGTACATGTGTTATATCAATATTCGTACAGTATGTCCTTATTATAACACCGTCTATGGAGACTATCAACATATAGTGAGACTGCTTTATAATGAAGTACATGATACATGCACTAGACCCTCATTATAACACTGTCCATGGATCCTCAGAATATATCACATTATAGTGAAACTGCCTTATAAGGAGTTACATGAAAATACCATTTTACCACTATGTAATAAAGAGGGATTCATTATCATATTCTCAGTATAACCATAAGTGATATGATGAGGGGCATTATAGTAAGGTACCACTGTACCCATAACATTTTACTGTAAACAGTGGATAGATTCAAGAGACTGACATGTGCAATCCATTCTTTTTGTTTCATGAAAAAGTACTGTAAAACTTAATTAATAATGAAGTGTGTTATTTGACTGAAGAATGGCAACAGGAACTTGTCACCACACATGCCATTGCAACTGGGTACTTTGTAACTGAATTGTTATTTGTTATGAGGAAAAAAAAAAACTTCCAGACAAAAGTTTTGGAACAAAATAGCTTCAGCAGACCAAACTGATTATATTCTTAAAAAAAACTATATATTAAAATTGTAAGCACTGAAGAACAACAATTATCCAGTATGTTGTATGCAGTACTGCATCTTAGTACTAAATTAATTTATTAATTTTCATAATTTTCTGACCTATCATTATGATGAAGTTCAATACATAATTTAATCCGGTTTGCATAGCGCCCCCTACTATAATTCACTCCATTATAACACAGTATTGTTATAAGGCAGTAATTGTCATGGATTCCATTTCATAAAGTGGTAGAAAATTACTTCATTATAAAGTAGTCTAGCTATAAGGCAAAATACTATATGGCTCCAACTTAGAACATTATAATAATGGAGTACTGTATCATGTACATCATTATAAGACAGCCTCATTATAAGGCAGTAAACACTAAGGCTCCAATGGATATCATTATAATGAGGGAGTACTGTATCATGTACTTCATTATAAGACAGTCTTTCTACAAGACAATATACTCTATTTGTTCCCACAAGCAGCACTATAATGAGGGAGAACTGTATCATGTACTTCATTATAAGACATACTCACTAAAAGGCAATATACTTATTGCTTCAGAGAATAGTGGTATAATGAGGGAACACTTTATCATGTACTTTATTATTAGGCTGTCACACTGTAAGGCAATATACTCTATGGCTTTCATGGACTGCATTATAAAGAACGAGTGCTGTATTATATACGTCATGATAAGATGGTCTAACAATAAGGCATTGTACTCTATGGCTTTCATGGACTGCACCATATGTAGGGAGTACTGTATTATATACTTCATTATCAGGTGATCTAGCAATAAGGCAGTATACTCTATGGTTTTCATGACTGCATCATAATTAGGGAGTACTGTATTATATACTTCATTATAAGGTGGTCTAACAATAAGGGAGTGTACTCTATGGTTTTCACGACTGCATCATAATTAGGGAGCACTGTAATAATAGCTGATTAATGATGGATATTTGACCTTATTAGGATGGCTGTACAGCTTTACACCTGGCTGTTGAATTCTGCAAGCCACAGGTGGTACAGATACTGCTTGGATATGGTGCTCAGGTGGAGTGTAGAAGTGGAAAGGTAGGTAAACAGACCATCATAATATATCTGTAAAGAATATCAGTTTCTATGATATCAAAAAAAACAATATCATTGTATGTCCCATATGCCATATAACAAAAACCTTTTAGAAAACTCATAAATAGAAAACCATATACAGTGTAATTTCCTTATATACTCCTTAGGATATTAAAAGTTTTTCTTTCCTTTAAATGTTTAATGTATGTACTGGGCAATTTTACTATATTGGTGTAATGATAGTGGTGATGATTGGATATCTAGAAGTTGGGAAACTTAAGCTATCTTAAAAAAAGTCAATCTGCTGTTAATAGACTATTGATAATGTGATTAATCAAGGTTTGGATAATTCAATGTATACCATATGTACATGCTTATAAGTCGGGTCCAACTGCAAATAACATGGACAGTATAGATGGTAGTACAGTGCAGTATAGATGGCAGTACAGTGCAATATAGATGGTAGTACAGTGCAATATAGATGGTAGTACAGTGCAGTATAGATGGTAGTACAGTGCAGTATAAATGATAGTACAGTGCAGTATAGATGGTAGTACAGTGCAATATAGATGGTAGTACAGTGCAGTATAGATGGTAGTACAGTGCAGTATAGATGGTAGTACAGTGCAGTATAGATGGCAGTACAGTGCAGTATAGATGGCAGTACAGTGCAATATAGATGGTAGTACAGTGCAATATAGATGGTAGTACAGTGCAGTATAGATGGTAGTACAGTGCAGTATAGATGGTAGTACAGTGCAATATAGATGGTAGTACAGTGCAATATAGATGGTAGTACAATGCAATATAGATGGCAGTATGGTGCAAAAGTTTAGGTGGCTGCCAAATCTTTTTGTTTTTCCTGTGACAGTTCTGTTGTAAGTTAGACTTTGTTGTACTTTGCTTTAGTCAAAATGAGAAAAGCATTACACATACTGTGACAGTCATATTGTAAGTTAGACTTTTGTTGTACTTTGATTTAGTCAAAATAGAAAAACCATTACACATACTGTGACAGTCATATTTTAAATAAGACTTTATTGGAATTTTTTGAATCAAAATGAGAAAAACCATTACACATACTGTGACAGTCATATTTTAAATAAGACTTTATTGGAATTTTTTGAATCAAAATGAGAAAAACCATTACACATACTGTGACAGTCATATTTTAAATAAGACTTTATTGGAATTTTTTGAATCAAAATGAGAAAAACCATTACACATACTGTGACAGTCATATTTTTAATAAGACTTTATTGGAATTTTTTGAATCAAAATGAGAAAAACCATTACACATACTGTGACAGTCATATTTTAAATAAGACTTTATTGGAATTTTTTGAATCAAAATGAGAAAAACCATTACACATACTGTGACAGTCATATTTTAAATAAGACTTTATTGGAATTTTTTGAATCAAAATGAGAAAAACCATTACACATACTGTGACAGTCATATTTTTAATAAGACTTTATTGGAATTTTTTGAATCAAAATGAAAAAAACCATTACACATACTGTGACAGTCATATTTTAAATAAGACTTTATTGGAATTTTTTGAATCAAAATGAGAAAAACCATTACACATACTGTGACAGTCATATTTTAAATAAGACTTTATTGGAATTTTTTGAATCAAAATGAGAAAAACCATTACACATACTGTGACAGTCATATTTTAAATAAGACTTTATTGGAATTTTTTGAATCAAAATGAGAAAAACCATTACACATACTGTGACAGTCATATTTTAAATAAGACTTTATTGGAATTTTTTGAATCAAAATGAGGAAAACCATTACACATACTGTGACAGTCATATTCTAAGTTAGACTTTGTTGTACTTTGTTTTAAGTCAAAAGGAGAAACACCATTACACATAGCTGCAAGAACAAAGGAGGGAGAAAAGTGTGCTGATATGTTGCTGAAAAGTGGAGCAGATGTCAATATTGCAAGAGAGGTAATGTAATTTTCACATTTAGGTGGCTGAAAGACATTTCCCAAGAATTTAATAAATACAGCCTGGCAGATATATATATATAATATTTAGAATTGAACAAAGTCACAACAATCTTCCAGATTTTAAATGATCACAGTGTTTATTCAGTTGTATTATTATTGGCATTAAAGATGGGGCCATGAAAAATACTGTTTTGTTTTCCATAATCCAGGCCATAAAAACACAAATCTGTCCATGTCAGGCAGTAAAAGTGATAATTCTATAATTAGAATCTAAAAAGATGTTTCTGAAACTAAACAAAATAGGAACAGTTTAGATCTGACTTGATATTAATAGAATTTTGAATTACAGAAGTATATTTGTTACTTGAAGTTTCAAATACGAGAAGTGTTGATTTATTGTGCTGTGAATTAATGATCATGTTCAAGTAAGTTCTCACATTATGTGTAACTTTTTATTACTTATTGCTCTTGGATGGTGAAACATTATGTTTGACTTTTCATTTCTTATTGCTCTAGGATGGCAAAACATCATCTTTGACTTTTCATTTCTTATTGCTCTAGGATGGCAAAACATCATCTTTGACTTTTCATTTTTTATTGCTCTAGGATGGCAAAACTATATGTTTGACTTTTCATTAATTATTGTTCTAGGATGGTGAAACAGCTCTACACATTGCAGCCCGTCATGGTCTATTGAAGATGGTTATGGCGCTTTTGGAGGACGGGGCGGATCCAACACTTTTTTCCAAGGTATTTAATCCTTGCAAGGTAATTGTCCTACAGAGGATTGAGACATGGGTATTAAACAAAACTGTAACATTTCTCCAAGACATTTGCAAGGTTTTATGACTAGGTTTTGACTTTGACTGGCACAAATTATGTCATTTACATTATTCTGATATTCAAGTGACAAAAGAATATTATAGCAGGAAAAAATGTGCCAGTTATCATAAAATCCTTTGTTTCATGGATGGATTGCAAATGCAGTCGGGGACCCAAGTGGCAGAATGGTCTAAAGTGCTCTCCGTTACAGAAAATGTAGTCTGAACTTTTTTTCTCCTCCTCTTTCTTTTCTGTATAACACTAACTTTCCATGGCTTCATTTTCTTCGAATAACATTTATTATTTAAAATCCTGTGAGACATAAAATGCCAGATTTTGTTGATGGTTGCCATGGGTTCATCCCAGTTGTGAATTATATTAGTGAAGACCTAATATCATTGTCTATGAATGAAGCAGGGGTACTAATATTGATAATAGTTTTCAGTATGCCATATAGCTCTGATGACTAGAGTTGCTGCCCCTGTCATACAAGTATAAAAAAGGGAGATAACAATTAAAATTTTTAAAGGTTATGACAATGAGATAATGATTAGAACACATATCATTATCAACAGCAAATCACATATTGTAATCTAGTAAGAGTTATCTTCCTTTATTGGGGTGGGGGCAAGCTCCTATAGAGCTTCTCCATTTTGAACTTTAGTTGATTTGTTATTTTTTTATCTTTACAATTTTTTCACCTTTCTTTCATTACTTGTTTAGGCTCTAATAAACAGTAAAACAAGAAAAAGTGAAAACAACAAGCTTTGAAAAATTGAACAAATAATTTATTTCTCTGGAAAAACACTAAAAATTGAAAAACAACTAAGAACTTACGGTTTTATAAATCAAATCCAAAAATAATCCAAGAATAATCCATGAATTAAATTTTAGAAGTCCTAGTAATGAAATGTTCTAATGAATTTAAGTTCAAATCCCAACGAAATATCCAAAATGGCAGGCAATGACATATACTGTAGCTAGTATTGGGCTGTTATGTCTACAGTTCTTTGTAGTTTCATAGTGAATAATATTCTGGTGTTTGAATGTCCAAATAAAATTTAAATAAATGTCTTTGTCCAAGAATTTTGTATGAGTACTCATATATTTCCAGGAAAAAGAATTAATCTTTTAGAATCCAAATAATTTGAATAAAAATTAACATATAACTCCAAACTGCCACAACAGACACTTTCCAGTGTAAAGAAAAAAGCCCAACTGAGAAATATCTCTAGAAACAAAGATTATATGTTATACAGTAACTTAAAACGCAAAACACATTCCTGGATGAGGGTCAACTCTCCAGGATTTGTTGGAAGTATTTACATCTAAAAGCACATAGTCCCAGTATGACCTTTATAAAAAACAATCATTTTACTCTGAGAATAAAAAAAAAATTTAAAGGTTGTTTACTTCTCTCACTGATTTCTAAACCAAGGTTGGGAACTAGGTCAGCTTTAGGAGTTTATAACTGAAGAGTCAAGGTCAAACTATTTTCTGAAAAAATATTAGTTCCCAGTAAATAAAACTTTGTAACATTATTTTGCCATGTAATGAAATTAAAAGTAAAAAGATTTTAAAACTTACAAACAATCAAGGGGCCCTGAGTGGTTGAGTGGTCTAAAGTGCTCACTGTTCCAGATCACTGCTATCTCACCTCTGTCTGCATGGGTTCGAGTCCAAGGGTCGGCTAGCGTGGGTATGTGGGAAAGCCTGCCAGTAGCTTCTCATGGGTCGGTGGTTCTTTCCTGGGTTTTCCAGGGTTCTTCCTTCACCAGTTATACTGGCCAACATGTATAGCCTATCTTGTGCTGAAAAAAGGCATTAAACCCTAGAACAACAACAACAACAACAACAAGCAATAAAATTAAATAAAATATACATAACACCTTTAATCCATCTGTTTTATCAAAGAAATATTGCCATATTATCTGTTACCTTTTTGGTAAACCATGTATACCATAATTATAGGTAAAACAATTAATGTGAATTTTTATTTCATTCTTGAGTGTTAAACTGTTCTGTACAAAATTCAGCACGCTGGTTGGATGCAGCCCTGAGTTATTTCTTGTGACCCTCAGCAACACCCAGAATTTGTAAAATAAGGCAGATTTTTTCTTCACAGCCAATTAGTTTTGATAAATTCAGGTGGGCGTTATAATTATACCTTGTCACTAATAGCATAATATATTAGTCCTATTTTGTTTTCATTTTGACTCCACTTTTGTATCCCTGAATGAAAATGTACTCATGTGGCCCTTGTAGTGGTTTGAGTTTGAGACCTCTGAGGTATGCCATAGTTTCTCAGACTATGGGTCTGAGACACGTGCTTGCTGCAGGTGATGATATTGTTGCCATGTATTCAGTTATACACAGAAGTGGACAAACTGGTGAACACAAAATATGGGGATAAGAAAAATGCAGATAATAGGGTAAGCTTTCATTATTTATCAGTGTTTGCTGAAATTCATGGGTAATAGATTCTGATAAAAAATATGAAACATGAAAAACGTTAAATGGAATGGGTAAATTTCCACATTGATGATTAGCTCAATTATTTATTTTTCCTGTACATCTCTCTGGTTTTGATGGTCATTGTGAGAATTATTTTCTTTGCCTCAGGCTGGAATGACTCCACTGCATGTTGCTGTGCGACACTGTCATCTGGAACTGGCACGTGAGCTCCTACACTACATCACACAGACCAAGTCACGAATAGATGCCGTTATGCTTGTAAACCAGCAAAACTGGGTCAGTCATTGATATTTTTGTCTCCTCTGCCTTAGTGGATGGTGAGATGTAGGTGTCATTTTGTTGTCAGCAAGGTTGATGTATTTTGTTGAATTTGTTGTTTGCTTTAAAAATCATTATACATTTATTTTAACTTTAGTGCTGATTGAAAGTTGGCATCTTTCTTTTTGACCTTGTTAAAATTTCTTTTAGAGTAGGCATTTCCAATTTTTGAGCTTTTATAAGTAAATTGGAAAAGAAATTGTAACAACTGTACTAAATGATCTATTTCCAAATTGTTTCTTAAGGAACCATTTTGTAAGTTATATTTCATATCAGTTCCTTTCTTGAAGTATGGATGATTTTCAATCAGTGATGTGGCATCACTAGGAAAAAAACCATAGTTGACAATAGCTGAGTACACCATGCATTGCATCGTTTGTTTATTAATTTTGGTGACAAAATATTCATACAACCATGTTATATACCTTTGAAAATGGAGGTTTAACAACAGAACATGTAATGAGCAACATTATGTTGCCAAGAAACATCATTTCAAGGTTATGTAAGTCATTGCTCTGGTTCTCATCATTGTAGAACCTACATAATGAATATCTCCATTAAATCATGTGCCAGTTGTAGAAATATCTAAACCAGGTCAATTATTATGACAATATTTAATTTTTAACTTTTCAAAAATACAAAATACACACAAAAGTCCATTTATTATTTATTTTATCATATATTAAAAAAAAATGAAATATGAATATGAATTTGATTTGTTACCTTATTTGGCACTGGGTGTCTTAGCATAAAATTAAATCCATTGTCCAAACCATCACTTAGATCGAGTGAAATTCTGGCAACATATGAATTTATCAAGGTGCTTTGGACATTTGATGATTAATACTGGTTAGTAACCACTCATGGCACTTGATGCTTAATACTTGTTAGTAACCACTCGTGACACTTGATGCTTAATACTTGTTAGTAACCACTCATGGCACTTGACCCTTAACACTTGTTAGTAGCCACTTGTGGCACTTGACGCTTAATACTTGTTAGTAACCACTAGTGTCACTTGATGATTAATACTTGTTAGTAACCACTCATGACACTTGATGATTAATACTTGTTAGTAACCACTTGTGACACTTGACAATTAATACTTGTTAGTAACCACTCGTGACACTTGATGAATAATACTTGTTAGTAACCAGTCGTGACACTTGACAATTAATACTTGTTAGTAACCACTTGTGACACTTGACAATTAATACTTGTTAGTAACCACTCGTGACACTTGATGATTAATACTTATTAGTAACCACTCATGACACTTGGTGAATAACAAATGGATCTTAAAAATCCTTCCAATGCAGATGAGATAATCCTTTGCCAGAGTTATTCAACAACTAGTGGTTGAACACCTGTATCATCATGATACAATAGTGTGGTGACAGGAAGCATGGATAGAATTTTTCAAGTATATTAAACAAGGTGAATAAAGTGATGACTAAGGCAATGATTAACATGCATCTCACCACTTGATGTAGATGTAAGCAACAATGTTAAGATCAAACATGGATGTAACAATGTGCAGTTTTCCCCATATTATCATCCACTGGTGGCATGCTGTTGTATTGGTTGCATATTATACAATGTACCAAAATACATGTATACTGAGCTGTAGTTCTTTGGTAGGTAGCAAACTGTACAATATAGCAACATACATGTATACTGAGCTGTAATTCTGTGGTAGGTAGCATAATGTACAATGTAGCAACACACATATATACTGAACAGTAGTTCTGTGGCAGGTAGCATACTGTACAATTCAGCAAAACACATGTATACTGAGCTGTAGTTCTGTGTTAGGTAGCAAATGTATAATATAGCAACAGACATGTATACTCAGCTGTTATTCTGTGGTAGGTAGCATACTGTACAATGTAGCAACAAACATGTATACCGAGCTGTAGTTCTGTGATAGGTAGCATACTTTACAGTGTAGCAACAGACATGTATACTGAGCTGTCATTCCATGGTAGGTCCTACGATAGAAAAGTTTAAATAAATTTTAGATGGTTTCAATGTGGGGGAACCGACTTTAGAGTTTTCAGATTTCAGAGATTGACAAAGACAGCTTTGGAGGTGATGATGATTACTTCATTTTTAACAGCAGTTGGACATTAATGTGCTATAAATAGATTCAGCTCAATCTTGGGCATCAAAATCAGCAATTATTGTCATTGCTGTTTTTGTCATTTAGATTTTATTTATGCTTTCTAAAATAAAGTTTGTTATGATTACTGATAAGGGCTTATGATGAATTTAATCCTCAAAAATCAATCTCATAATTTGGATTCCATGATTCTACTTGAAGACAGCAGATTCAGCCTTGGAAATTTGAATGAAGTTTTGATATCATCGCAGGTCACTAGCTATTTAGTATGTCATCTTTTGTCTTATTGGCTGTTTAGGATCCATCTTTTGTCTGACTGGCTGTTTAGGATTCATCTAGTACATCTGCATGTGTTATGATGTCATATAAACTTCCAGAAACCTTGTTTTACTAGTGGAGATAGTTACTCAGTTGATCATGTGAATGGCGATTGATTACGTGGTGTGTCTAAAAAAACTTGTATGAACTATGGAAGGCATGTCCAGACATACAGACATTGAAATGTTACAGAAAAAATAATTGTGTGAACTAAGGCAGGCATGTCCAGACATACATTTAAATGTCGAGACATGCAGACATTGAAATGTCACAGAAAAAGTACTTGTGTGAACTATGGCTGGCATGTCCAGACAGGCATAAATTGAAATGTCACAGATAAAGTATTTGTATGAACAATGGCTGGCATGTCCAGACAGGCATACATTGAAATGTCACAGAAAAAGTACTTGTGTGAAGTATGGCAGGCATGTCCAGACATACAGACATTGAAATGTCACAGATAAAGTACTTGTGTGAACTATGGCAGGCATGTCCAGACAGGCATACATTGAAATGTTACGGATAAAGTACTTGTGTGAACTATGCCAGGCATGTCCAGACAGGCAGACATTGAAATGTCACAGAAAAAGTACTTGTGTGAACTATGGCAGGCATGTCCAGACAGGCATGCATTGAAATGTTACAGATAAAGTACTTGTGTGAACTATGGCAGGCATGTCCAGACAGGCATACATTGAAATGTCACAGATAAAGTATTTGTGTGAACTATGGCTGGCATGTCCAGACAGGCATACATTGAAATGTCACAGATAAAGTACTTGTGTGAACTAAGGCAGGCATGTCCAGACAGGCATACATTGAAATGTCACAGATAAAGTATTTGTATGAACAATGGCTGGCATGTCCAGACAGGCATACATTGAAATGTCACAGAAAAAGTACTTGTGTGAAGTATGGCAGGCATGTCCAGACATACAGACATTGAAATGTCACAGATAAAGTACTTGTGTGAACTATGGCAGGCATGTCCAGACAGGCATACATTGAAATGTTACGGATAAAGTACTTGTGTGAACTATGCCAGGCATGTCCAGACAGGCAGACATTGAAATGTCACAGAAAAAGTACTTGTGTGAACTATGGCAGGCATGTCCAGACAGGCATGCATTGAAATGTTACAGATAAAGTACTTGTGTGAACTATGGCAGGCATGTCCAGACAGGCATACATTGAAATGTCACAGATAAAGTATTTGTGTGAACTATGGCTGGCATGTCCAGACAGGCATACATTGAAATGTCACAGAAAAAGTACTTGTGTGAACTAAGGCAGGCATGTCCAGACAGGCATACATTGAAATGTCACAGATAAAGTACTTGTGTGAACTATGGCAGGCATGTCCAGACAGGCATACATTGAAATGTCACAGATAAAGTATTTGTGTGAACTATGGCTGGCATGTCCAGACAGGCATACATTGAAATGTCACAGAAAAAGTACTTGTGTGAACTAAGGCAGGCATGTCTAGACAGGCATACATTGAAATGTCACGGATAAAGTACTTGTGTTAACTATGGTAGGCATGTCCAGACAGGCATACATTGAAATGTCACAGATAAAGTACTTGTATGAACTAAGGCAGGCATGTCCATGCATGCATACATTGAAATGTCACAGAAAAAGTACTTGTGTGAACTATGGCTGGCATGTCCAGACAAACAGACATTGAAATGTCACAGAAAAAGTACTTGTGTGAACTATGGCTGGCATGTCCAGACATACAGACATAGAAATGTCACAGAAAAAGTACTTGTGTGAACTATGGCTGGCATGTCCAGACATACAGACATTGAAATGTCACAGAAAAAGTACTTGTGTGAACTATGGCTGGCATGTCCAGACAGGCATACATTGAAATGTCACAGATGAAGTATTTGTGTGAACTATGGCTGGCACGTCCAGACAGGCATACATTGAAATGTCACAGAAAAAGTACTTGTGTGAACTAAGGCAGGCATGTCCAGACAGGCATAGGCATACATTGAAATGTCACAGATAAAGTACTTGTGTGAACTAAGGCAGGCATGTCCAGACAGGCATACATTGAAATGTCACAGAAAAAGTACTTGTGTGAACTATGGTAGGCATGTCCAGACAGGCATACATTGAAATGTCACAGAAAAAGTACTTGTGTGAAATATGGTAGGCATGTCCAGACAGGCATACATTGAAATGTCACAGAAAAAGTATTTGTGTGAACTATGGCTGGCATGTCCAGACAGGCATACATTGAAATGTCACAGAAAAAGTACTTGTGTGAACTAAGGCAGGCATGTCCAGACATACAGACATTGAAATGTCACAGAAAAAGTACTTGTGTGAACTATGGCTGGCATGTCCAGACATACAGACATTGAAATGTCACAGATAAAGTACTTGTATGAACTAAGGCAGGCATGTCCAGACAGGCATACATTGAAATGTCACAGAAAAAGTACTTGTGTGAACTATGGTAGGCATGTCCAGGAATTTTGCATTGAAATGCCATGGATGCATGAAAATATACTTGTACTGAAATGAGGCATTTTTAGTCTATATGCACTTGTGTGTGGGAAAGGGTTAATGTAGGTTCTCCCTGATTTGAAATGGGATCAAAAAATAAACTAAATTATAATAATTAATGTACATCATTGAACTGTTTGCATTTAAGTGCAGCAGAAACTTTTGAGTAATTATTTGTAATTTTCCCCAAATATGAATTTTCTGAATTGAAATCAGTGATTAATTATACCCTTTGAACTATGGTGTTAGTTAATTAAAAGCACATAATACATCACATGATAAATTTCCTAGTTTCAATTGGCTTTAGAACAGTACACATTTTACCTTGGCACCTGGATACTGTACCTAGCTATGTTCATTACACCTATTCTAGGGGGCAACTATTGTAGGCACCAAATCTTATGACATCCCATTACAATCATGTGAAATACTACATCTCTCATTGCCTTCTGCATTGGGTACTGATCTTCTACAGTCTTGTCTGGTGGGGTATATACACTGTAGAAAAACAGTCCCCTCAGGACCAGGCATGTATAGTGGTATTATAATGATATGTATCTTTGTACAGTAATAGCATTGATCCATATTTGCATGGGATACTATATTCTGACAAATCTTTGTACAGTAATAGCATTGATCCATATTTGCATGGGATACTATATTCTGATAAATCTTTGTACAGTAATAGCATTGATCCATATTTGCATGGGATACTATATTCTGACAAATCTTTGTACAGTAATAGCATTGATCCACATTTGCATGGGATACTATATTCTGACAAATCTTTGTACAGTAATAGCATTGATCCATATTTGCATGGGATACTATATTCTGAAAAATCTTTGTACAGTAATAGCATTGATCCATGTTTGCATGGGATACTATATTCTGACAACTCTTTGTTCTACATATTTAGAATTGAATGCCAATGGTGTAGACCTTATTCAATGCTACAGCACATTTGACCTGGAGATAAAAACTATGAACTTGATTTTCCACTATCAGCCAATCAGAAATGAGCTTTCAAAAGTAACATCATTTGTGACTGGTTGAAATAAAATCTCAGATTCACAATGAAGTTCAAGAGTTTTATGATTTCAAGGTCAAGGTCTGTCTTGTGTACAGTTGGATACATGTCATGTAGATAGATATATTTCTCTATGTGTGGATAAATAAGCTTTATTTTATTATGGGTGGGTAATTATTTGTGTGGGTAAATATGACATTTCTCCATTTTTTTTATATGGCTGTTTTCTCCAGATATGCAATGTACTTCAAAATACATTGTAGTTTTTGTCCTAGATGTTTCTTAAACTGTAAAATCTGCACAGTAAATGCATATTGGAAAAGAAAGTCATTACACCAAATGTGCACATGAGCATTGCAGTATTTTTGCACAAAAATTAAGGACAGTGAAAAAAAGCCTAAATTAGCAAATCTTTCTTTGCACAAATAATCCAAATATCTCTTTTAATTTATTCTACTTTAATTATACTATTTTTAATTATATTTATTAGTTATATTAATTATTTAATTCTTGCTCTCTTTCCATTCTTTAATTAATCACTAGAGTTACAATTGTTCATTTTCTTCAATATAGAAATTTTACAATTAACATTTTATATTACATTACACTATCAATATACATGTATAATAATTAAGCACATGACTTCTAATTAGTAAATTAGGCATACATACTTATTATTCAATTTTAATTTCACTGCATTGGGAATAACACCTGTGAAATAATCTTTATTTATACTTTACAATGATAGAATTTTAAAAAAATTTATTTAAAAAATATGCAGCTTTTGAAATACGAATGAAAATAATGTCTTAAAACAACGTTATTTTTCAAACTATTTTACCTTACAAGTTTAAAGGTAAAGAACATTCAAAATCTAGAAACAAAGCAATAAAACTTCACAATAACCCCAAAAAATAGAAAATATAGAAATAAATAAAAGAATTAATATGCAACATACTAACAGTCTCAAATTTTATTTAATTTTTGGTTTTTAATTTTAAAATTTTCATCTTCAAGATTGTAAGGTATATTTTGATTTTTTTTTTGAAAAACATTTTCTGAAATGTAAGTCAAGACTGTTGACATTTTTTTCAGGAGGGAGAGACCCCAGTTCATTACGCTGCCGAGATCACAAAGAATATGGCCCATAATGAGTTTGAAGACACTGACATCATGAAGCTGCTGTTGTCTTATGATGGAGATACTAGTATTCACACCAAATTAGTGTGTTTTCAATTATCTACCTGTTTAAAATGTACACACACATACACATGCAAACACACCAACATAAAACACACATATACACAAAATACGATATTTAATAATAATAATATTAATAATAATGCTTTATTTATAGAGGGTGACTCATTAGTCAAGGACTATTCTCCCTTGAGGCCCTCTTAAGGAGAGTATAACAATGCACATTATATGAAGATAGCAATAATTACTGTTTATTTTAACATGTTTAGTATTAAAATACTAAACTGCATTATCTATTAGAAACACATACATGCTCATGATATCTCTTCTTAAATACTCTAATATTTTCAGCAGATTTTACATGTAGTGGAAGCTTGTTCCACCGAACTGTACCAGAGTATTGGTAACTCGTTTTAAATTGCTCTATTCTTGGTTTTGGTGCTAGAAGGTTTCCATGTGATATTGATCTCAACTGGTATTGTGTGGAAAAAAGCCTGAATAAGTCCTGAAGATACTCTGGTGCAGTTCCATGTAGACATTTTTATTTAAAATAGCTGCCTTTTGAAAATCTATCCTGTCATATATTGCGAACCATTTGAGTTCTGTAAACAATGCTTTTGAGGGATGATAAATAGATGCATCTAAAATTATGTGTGCTGCTTGTTTCTGAAGTTTATAAATCCTGTCAAGCTAAGATTTAGCACAGCTTCCCCATACATTTGAACAATAATCCATTGTTGGAAGAATGTATGACTTATAGTATAGATTGTGAGTTTCCATAGGTAAATATTTCTTAATTCTACTGAGAAGGGCAATTTTGGATGACAGCATTTTACAAAGCTTATCAATATGGTAATTCCATGCAGCGAAATCAGCCCACTACACTACTAAGATCATGGAAAGTTCCAACTGCAAAGAGCTCTTCGAGATTACTAACAAGCTAATGTCAAGGAACAAATGAACACCACTTCCAACTACCTTCTCTCCAGTCTACCTTCCGGACATGTTTGCAAATTTCTTCCATGACAAAGTACAAACCATTAGAGATAAGCTTGACACCACAATTTCAACTGACACGTTGTCACCATACAGTTGGGATACAGAATTTGAGCGACAACCATTAGTAGCATTTGAACCTGTCTCTATGGATTTCGTATGTACAATCGTGATGAAGAGTGCACCAAAGTCATGTGAACTAGATCCGATTCCAACATCACTGCTGCTTGAGTGCTTAGATCCAGTATTGCCTTCACTAACTGATGTTATTAATACCTCTCTCTCATCCGGGGAATTCCCATCATTTTTCAAAACTGCCATTGTAAAGCCTCTGCTGAAGAAACCAACACTAGAACCATAACGATTTAAAGAACTACTGCCCAGTTTCTAATCTCCAATTCATATAAAAAATCTTAGAAAAGGTTGTTCTATCCCAGCTTGTATCTCATCTTAATTCAAACAATCTTTTTAGCAATGTACAATCTGCATATCGCCCTTGCCACAGTACTGAAACTACTCTTCTAAAAGTAGTTAATGACATTCTCTCTGCGTTGGATAGTGGAAAGATTACAGTCCTCACCCTCCTTGATTTGTCTGCAGCATTTGACACAATAGACCATGATATATTACTTCACTGTCTCCAGCATGTATTTGACATTCATGATACAGCCTTACTGTGGCTCAAGTCCTACTTGGTCAAGAGGACACAAATTGTATCTGCAAATGGAATACACTCCAGCCCAGTTGATCTATGTTGGACCTGTTCTCTTCATTCTGTACACTCATTCGCTCTCAAGTGTCATAGATCATCATCCAGTGTCTCACCAATTGTACGCTGATGACACCCAAATATACAAATCTAGCCACCCAAATGAAGTTGATGCTACCATCCAAGGCATAGAGAGGTACATTTCTGATGTGAAATCATGGATAACATGTAACAAGCTGCAGAAGAGTGATGATAAAACTGAGGCCATTCTGATCACAACACAAAGACTTTCTCATTCACATCCTTTACCTCAAACAATAAATATCAGCAATGCCAACATTAAATTCACACAATCAGTATGAAACCTAGGTGTTACTCTGGACAGTATTCTCACATTGCACCAACATGTCATGAACAGATGCAAGGCTGCATATCTTGAGCTGAGATGCATCAGCTCAATTCGCAAATATCTTTCAGTTGATGCCACTAAAACACTTGTGTGTTCATTACTACTTTCAAGACTGGACTATTGTAACTCAATTCTGTCTGGTTCATCTCAATATCTACTCCAGAAACTGAAAAAAGTTCAAAACAAAGCTGCTCGGATCATACTTAGAGTACCATGATCACAGTACACCTCCCCACTGCTCTGTACCCTACACTGGCTATCCATTAGATCCAGAATCAAACACAAAATTTGTTCTCTGTGCTACGTTTCACTGTCGAACTCTAGTCCAACACACCTATCTGACCTCACCCATGTGTACACACCAGCAAGATACTTATGCTCCTCTTCTGATAATCATATACTCATCATTCTCACTATGAAAACAAAGTCATATGGACAACATTCTTTTGCATACCAGGGCCCAGCAATGTGGAATGAATTGCCCACTGAACTTAGACACAAAGACACAGTGAAAGGGCTCTCAAAACTCACTTATTTCGACTGCAAGAACAAACTTAAAGACCTAATAATGTTTCCTACCTGAAATATTCTCAGCATGTTTTTTTATTTTTTAATGTTTTTTTTCTAATTTCATGGTGTTTGTTTTTGTAATAATATTATTATATGATTTTTATCTTATAGGTGTTGTCTAATGTTGTAAAGTGCTTAGAGCTTCTAAAGATTAGGCGCTATACAAAGTCCTAATTATTATTATTATTATATATTTCTAGAAATAGGGCTGTAATGCTTTTAACATTAATCTGTGTAGACATATATTTCCAGAAACAGGGCTGTAATGCTTTTAACATTAAATCTGTGTTGACATATATTTTTATAAATTGGGCTGTAATGCTTTAACATTAATCTATGTAGACAGATATTTCCAGAAATGGGGCTGTAATGTTAGGCTGTAATGTTTTAACATTAAATCTGTGTAAATGTATATTTGTAAAACTGGGGCTGTAATATTAGGCTGTAATGTTTTTAACATTGAATCTATGTAAACATGCATTTATAAAAAATGGGGCTGAAACTATTTTTTAACATTAAATCTTTTCAGACATATATTTGTAGAAATGGGGCTATAATACTTTTAACATCTGACCTGTATCATTGCACATTTGAAAAAACAGGACTGTATACATATGTATATACATGTACATGTATTAAACCCTGTGTATACATATATTAAAATAAATAGGAATATTTACATATGTGTAGACATGCATTAGAAAAATGGAGATATAATGCTATTCATTTCAGATCTGTGTGAACATGAATTAGAAGAAATGGGTCTGTAATAATATTAACATCAAATATGTTTACACATATATTATTAGAAGAAATGGGTCTGTAGTGAGATTGACATCAAATCTGTTTACACATATATTAGAAGAAATGGGGCCAGGACATTACTAATGGAGAGATATTATGGCTGTATAGGTCAGAACGTTCTTTACTCCACATATTTTGTTTGTTAGGTTCCGACGGTGTATACAACTTAACTTACTCATGAAGTTCTGATTTTTATGTGGATGAAATTCACCAACCTTTTGGCAACCACATCTGACAATTCTTCCCCAGCTTTTGACTTTTTCATGTTTTGTGAAATGTTTTTGTCTTTAAGGCTGTTTATCCTGCTCTATATCAAAGAATTAAAATAAATTGATTTAGACATTGAACATGTTAAGGTGATTGACCAAATGTTGATGATGAATAACATCTAGATACCCCTAGAAAGTATAAATAAATGTGGTAGGACAGAGACAAGAGAAATGAGGATAGAAACAATGCATGCTTCCAGATGCACACAAAAATGTCTGCAATATTTATGCAGAAAGGAAGTACATCAAACTCTAGATTTATGTGTATTGGACATACTCACATTGGCTTGAATTATTATTAAGACCCTAGTAGAAAGGTATACCCTGAGACACATCATTTGCTTATATACAAAAACATGCAACATGGGTTTTCATGCAGGAACTGCCATTTTTGTATGTGTTAGACCATGATGAACATTCAGCTCCTGTTTGATGGATGGATTCAAGTTACACAAATCTGACATAAGGTTTCTCAGGAATGCAATATATAAGTGTAAATGGGGGGTTAAGTGTATAAAATATTTGTATGTTTTAGATCATAAAAAAATTGGAGGGGTCTAGTTGTGTTGATCACTAAATGCCTTGATAGGTGACCTCTTACATTTGTAAAAGCTAGCATTTGAGATTAAACTTTGAACCAAAAATATAAAAAGCAAGCATATAATCCCTGTGTTATCTGAGCCTGATCAGAAAAATTGTGTCATTTACTACAGACTAATGAAACACCATTGCATTACTGCGCCAGGGCAGGAAATGAAGATGTCTTGCTGGAGATGGTCAAACACATAGGTCCAGAGATGGTCCAGGTGGCTGTCAACAAACAGGCCAGGGTTCGCAGATTAATTTGTTTTATTCATCATTTTTTATATACATTTTATTAATTAATTAATTATTGATGATGTAGAAAGAAATAATTGCAATTTTTTTATGAAGGCTTTGTAACAAGCATTTTGATTGGTTAAAGCTGTTGGCTGTAACACAGAAAAACATGTTATTAATTCATGACACTAGAAAGGAACTACTTGTGTACACTGCACCCTTCTTGTGTCCATTGACAATATTTGTAAACAATGGAAAAAATAAAGTTCTGTTATTTACTTCTTAAGATTCATAAAGATTTTAATTTGTAACTATCACAATTCAACCTTCATATTTTACAGGATTGGTGAAGGCATGAACTTTGAAAATCGATTACACATTATGAATAACTGTCTTTTGCATCACTATGGCTGTTCATGCAGTATGTAATCAAATTATCAAGCTACATGACTTGATGAATTCTGAAAAATATGAAGTTCATTTCCTACATAGAGGAAATAAGAATGTGCAGATAATATGGTATTCAAGCATATGACTGTATGATTATGATTGACAGTGTTACAATGAGTAGCATTCAAGCATATGACTGCATGGTTATGACTGACAGTGTTACAATGAGTAGCATTCAAGCATATGACTGCATGGTTATGATTGACAGTGTTACAATGAGTAGCATTCAAGCATATGACTGCATGGTTATGACTGACAGTGTTACAATGAGTAGCATTCAAGCATATGACTGCATGGTTATGACTGACAGTGTTACAATGAGTAGCATTCAAGCATATGACTGCATGGTTATGACTGACAGTGTTACAATGAGTAGCATTCAAGCATATGACTGCATGGTTATGACTGACAGTGTTACAATGAGTAGCATTCAAGCATATGACTGCATGGTTATGACTGACAGTGTTACAATGAGTAGCATTCAAGCATATGACTGCATGATTCTGACTGACAGTGTTACAATGAGTAGCATTCAAGCATATGACTGCATGGTTGTGATTGACAGTGTTACAATGAGTAGCATTCAAGCATATGACTGCATGGTTATGATTGACAGTGTTACAATGAGTAGCATTCAAGCATATGACTGCATGGTTATGATTGACAGTGTTACAATGAGTAGCATTCAAGCATATGACTGCATGGTTATGATTGACAGTGTTACAATGAGTAGCATTCAAGCATATGACTGCATGGTTATGATTGACAGTGTTACAATGAGTAGCATTCAAGCATATGACTGCATGGTTATGATTGACAGTGTTACAATGAGTAGCATTCAAGCATATGACTGCATGGTTATGATTGACAGTGTTACAATGAGTAGCATTCAAGCATATGACTGCATGGTTATGATTGACAGTGTTACAATGAGTAGCATTCAAGCATATGACTGCATGGTTATGATTGACAGTGTTACAATGAGTAGCATTCAAGCATATGACTGCATGGTTATGATTGACAGTGTTACAATGAGTAGCATTCAAGCATATGACTGCATGGTTATGATTGACAGTGTTACAATGAGTAGCATTCAAGCATATGACTGCATGGTTATGATTGACAGTGTTACAATGAGTAGCATTCAAGCATATGACTGCATGGTTATGATTGACAGTGTTACAATGAGTAGCATTCAAGCATATGACTGCATGGTTATGATTGACAGTGTTACAATGAGTAGCATTCAAGCATATGACTGCATGGTTATGATTGACAGTGTTACAATGAGTAGCATTCAAGCATATGACTGCATGGTTATGATTGACAGTGTTACAATGAGTAGCATTCAAGCATATGACTGCATGGTTATGATTGACAGTGTTACAATGAGTAGCATTCAAGCATATGACTGCATGGTTATGATTGACAGTGTTACAATGAGTAGCATTCAAGCATATGACTGCATGGTTATGATTGACAGTGTTACAATGAGTAGCATTCAAGCATATGACTGCATGGTTATGATTGACAGTGTTACAATGAGTAGCATTCAAGCATATGACTGCATGGTTATGATTGACAGTGTTACAATGAGTAGCATTCAAGCATATGACTGCATGGTTATGACTGACAGTGTTACAATGAGTAGCATTCAAGCATATGACTGCATGGTTATGACTGACAGTGTTACAATGAGTAGCATTCAAGCATATGACTGCATGGTTATGACTGACAGTGTTACAATGAGTAGCATTCAAGCATATGACTGCATGGTTATGATTGACAGTGTTACAATGAGTAGCATTCAAGCATATGACTGCATGGTTATGATTGACAGTGTTACAATGAGTAGCATTCAAGCATATTACTGTATGATTATGATTGACAGTGTTACAATGAGTAGCATTCAAGCATATGACTGCATGGTTATGATTGACAGTGTTACAATGAGTAGCATTCAAGCATATGACTGCATGGTTATGATTGACAGTGTTACAATGAGTAGCATTCAAGCATATGACTGCATGGTTATGATTGACAGTGTTACAATGAGTAGCATTCAAGCATATGACTGCATGGTTATGATTGACAGTGTTACAATGAGTAGCATTCAAGCATATGACTGCATGGTTATGATTGACAGTGTTACAATGAGTAGCATTCAAGCATATGACTGCATGGTTATGATTGACAGTGTTACAATGAGTAGCATTCAAGCATATGACTGCATGGTTATGATTGACAGTGTTACAATGAGTAGCATTCAAGCATATGACTGCATGGTTATGATTGACAGTGTTACAATGAGTAGCATTCAAGCATATGACTGCATGGTTATGATTGACAGTGTTATAATGAGTAGCATTCAAGCATATGACTGCATGGTTATGATTGACAGTGTTATAATGAGTAGCATTCACGCATATTACTGTATGATTATGATTGACAGTGTTACAATGAGTAGCATTCAGGCATATGACTGTATGATTATGATTGACAGTGTTACAATGAGTAGCATTCAAGCATATGACTGCATGGTTGTGACTGACAGTGTTACAATGAGTAGCATTCAAGCATATGACTGCATGGTTGTGATTGACAGTGTTACAATGAGTAGCATTCAAGCATATGACTGCATGGTTATGATTGACAGTGTTACAATGAGTAGCATTCAAGCATATGACTGCATGGTTATGACTGACAGTGTTATAATGAGTAGCATTCAATACATATGACTGCATGGTTATGATTGACAGTGTTACAATGAGTAGCATTCAAGCATATGACTGCATGGTTATGATTGACAGTGTGACAATGAGAGTAGAATTCAAGCATATGACTGCATGGTTATGATTGACAGTGTTACAATGAGTAGCATTCAAGCATATGACTGTATGATTATGATTGACAGTGTTATAACGAGTAGCATTCAAGCATATGACTGCATGGTTATGATTGACAGTGTTACAATGAGTAGCATTCAAGCATATGACTGCATGGTTATGACTGACAGTGTTACAATGAGTAGCATTCAAGCATATGACTGCATGGTTATGATTGACAGTGTTACAATGAGTAGCATTCAAGCATATGACTGCATGATTATGATTGACAGTGTTACAATGAGTAGCATTCAAGCATATGACTGCATGATTATGATTGACAGTGTTACAATGAGTAGCATTCAAGCATATGACTGCATGATTATGATTGACAGTGTTACAATGAGTAGCATTCAAGCATATGACTGCATGGTTATGATTGACAGTGTTACAATGAGTAGTATTCAAGCATATGACTGCATGGTTATGACTGACAGTGTTACAATGAGTAGCATTCAAGCATATGACTGCATGGTTATGATTGACAGTGTTACAATGAGTAGCATTCAAGCATATTACTGCATGGTTATGATTGACAGTGTTACAATGAGTAGCATTCAAGCATATGACTGTATGATTATGATTGACAGTGTTACAATGAGTAGCATTCAAGCATATGACTGCATGGTTATGATTGACAGTGTTACAATGAGTAGCATTCAAGCATATGACTGCATGGTTATGATTGACAGTGTTACAATGAGTAGCATTCAAGCATATGACTGCATGGTTATGATTGACAGTGTTACAATGAGTAGCATTCAAGCATATGACTGCATGATTATGATTGACAGTGTTACAATGAGTAGCATTCAAGCATATGACTGCATGGTTATGATTGACAGTGTTACAATGAGTAGCATTCAAGCATATGACTGCATGGTTATGACTGACAGTGTTACAATGAGTAGCATTCAAGCATATGACTGCATGGTTATGATTGACAGTGTTACAATGAGTAGCATTCAAGCATATGACTGCATGGTTATGATTGACAGTGTTACAATGAGTAGCATTCAAGCATATGACTGCATGGTTATGATTGACAGTGTTACAATGAGTAGCATTCAAGCATATGACTGCATGGTTATGATTGACAGTGTTACAATGAGTAGCATTCAAGCATATGACTGCATGGTTATGATTGACAGTGTTACAATGAGTAGCATTCAAGCATATGACTGCATGGTTATGATTGACAGTGTTACAATGAGTAGCATTCAAGCATATGACTGCATGGTTATGATTGACAGTGTTACAATGAGTAGCATTCAAGCATATGACTGCATGGTTATGACTGACAGTGTTACAATGAGTAGCATTCAAGCATATGACTGCATGGTTATGACTGACAGTGTTACAATGAGTAGCATTCAAGCATATGACTGCATGGTTATGATTGACAGTGTTACAATGAGTAGCATTCAAGCATATGACTGCATGGTTATGATTGACAGTGTTACAATGAGTAGCATTCAAGCATATGACTGCATGGTTATGATTGACAGTGTTACAATGAGTAGCATTCAAGCATATGACTGCATGGTTATGATTGACAGTGTTACAATGAGTAGCATTCAAGCATATGACTGCATGGTTATGATTGACAGTGTTACAATGAGTAGCATTCAAGCATATGACTGCATGGTTATGACTGACAGTGTTACAATGAGTAGCATTCAAGCATATGACTGCATGGTTATGATTGACAGTGTTACAATGAGTAGCATTCAAGCATATGACTGTATGATTATGATTGACAGTGTTACAATGAGTAGCATTCAAGCATATGACTGTATGATTATGATTGACAGTGTTACAATGAGTAGCATTCAAGCATATGACTGCATGGTTATGATTGACAGTGTTACAATGAGTAGCATTCAAGCATATGACTGCATGGTTATGTTTGACAGTGTTACAATGAGTAGCATTCAAGCATATGACTGCATGGTTATGACTGACAGTGTTACAATGAGTAGCATTCAAGCATATGACTGCATGGTTATGATTGACAGTGTTACAATGAGTAGCATTCAAGCATATGACTGCATGGTTATGATTGACAGTGTTACAATGAGTAGCATTCAAGCATATGACTGCATGGTTATGACTGACAGTGTTACAATGAGTAGCATTCAAGCATATGACTGCATGGTTATGACTGACAGTGTTACAATGAGTAGCATTCAAGCATATGACTATGATTATGATTGACAGTGTTACAATGAGTAGCATTCAAGCATATGACTGCATGGTTATGATTGACAGTGTTACAATGAGTAGTATTCAAGCATATGACTGTATTATTATGATTGACAGTGTTACAATGAGTAGCATTCAAGCATATGACTGCATGGTTATGATTGACAGTGTTACAATGAGTAGCATTCAAGCGTATGACTGCATGGTTATGATTGACAGTGTTACAATGAGTAGCATTCAAGCATATGACTGCATGGTTATGACTGACAGTGTTACAATGAGTAGCATTCAAGCATATGACTGCATGGTTATGACTGACAGTGTTACAATGAGTAGCATTCAAGCATATGACTGCATGGTTATGATTGACAGTGTTACAATGAGTAGCATTCAAGCATATGACTGCATGGTTATGATTGACAGTGTTACAATGAGTAGCATTCAAGCATATGACTGCATGGTTATGACTGACAGTGTTACAATGAGTAGCATTCAAGCATATGACTGCATGGTTATGACTGACAGTGTTACAATGAGTAGCATTCAAGCATATAACTATGATTATGATTGACAGTGTTACAATGAGTAGCATTCAAGCATATGACTGCATGGTTATGATTGACAGTGTTACAATGAGTAGCATTCAAGCATATGACTGCATGGTTATGATTGACAGTGTTATAATGAGTAGCATTCAAGCATATGACTGTATGGTTATGATTATCCCTTTACCTCATATAAGCATCTTTGGACACCTCAACTCCATTTGCATGGAAGTGCCTTTTGATGCCTCTACAAGATTCGCATGGAAACGCCTTTTGATGCCTGCTGCAAACATCAGCCATTTTGAGCTAGTTTTCATAGCGCCACCTTCGGGGAAAACCCAACTATTAGATACTACATTCATATCTGCGAATGACAATTACGTCAGATCATGTGGTCGCTATTCATGCCCTGGTCGATATCTGCTATTTAAAGTAACTGGGTCATAATCTCCAGTCTCCAAAATGACAGCCGCAGATTTCATTCAGTACGTATGAAGTTTTCACGATTAGAATAACAACCACGAAAGATTCAATAAATTAGGTAAAGTCTCTGATATTGATGTAGGCAGCAATTAGTTTTTATAAATTATCAAATTCAGATGACTTAGTGATATAGACGCACACGAAAACCTTGTAAATTTCGAGTATCAGAAATGGCAGCTACGGTTGGTCACACGGCCTCACTGACATGATGGTGAATGAGTTCTCTCAAGATTTTGAAGCACATAAAAAAATTCTTCTGTGAAAAATAATTACACAGCTATGACAATCGGACTTTACTCTTAAATTTTTCCACATATAATATATGTGTACCAAAAATGTGAAATGGTTAAAATTGATGTTAAACCTAACTACATTGCTTAACAATTCACAGGCAGGATTTGATTCAGTACTTACGAAGTTTTCACAATTAGAATCACAACCATGAAAGATTCAATAACTTTTGTAAAGGCTCTGTTATTTATGTAAGCAGTTTTTATTGATTATCAAATTAAGATGACTTAGTGATGTAGACGCAGACTAAAAACGTGTAAATTTCGAGTATGGGAAATGGCAGCTACGGTCGGTCACGCGGCCTCACTGACATGATGGTGAATGAGTTCTCTCTCAATTTTAAAGCACATAAAATATTCTTCTGTGAGAAATAATTACACAACTATAACAATCAGACTTTACTCTTAAATTTTTCCACATACAATAGATGTGTACCAAAAATGCAAAATGGTTAAAACTGCTGTTAAACGTAACATACACTACATTGCTTAATATTTCACAGGCAGGCTATGCGTATGCAGTCAACTAGGTAACAGGTATTCTATTTATAGCAAGC
The DNA here is from genome assembly GCA_028554795.2 of Sinohyriopsis cumingii. Taxonomy (NCBI): domain Eukaryota; kingdom Metazoa; phylum Mollusca; class Bivalvia; order Unionida; family Unionidae; genus Sinohyriopsis; species Sinohyriopsis cumingii. Next base: position 156,861,394 of record CM068824.1, read on the forward strand.
TGCACTTTGTCACTATGCTCTATGAAGTAAAGGGTTATGATTGACAGTGTTACAATGAGTAGCATTCAAGCATATGACTGCATGATTATCATTGACAGTGTTACAATGAGTAGCATTCAAGCATATAACTATGATTATGATTGACAGTGTTACAATGAGTAGCATTCAAGCATATAACTATGATTATGATTGACAGTGTTACAATGAGTAGCATTCAAGCATATAACTATGATTATGATTGACAGTGTTACAATGAGTAGCATTCAAGCATATAACTATGATTATGATTGACAGTGTTACAATGAGTAGCATTCAAGCATATGACTGCATGGTTATGATTGACAGTGTTACAATGAGTAGTATTCAAGCATATTACTGCATGGTTATGATTGACAGTGTTACAATGAGTAGCATTCAAGCATATAACTGCATGGTTATGATTGACAGTGTTATAATGAGTAGCATTCAAGCATATTACTGTATGATTATGATTGACAGTGTTACAATGAGTAGCATTCAAGCATATAACTATGATTATGATTGACAGTGTTATAATGAGTAGCATTCAAGCATATGACTGTATGATTATGATTGACAGTGTTACAATGAGTAGCATTCAAGCATATGACTGCATGGTTATGATTGACAGTGTTACAATGAGTAGCATTCAAGCATATGACTGCATGGTTATGATTGACAGTGTTACAATGAGTAGCATTCAAGCATATGACTGCATGGTTATGATTGACAGTGTTACAATGAGTAGCATTCAAGCATATGACTGCATGGTTATGATTGACAGTGTTACAATGAGTAGCATTCAAGCATATGACTGCATGGTTATGATTGACAGTGTTACAATGAGTAGCATTCAAGCATATGACTGCATGATTATGATTGACAGTGTTATAATGAGTAGCATTCAAGCATATAACTATGATTATGATTGACAGTGTTACAATGAGTAGCATTCAAGCATATAACTATGATTATGATTGACAGTGTTACAATGAGTAGCATTCAAGCATATGACTGCATGGTTATGATTGACAGTGTTATAATGAGTAGCATTCAAGCATATGACTGCATGGTTATGATTGACAGTGTTACAATGAGTAGCATTCAAGCATATGACTGCATGGTTATGACTGACAGTGTTACAATGAGTAGCATTCAAGCATATAACTATGATTATGATTGACAGTGTTACAATGAGTAGCATTCAAGCATATGACTGCATGGTTATGATTGACAGTGTTACAATGAGTAGCATTCAAGCATATGACTGCATGGTTATGATTGACAGTGTTATAATGAGTAGCATTCAAGCATATGACTGTATGGTTATGATTATCCCTTTACCTCATATAAGCATCTTTGGACACCTCAACTCCATTTGCATGGAAGTGCCTTTTGATGCCTCTACAAGATTCGCATGGAAACGCCTTTTGATGCCTGCTGCAAACATCAGCCATTTTGAGCTAGTTTTCATAGCGCCACCTTCGGGGAAAACCCAACTATTAGATACTACATTCATATCTGCGAATGACAATTACGTCAGATCATGTGGTCGCTATTCATGCCCTGGTCGATATCTGCTATTTAAAGTAACTGGGTCATAATCTCCAGTCTCCAAAATGACAGCCGCAGATTTCATTCAGTACGTATGAAGTTTTCACGATTAGAATAACAACCACGAAAGATTCAATAAATTAGGTAAAGTCTCTGATATTGATGTAGGCAGCAATTAGTTTTTATAAATTATCAAATTCAGATGACTTAGTGATATAGACGCACACGAAAACCTTGTAAATTTCGAGTATCAGAAATGGCAGCTACGGTTGGTCACACGGCCTCACTGACATGATGGTGAATGAGTTCTCTCAAGATTTTGAAGCACATAAAAAAATTCTTCTGTGAAAAATAATTACACAGCTATGACAATCGGACTTTACTCTTAAATTTTTCCACATATAATATATGTGTACCAAAAATGTGAAATGGTTAAAATTGATGTTAAACCTAACTACATTGCTTAACAATTCACAGGCAGGATTTGATTCAGTACTTACGAAGTTTTCACAATTAGAATCACAACCATGAAAGATTCAATAACTTTTGTAAAGGCTCTGTTATTTATGTAAGCAGTTTTTATTGATTATCAAATTAAGATGACTTAGTGATGTAGACGCAGACTAAAAACGTGTAAATTTCGAGTATGGGAAATGGCAGCTACGGTCGGTCACGCGGCCTCACTGACATGATGGTGAATGAGTTCTCTCTCAATTTTAAAGCACATAAAATATTCTTCTGTGAGAAATAATTACACAACTATAACAATCAGACTTTACTCTTAAATTTTTCCACATACAATAGATGTGTACCAAAAATGCAAAATGGTTAAAACTGCTGTTAAACGTAACATACACTACATTGCTTAATATTTCACAGGCAGGCTATGCGTATGCAGTCAACTAGGTAACAGGTATTCTATTTATAGCAAGCTGCACTTTGTCACTATGCTCTATGAAGTAAAGGGTTATGATTGACAGTGTTACAATGAGTAGCATTCAAGCATATGACTGCATGATTATCATTGACAGTGTTACAATGAGTAGCATTCAAGCATATAACTATGATTATGATTGACAGTGTTACAATGAGTAGCATTCAAGCATATAACTATGATTATGATTGACAGTGTTACAATGAGTAGCATTCAAGCATATAACTATGATTATGATTGACAGTGTTACAATGAGTAGCATTCAAGCATATAACTATGATTATGATTGACAGTGTTACAATGAGTAGCATTCAAGCATATGACTGCATGGTTATGATTGACAGTGTTACAATGAGTAGTATTCAAGCATATTACTGCATGGTTATGATTGACAGTGTTACAATGAGTAGCATTCAAGCATATAACTGCATGGTTATGATTGACAGTGTTATAATGAGTAGCATTCAAGCATATTACTGTATGATTATGATTGACAGTGTTACAATGAGTAGCATTCAAGCATATAACTATGATTATGATTGACAGTGTTATAATGAGTAGCATTCAAGCATATGACTGTATGATTATGATTGACAGTGTTACAATGAGTAGCATTCAAGCATATGACTGCATGGTTATGATTGACAGTGTTACAATGAGTAGCATTCAAGCATATGACTGCATGGTTATGATTGACAGTGTTACAATGAGTAGCATTCAAGCATATGACTGCATGGTTATGATTGACAGTGTTACAATGAGTAGCATTCAAGCATATGACTGCATGGTTATGATTGACAGTGTTACAATGAGTAGCATTCAAGCATATGACTGCATGGTTATGATTGACAGTGTTACAATGAGTAGCATTCAAGCATATGACTGCATGATTATGATTGACAGTGTTATAATGAGTAGCATTCAAGCATATAACTATGATTATGATTGACAGTGTTACAATGAGTAGCATTCAAGCATATAACTATGATTATGATTGACAGTGTTACAATGAGTAGCATTCAAGCATATGACTGCATGGTTATGATTGACAGTGTTATAATGAGTAGCATTCAAGCATATGACTGCATGGTTATGATTGACAGTGTTACAATGAGTAGCATTCAAGCATATGACTGCATGGTTATGACTGACAGTGTTACAATGAGTAGCATTCAAGCATATAACTATGATTATGATTGACAGTGTTACAATGAGTAGCATTCAAGCATATGACTGCATGGTTATGATTGACAGTGTTACAATGAGTAGCATTCAAGCATATGACTGCATGATTATGATTGACAGTGTTATAATGAGTAGCATTCAAGCATATAACTATGATTATGATTGACAGTGTTACAATGAGTAGCATTCAAGCATATAACTATGATTATGATTGACAGTGTTACAATGAGTAGCATTCAAGCATATGACTGCATGGTTATGACTGACAGTGTTACAATGAGTAGCATTCAAGCATATGACTGCATGGTTATGACTGACAGTGTTACAATGAGTAGCATTCAAGCATATGACTGCATGGTTATGATTGACAGTGTTACAATGAGTAGCATTCAAGCATATGACTGCATGGTTATGATTGACAGTGTTACAATGAGTAGCATTCAAGCATATGACTGCATGGTTATGACTGACAGTGTTACAATGAGTAGCATTCAAGCATATGACTGCATGGTTATGACTGACAGTGTTACAATGAGTAGCATTCAAGCATATGACTGCATGGTTATGATTGACAGTGTTACAATGAGTAGCATTCAAGCATATGACTGCATGGTTATGATTGACAGTGTTACAATGAGTAGCATTCAAGCATATGACTGCATGGTTATGATTGACAGTGTTACAATGAGTAGCATTCAAGCATATGACTGCATGGTTATGATTGACAGTGTTACAATGAGTAGCATTCAAGCATATGACTGCATGGTTATGATTGACAGTGTTACAATGAGTAGCATTCAAGCATATGACTGCATGGTTATGATTGACAGTGTTACAATGAGTAGCATTCAAGCATATGACTGCATGGTTATGATTGACAGTGTTACAATGAGTAGCATTCAAGCATATGACTGCATGGTTATGATTGACAGTGTTACAATGAGTAGCATTCAAGCATATGACTGCATGGTTATGACTGACAGTGTTATAATGAGTAGCATTCAAGCATATGACTGCATGGTTATGATTGACAGTGTTACAATGAGTAGCATTCAAGCATATGACTGCATGGTTATGATTGACAGTGTTACAATGAGTAGCATTCAAGCATATGACTGTATGATTATGATTGACAGTGTTACAATGAGTAGCATTCAAGCATATTACTGCATGGATATGATTGACAGTGTTATAATGAGTAGCATTCAAGCATATTACTGCATGGTTATGACTGACAGTGTTATAATGAGTAGCATTCAAGCATATGACTCCATGGTTATGATTGACAGTGTTACAATGAGTAGCATTCAAGCATATGACTGCATGGTTATGACTGACAGTGTTACAATGAGTAGCATTCAAGCATATGACTGCATGGTTATGACTGACAGTGTTACAATGAGTAGCATTCAAGCATATGACTGCATGGTTATGATTGACAGTGTTACAATGAGTAGCATTCAAGGATATGACTGTATGGTTATGATTGACAGTGTTACAATGAGTAGCATTCAAGCATATGACTGCATGGTTATGATTGACAGAGTTATAATGAGTAGCATTCAAGCATATGACTGCATGGTTATGATTGACAGTGTTATAATGAGTAGCATTCAAGCATATGACTCCATGGTTATGATTGACAGTGTTACAATGAGTAGCATTCAAGCATATGACTGCATGGTTATGACTGACAGTGTTACAATGAGTAGCATTCAAGCATATGACTGCATGGTTATGACTGACAGTGTTACAATGAGTAGCATTCAAGCATATGACTGCATGGTTATGATTGACAGTGTTACAATGAGTAGCATTCAAGCATATGACTGTATGATTATGATTGACAGTGTTACAATGAGTAGCATTCAAGCATATGACTGTATGATTATGATTGACAGTGTTACAATGAGTAGCATTCAAGCATATTACTGCATGGTTATGACTGACAGTGTTATAATGAGTAGCATTCAAGCATATGACTGCATGGTTATGATTGACAGTGTTATAATGAGTAGCATTCAAGCATATGACTCCATGGTTATGATTGACAGTGTTACAATGAGTAGCATTCAAGCATATGACTGCATGATTATGATTGACAGTGTTACAATGAGTAGCATTCAAGCATATGACTGCATGGTTATGATTGACAGTGTTACAATGAGTAGCATTCAAGCATATGACTGCATGGTTATGATTGACAGTGTTACAATGAGTAGCATTCAAGCATATGACTGCATGGTTATGACTGACAGTGTTATAATGAGTAGCATTCAAGCATATGACTGCATGGTTATGATTGACAGTGTTACAATGAGTAGCATTCAAGCATATGACTGCATGGTTATGATTGACAGTGTTGCAATGAGTAGCATTCAAGCATATGACTGTATGATTATGATTGACAGTGTTATAACGAGTAGCATTCAAGCATATGACTGCATGGTTATGATTGACAGTGTTACAATGAGTAGCATTCAAGCATATGACTGCATGGTTATGACTGACAGTGTTACAATGAGTAGCATTCAAGCATATGACTGCATGGTTATGATTGACAGTGTTACAATGAGTAGCATTCAAGCATATGACTGCATGGTTATGATTGACAGTGTTACAATGAGTAGCATTCAAGGATATGACTGCATGATTATGATTGACAGTGTTACAATGAGTAGCATCCAAGCATATGACTGCATGATTATGATTGACAGTGTTATAACGAGTAGCATTCAAGCATATGACTGCATGGTTATGATTGACAGTGTTACAATGAGTAGCATTCAAGCATATGACTGCATGGTTATGATTGACAGTGTTATAATGAGTAGCATTCAAGCATATGACTGTATGGTTATGATTATCCCTTTACCTCATATAAGCATCTTTGGACACCTCAACTCCATTTGCATGGAAGTGCCTTTTGATGCCTCTACAAGATTCGCATGGAAACGCCTTTTGATGCCTGCTGCAAACATCAGCCATTTTGAGCTAGTTTTCATAGCGCCACCTTCGGGGAAAACCCAACTATTAGATACTACATTCATATCTGCGAATGACAATTACGTCAGATCATGTGGTCGCTATTCATGCCCTGGTCGATATCTGCTATTTAAAGTAACTGGGTCATAATCTCCAGTCTCCAAAATGACAGCCGCAGATTTCATTCAGTACGTATGAAGTTTTCACGATTAGAATAACAACCACGAAAGATTCAATAAATTAGGTAAAGTCTCTGATATTGATGTAGGCAGCAATTAGTTTTTATAAATTATCAAATTCAGATGACTTAGTGATATAGACGCACACGAAAACCTTGTAAATTTCGAGTATCAGAAATGGCAGCTACGGTTGGTCACACGGCCTCACTGACATGATGGTGAATGAGTTCTCTCAAGATTTTGAAGCACATAAAAAAATTCTTCTGTGAAAAATAATTACACAGCTATGACAATCGGACTTTACTCTTAAATTTTTCCACATATAATATATGTGTACCAAAAATGTGAAATGGTTAAAATTGATGTTAAACCTAACTACATTGCTTAACAATTCACAGGCAGGATTTGATTCAGTACTTACGAAGTTTTCACAATTAGAATCACAACCATGAAAGATTCAATAACTTTTGTAAAGGCTCTGTTATTTATGTAAGCAGTTTTTATTGATTATCAAATTAAGATGACTTAGTGATGTAGACGCAGACTAAAAACGTGTAAATTTCGAGTATGGGAAATGGCAGCTACGGTCGGTCACGCGGCCTCACTGACATGATGGTGAATGAGTTCTCTCTCAATTTTAAAGCACATAAAATATTCTTCTGTGAGAAATAATTACACAACTATAACAATCAGACTTTACTCTTAAATTTTTCCACATACAATAGATGTGTACCAAAAATGCAAAATGGTTAAAACTGCTGTTAAACGTAACATACACTACATTGCTTAATATTTCACAGGCAGGCTATGCGTATGCAGTCAACTAGGTAACAGGTATTCTATTTATAGCAAGCTGCACTTTGTCACTATGCTCTATGAAGTAAAGGGTTATGATTGACAGTGTTACAATGAGTAGCATTCAAGCATATGACTGCATGATTATCATTGACAGTGTTACAATGAGTAGCATTCAAGCATATAACTATGATTATGATTGACAGTGTTACAATGAGTAGCATTCAAGCATATAACTATGATTATGATTGACAGTGTTACAATGAGTAGCATTCAAGCATATAACTATGATTATGATTGACAGTGTTACAATGAGTAGCATTCAAGCATATAACTATGATTATGATTGACAGTGTTACAATGAGTAGCATTCAAGCATATGACTGCATGGTTATGATTGACAGTGTTACAATGAGTAGTATTCAAGCATATTACTGCATGGTTATGATTGACAGTGTTACAATGAGTAGCATTCAAGCATATAACTGCATGGTTATGATTGACAGTGTTATAATGAGTAGCATTCAAGCATATTACTGTATGATTATGATTGACAGTGTTACAATGAGTAGCATTCAAGCATATAACTATGATTATGATTGACAGTGTTATAATGAGTAGCATTCAAGCATATGACTGTATGATTATGATTGACAGTGTTACAATGAGTAGCATTCAAGCATATGACTGCATGGTTATGATTGACAGTGTTACAATGAGTAGCATTCAAGCATATGACTGCATGGTTATGATTGACAGTGTTACAATGAGTAGCATTCAAGCATATGACTGCATGGTTATGATTGACAGTGTTACAATGAGTAGCATTCAAGCATATGACTGCATGGTTATGATTGACAGTGTTACAATGAGTAGCATTCAAGCATATGACTGCATGGTTATGATTGACAGTGTTACAATGAGTAGCATTCAAGCATATGACTGCATGATTATGATTGACAGTGTTATAATGAGTAGCATTCAAGCATATAACTATGATTATGATTGACAGTGTTACAATGAGTAGCATTCAAGCATATAACTATGATTATGATTGACAGTGTTACAATGAGTAGCATTCAAGCATATGACTGCATGGTTATGATTGACAGTGTTATAATGAGTAGCATTCAAGCATATGACTGCATGGTTATGATTGACAGTGTTACAATGAGTAGCATTCAAGCATATGACTGCATGGTTATGACTGACAGTGTTACAATGAGTAGCATTCAAGCATATAACTATGATTATGATTGACAGTGTTACAATGAGTAGCATTCAAGCATATGACTGCATGGTTATGATTGACAGTGTTACAATGAGTAGCATTCAAGCATATGACTGCATGGTTATGATTGACAGTGTTACAATGAGTAGCATTCAAGCATATGACTGCATGGTTATGACTGACAGTGTTATAATGAGTAGCATTCAAGCATATGACTGCATGGTTATGATTGACAGTGTTACAATGAGTAGCATTCAAGCATATGACTGCATGGTTATGATTGACAGTGTTGCAATGAGTAGCATTCAAGCATATGACTGTATGATTATGATTGACAGTGTTATAACGAGTAGCATTCAAGCATATGACTGCATGGTTATGATTGACAGTGTTACAATGAGTAGCATTCAAGCATATGACTGCATGGTTATGACTGACAGTGTTACAATGAGTAGCATTCAAGCATATGACTGCATGGTTATGATTGACAGTGTTACAATGAGTAGCATTCAAGCATATGACTGCATGGTTATGATTGACAGTGTTACAATGAGTAGCATTCAAGGATATGACTGCATGATTATGATTGACAGTGTTACAATGAGTAGCATCCAAGCATATGACTGCATGATTATGATTGACAGTGTTATAATGAGTAGCATTCAAGCATATGACTGCATGGTTATGATTGACAGTGTTACAATGAGTAGCATTCAAGCATATGACTGCATGGTTATGATTGACAGTGTTATAATGAGTAGCATTCAAGCATATGACTGTATGGTTATGATTATCCCTTTACCTCATATAAGCATCTTTGGACACCTCAACTCCATTTGCATGGAAGTGCCTTTTGATGCCTCTACAAGATTCGCATGGAAACGCCTTTTGATGCCTGCTGCAAACATCAGCCATTTTGAGCTAGTTTTCATAGCGCCACCTTCGGGGAAAACCCAACTATTAGATACTACATTCATATCTGCGAATGACAATTACGTCAGATCATGTGGTCGCTATTCATGCCCTGGTCGATATCTGCTATTTAAAGTAACTGGGTCATAATCTCCAGTCTCCAAAATGACAGCCGCAGATTTCATTCAGTACGTATGAAGTTTTCACGATTAGAATAACAACCACGAAAGATTCAATAAATTAGGTAAAGTCTCTGATATTGATGTAGGCAGCAATTAGTTTTTATAAATTATCAAATTCAGATGACTTAGTGATATAGACGCACACGAAAACCTTGTAAATTTCGAGTATCAGAAATGGCAGCTACGGTTGGTCACACGGCCTCACTGACATGATGGTGAATGAGTTCTCTCAAGATTTTGAAGCACATAAAAAAATTCTTCTGTGAAAAATAATTACACAGCTATGACAATCGGACTTTACTCTTAAATTTTTCCACATATAATATATGTGTACCAAAAATGTGAAATGGTTAAAATTGATGTTAAACCTAACTACATTGCTTAACAATTCACAGGCAGGATTTGATTCAGTACTTACGAAGTTTTCACAATTAGAATCACAACCATGAAAGATTCAATAACTTTTGTAAAGGCTCTGTTATTTATGTAAGCAGTTTTTATTGATTATCAAATTAAGATGACTTAGTGATGTAGACGCAGACTAAAAACGTGTAAATTTCGAGTATGGGAAATGGCAGCTACGGTCGGTCACGCGGCCTCACTGACATGATGGTGAATGAGTTCTCTCTCAATTTTAAAGCACATAAAATATTCTTCTGTGAGAAATAATTACACAACTATAACAATCAGACTTTACTCTTAAATTTTTCCACATACAATAGATGTGTACCAAAAATGCAAAATGGTTAAAACTGCTGTTAAACGTAACATACACTACATTGCTTAATATTTCACAGGCAGGCTATGCGTATGCAGTCAACTAGGTAACAGGTATTCTATTTATAGCAAGCTGCACTTTGTCACTATGCTCTATGAAGTAAAGGGTTATGATTGACAGTGTTACAATGAGTAGCATTCAAGCATATGACTGCATGATTATCATTGACAGTGTTACAATGAGTAGCATTCAAGCATATAACTATGATTATGATTGACAGTGTTACAATGAGTAGCATTCAAGCATATAACTATGATTATGATTGACAGTGTTACAATGAGTAGCATTCAAGCATATAACTATGATTATGATTGACAGTGTTACAATGAGTAGCATTCAAGCATATAACTATGATTATGATTGACAGTGTTACAATGAGTAGCATTCAAGCATATGACTGCATGGTTATGATTGACAGTGTTACAATGAGTAGTATTCAAGCATATTACTGCATGGTTATGATTGACAGTGTTACAATGAGTAGCATTCAAGCATATAACTGCATGGTTATGATTGACAGTGTTATAATGAGTAGCATTCAAGCATATTACTGTATGATTATGATTGACAGTGTTACAATGAGTAGCATTCAAGCATATAACTATGATTATGATTGACAGTGTTATAATGAGTAGCATTCAAGCATATGACTGTATGATTATGATTGACAGTGTTACAATGAGTAGCATTCAAGCATATGACTGCATGGTTATGATTGACAGTGTTACAATGAGTAGCATTCAAGCATATGACTGCATGGTTATGATTGACAGTGTTACAATGAGTAGCATTCAAGCATATGACTGCATGGTTATGATTGACAGTGTTACAATGAGTAGCATTCAAGCATATGACTGCATGGTTATGATTGACAGTGTTACAATGAGTAGCATTCAAGCATATGACTGCATGGTTATGATTGACAGTGTTACAATGAGTAGCATTCAAGCATATGACTGCATGATTATGATTGACAGTGTTATAATGAGTAGCATTCAAGCATATAACTATGATTATGATTGACAGTGTTACAATGAGTAGCATTCAAGCATATAACTATGATTATGATTGACAGTGTTACAATGAGTAGCATTCAAGCATATGACTGCATGGTTATGATTGACAGTGTTATAATGAGTAGCATTCAAGCATATGACTGCATGGTTATGATTGACAGTGTTACAATGAGTAGCATTCAAGCATATGACTGCATGGTTATGACTGACAGTGTTACAATGAGTAGCATTCAAGCATATAACTATGATTATGATTGACAGTGTTACAATGAGTAGCATTCAAGCATATGACTGCATGGTTATGATTGACAGTGTTACAATGAGTAGCATTCAAGCATATGACTGCATGGTTATGATTGACAGTGTTATAATGAGTAGCATTCAAGCATATGACTGTATGGTTATGATTATCCCTTTACCTCATATAAGCATCTTTGGACACCTCAACTCCATTTGCATGGAAGTGCCTTTTGATGCCTCTACAAGATTCGCATGGAAACGCCTTTTGATGCCTGCTGCAAACATCAGCCATTTTGAGCTAGTTTTCATAGCGCCACCTTCGGGGAAAACCCAACTATTAGATACTACATTCATATCTGCGAATGACAATTACGTCAGATCATGTGGTCGCTATTCATGCCCTGGTCGATATCTGCTATTTAAAGTAACTGGGTCATAATCTCCAGTCTCCAAAATGACAGCCGCAGATTTCATTCAGTACGTATGAAGTTTTCACGATTAGAATAACAACCACGAAAGATTCAATAAATTAGGTAAAGTCTCTGATATTGATGTAGGCAGCAATTAGTTTTTATAAATTATCAAATTCAGATGACTTAGTGATATAGACGCACACGAAAACCTTGTAAATTTCGAGTATCAGAAATGGCAGCTACGGTTGGTCACACGGCCTCACTGACATGATGGTGAATGAGTTCTCTCAAGATTTTGAAGCACATAAAAAAATTCTTCTGTGAAAAATAATTACACAGCTATGACAATCGGACTTTACTCTTAAATTTTTCCACATATAATATATGTGTACCAAAAATGTGAAATGGTTAAAATTGATGTTAAACCTAACTACATTGCTTAACAATTCACAGGCAGGATTTGATTCAGTACTTACGAAGTTTTCACAATTAGAATCACAACCATGAAAGATTCAATAACTTTTGTAAAGGCTCTGTTATTTATGTAAGCAGTTTTTATTGATTATCAAATTAAGATGACTTAGTGATGTAGACGCAGACTAAAAACGTGTAAATTTCGAGTATGGGAAATGGCAGCTACGGTCGGTCACGCGGCCTCACTGACATGATGGTGAATGAGTTCTCTCTCAATTTTAAAGCACATAAAATATTCTTCTGTGAGAAATAATTACACAACTATAACAATCAGACTTTACTCTTAAATTTTTCCACATACAATAGATGTGTACCAAAAATGCAAAATGGTTAAAACTGCTGTTAAACGTAACATACACTACATTGCTTAATATTTCACAGGCAGGCTATGCGTATGCAGTCAACTAGGTAACAGGTATTCTATTTATAGCAAGCTGCACTTTGTCACTATGCTCTATGAAGTAAAGGGTTATGATTGACAGTGTTACAATGAGTAGCATTCAAGCATATGACTGCATGATTATCATTGACAGTGTTACAATGAGTAGCATTCAAGCATATAACTATGATTATGATTGACAGTGTTACAATGAGTAGCATTCAAGCATATCACTATGATTATGATTGACAGTGTTACAATGAGTAGCATTCAAGCATATAACTATGATTATGATTGACAGTGTTACAATGAGTAGCATTCAAGCATATAACTATGATTATGATTGACAGTGTTACAATGAGTAGCATTCAAGCATATGACTGCATGGTTATGATTGACAGTGTTACAATGAGTAGTATTCAAGCATATTACTGCATGGTTATGATTGACAGTGTTACAATGAGTAGCATTCAAGCATATAACTGCATGGTTATGATTGACAGTGTTATAATGAGTAGCATTCAAGCATATTACTGTATGATTATGATTGACAGTGTTACAATGAGTAGCATTCAAGCATATAACTATGATTATGATTGACAGTGTTATAATGAGTAGCATTCAAGCATATGACTGTATGATTATGATTGACAGTGTTACAATGAGTAGCATTCAAGCATATGACTGCATGGTTATGATTGACAGTGTTACAATGAGTAGCATTCAAGCATATGACTGCATGGTTATGATTGACAGTGTTACAATGAGTAGCATTCAAGCATATGACTGCATGGTTATGATTGACAGTGTTACAATGAGTAGCATTCAAGCATATGACTGCATGGTTATGATTGACAGTGTTACAATGAGTAGCATTCAAGCATATGACTGCATGGTTATGATTGACAGTGTTACAATGAGTAGCATTCAAGCATATGACTGCATGATTATGATTGACAGTGTTATAATGAGTAGCATTCAAGCATATAACTATGATTATGATTGACAGTGTTACAATGAGTAGCATTCAAGCATATAACTATGATTATGATTGACAGTGTTACAATGAGTAGCATTCAAGCATATGACTGCATGGTTATGATTGACAGTGTTATAATGAGTAGCATTCAAGCATATGACTGCATGGTTATGATTGACAGTGTTACAATGAGTAGCATTCAAGCATATGACTGCATGGTTATGACTGACAGTGTTACAATGAGTAGCATTCAAGCATATAACTATGATTATGATTGACAGTGTTACAATGAGTAGCATTCAAGCATATGACTGCATGGTTATGATTGACAGTGTTACAATGAGTAGCATTCAAGCATATGACTGCATGATTATGATTGACAGTGTTATAATGAGTAGCATTCAAGCATATAACTATGATTATGATTGACAGTGTTACAATGAGTAGCATTCAAGCATATAACTATGATTATGATTGACAGTGTTACAATGAGTAGCATTCAAGCATATGACTGCATGGTTATGACTGACAGTGTTACAATGAGTAGCATTCAAGCATATGACTGCATGGTTATGACTGACAGTGTTACAATGAGTAGCATTCAAGCATATGACTGCATGGTTATGATTGACAGTGTTACAATGAGTAGCATTCAAGCATATGACTGCATGGTTATGATTGACAGTGTTACAATGAGTAGCATTCAAGCATATGACTGCATGGTTATGACTGACAGTGTTACAATGAGTAGCATTCAAGCATATGACTGCATGGTTATGACTGACAGTGTTACAATGAGTAGCATTCAAGCATATGACTGCATGGTTATGATTGACAGTGTTACAATGAGTAGCATTCAAGCATATGACTGCATGGTTATGATTGACAGTGTTACAATGAGTAGCATTCAAGCATATGACTGCATGGTTATGATTGACAGTGTTACAATGAGTAGCATTCAAGCATATGACTGCATGGTTATGATTGACAGTGTTACAATGAGTAGCATTCAAGCATATGACTGCATGGTTATGATTGACAGTGTTACAATGAGTAGCATTCAAGCATATGACTGCATGGTTATGATTGACAGTGTTACAATGAGTAGCATTCAAGCATATGACTGCATGGTTATGATTGACAGTGTTACAATGAGTAGCATTCAAGCATATGACTGCATGGTTATGATTGACAGTGTTACAATGAGTAGCATTCAAGCATATGACTGCATGGTTATGACTGACAGTGTTATAATGAGTAGCATTCAAGCATATGACTGCATGGTTATGATTGACAGTGTTACAATGAGTAGCATTCAAGCATATGACTGCATGGTTATGATTGACAGTGTTACAATGAGTAGCATTCAAGCATATGACTGTATGATTATGATTGACAGTGTTACAATGAGTAGCATTCAAGCATATTACTGCATGGATATGATTGACAGTGTTATAATGAGTAGCATTCAAGCATATTACTGCATGGTTATGACTGACAGTGTTATAATGAGTAGCATTCAAGCATATGACTCCATGGTTATGATTGACAGTGTTACAATGAGTAGCATTCAAGCATATGACTGCATGGTTATGACTGACAGTGTTACAATGAGTAGCATTCAAGCATATGACTGCATGGTTATGACTGACAGTGTTACAATGAGTAGCATTCAAGCATATGACTGCATGGTTATGATTGACAGTGTTACAATGAGTAGCATTCAAGCATATGACTGTATGATTATGATTGACAGTGTTACAATGAGTAGCATTCAAGCATATGACTGCATGGTTATGATTGACAGAGTTATAATGAGTAGCATTCAAGCATATGACTGCATGGTTATGATTGACAGTGTTATAATGAGTAGCATTCAAGCATATGACTCCATGGTTATGATTGACAGTGTTACAATGAGTAGCATTCAAGCATATGACTGCATGGTTATGACTGACAGTGTTACAATGAGTAGCATTCAAGCATATGACTGCATGGTTATGACTGACAGTGTTACAATGAGTAGTATTCAAGCATATGACTGTATGGTTATGATTGACAGTGTTACAATGAGTAGCATTCAAGCATATGACTGTATGATTATGATTGACAGTGTTACAATGAGTAGCATTCAAGCATATGACTGTATGATTATGATTGACAGTGTTACAATGAGTAGCATTCAAGCATATTACTGCATGGTTATGACTGACAGTGTTATAATGAGTAGCATTCAAGCATATGACTGCATGGTTATGATTGACAGTGTTATAATGAGTAGCATTCAAGCATATGACTCCATGGTTATGATTGACAGTGTTACAATGAGTAGCATTCAAGCATATGACTGCATGATTATGATTGACAGTGTTACAATGAGTAGCATTCAAGCATATGACTGCATGGTTATGATTGACAGTGTTACAATGAGTAGCATTCAAGCATATGACTGCATGGTTATGATTGACAGTGTTACAATGAGTAGCATTCAAGCATATGACTGCATGGTTATGACTGACAGTGTTATAATGAGTAGCATTCAAGCATATGACTGCATGGTTATGATTGACAGTGTTACAATGAGTAGCATTCAAGCATATGACTGCATGGTTATGATTGACAGTGTTGCAATGAGTAGCATTCAAGCATATGACTGTATGATTATGATTGACAGTGTTATAACGAGTAGCATTCAAGCATATGACTGCATGGTTATGATTGACAGTGTTACAATGAGTAGCATTCAAGCATATGACTGCATGGTTATGACTGACAGTGTTACAATGAGTAGCATTCAAGCATATGACTGCATGGTTATGATTGACAGTGTTACAATGAGTAGCATTCAAGGATATGACTGCATGATTATGATTGACAGTGTTACAATGAGTAGCATCCAAGCATATGACTGCATGATTATGATTGACAGTGTTATAACGAGTAGCATTCAAGCATATGACTGCATGGTTATGATTGACAGTGTTACAATGAGTAGCATTCAAGCATATGACTGCATGGTTATGATTGAAAGTGTTACAATGAGTAGCATTCAAGCATATGACTGCATGGTTATGACTGACAGTGTTACAATGAGTAGCATTCAAGCATATTACTGCATGGTTATGATTGACAGTGTTACAATGAGTAGCATTCAAGCATATGACTGCATGGTTATGATTGACAGTGTTACAATGAGTAGCATTCAAGCATATGACTGCATGGTTATGACTGACAGTGTTACAATGAGTAGCATTCAAGCATATGACTGCATGGTTATGACTGACAGTGTTACAATGAGTAGCATTCAAGCATATGACTGCATGGTTATGATTGACAGTGTTACAATGAGTAGCATTCAAGCATATGACTGCATGGTTATGATTGACAGTGTTACAATGAGTAGCATTCAAGCATATGACTGCATGGTTATGACTGACAGTGTTACAATGAGTAGCATTCAAGCATATGACTGCATGGTTATGACTGACAGTGTTACAATGAGTAGCATTCAAGCATATGACTGCATGGTTATGATTGACAGTGTTACAATGAGTAGCATTCAAGCATATGACTGCATGGTTATGATTGACAGTGTTACAATGAGTAGCATTCAAGCATATGACTGCATGGTTATGATTGACAGTGTTACAATGAGTAGCATTCAAGCATATGACTGCATGATTATGATTGACAGTGTTACAATGAGTAGCATTCAAGCATATGACTGTATGATTATGATTGACAGTGTTACAATGAGTAGCATTCAAGCATATTACTGCATGGTTATGACTGACAGTGTTATAATGAGTAGCATTCAAGCATATGACTGCATGGTTATTATTGACAGTGTTATAATGAGTAGCATTCAAGCATATGACTCCATGGTTATGATTGACAGTGTTACAATGAGTAGCATTCAAGCATATGACTGCATGATTATGATTGACAGTGTTACAATGAGTAGCATTCAAGCATATGACTGCATGGTTATGATTGACAGTGTTACAATGAGTAGCATTCAAGCATATGACTGCATGGTTATGATTGACAGTGTTACAATGAGTAGCATTCAAGCATATGACTGTATGATTATGATTGACAGTGTTACAATGAGTAGCATTCAAGCATATGACTGCATGGTTATGATTGACAGTGTTACAATGAGTAGCATTCAAGCATATGACTGCATGGTTATGACTGACAGTGTTATAATGAGTAGCATTCAAGCATATGACTGCATGGTTATGATTGACAGTGTTACAATGAGTAGCATTCAAGCATATGACTGCATGGTTATGATTGACAGTGTTACAATGAGTAGCATTCAAGCATATGACTGTATGATTATGATTGACAGTGTTATAACGAGTAGCATTCAAGCATATGACTGCATGGTTATGATTGACAGTGTTACAATGAGTAGCATTCAAGCATATGACTGCATGGTTATGATTGACAGTGTTACAATGAGTAGCATTCAAGCATATGACTGCATGGTTATGACTGACAGTGTTACAATGAGTAGCATTCAAGCATATGACTGCATGGTTATGATTGACAGTGTTACAATGAGTAGCATTCAAGCATATGACTGTATGATTATGATTGACAGTGTTATAACGAGTAGCATTCAAGCATATGACTGCATGGTTATGACTGACAGTGTTACAATGAGTAGCATTCAAGCATATGACTGCATGGTTATGACTGACAGTGTTACAATGAGTAGTATTCAAGCATATGACTGCATGGTTATGACTGACAGTGTTACAATGAGTAGTATTCAAGCATATGACTGTATGGTTATGATTGACAGTGTTACAATGAGTAGCATTCAAGCATATGACTGTATGATTATGATTGACAGTGTTACAATGAGTAGCATTCAAGCATATGACTGTATGATTATGATTGACAGTGTTACAATGAGTAGCATTCAAGCATATTACTGCATGGTTATGACTGACAGTGTTATAATGAGTAGCATTCAAGCATATGACTGCATGGTTATGATTGACAGTGTTATAATGAGTAGCATTCAAGCATATGACTCCATGGTTATGATTGACAGTGTTACAATGAGTAGCATTCAAGCATATGACTGCATGATTATGATTGACAGTGTTACAATGAGTAGCATTCAAGCATATGACTGCATGGTTATGATTGACAGTGTTACAATGAGTAGCATTCAAGCATATGACTGCATGGTTATGATTGACAGTGTTACAATGAGTAGCATTCAAGCATATGACTGTATGATTATGATTGACAGTGTTACAATGAGTAGCATTCAAGCATATGACTGCATGGTTATGATTGACAGTGTTACAATGAGTAGCATTCAAGCATATGACTGCATGGTTATGACTGACAGTGTTATAATGAGTAGCATTCAAGCATATGACTGCATGGTTATGATTGACAGTGTTACAATGAGTAGCATTCAAGCATATGACTGCATGGTTATGATTGACAGTGTTACAATGAGTAGCATTCAAGCATATGACTGCATGGTTATGACTGACAGTGTTATAATGAGTAGCATTGAAGCATATGACTGCATGGTTATGATTGACAGTGTTACAATGAGTAGCATTCAAGCATATGACTGCATGGTTATGATTGACAGTGTTACAATGAGTAGCATTCAAGCATATGACTGCATGGTTATGACTGACAGTGTTACAATGAGTAGCATTCAAGCATATGACTGCATGGTTATGATTGACAGTGTTACAATGAGTAGCATTCAAGCATATGACTGTATGATTATGATTGACAGTGTTACAATGAGTAGCATTCAAGCATATGACTGCATGGTTATGACTGACAGTGTTACAATGAGTAGCATTCAAGCATATGACTGCATGGTTGTGATTGACAGTGTTATAATGAGTAGCATTCAAGCATATGACTGCATGGTTATGATTGACAGTGTTACAATGAGTAGCATTCAAGCATATAACTATGATTATGATTGACAGTGTTACAATGAGTAGCATTCAAGCATATGACTGCATGGTTATGATTGACAGTGTTACAATGAGTAGCATTCAAGCATATGACTGCATGGTTATGACTGACAGTGTTATAATGAGTAGCATTCAAGCATATGACTGCATGGTTATGATTGACAGTGTTACAATGAGTAGCATTCAAGCATATGACTGCATGGTTATGATTGACAGTGTTACAATGAGTAGCATTCAAGCATATGACTGCATGGTTATGACTGACAGTGTTATAATGAGTAGCATTCAAGCATATGACTGCATGATTATGATTGACAGTGTTACAATGAGTAGCATTCAAGCATATGACTGCATGGTTATGACTGACAGTGTTATAATGAGTAGCATTCAAGCATATGACTGCATGATTATGATTGACAGTGTTACAATGAGTAGCATTCAAGCATATGACTGCATGGTTATGATTGACAGTGTTATAATGAGTAGCATTCAAGCATATGACTGCATGATTATGATTGACAGTGTTACAATGAGTAGCATTCAAGCATATGACTGCATGGTTATGATTGACAGTGTTATAATGAGTAGCATTCAAGCATATGACTGCATGATTATGATTGACAGTGTTACAATGAGTAGCATTCAAGCATATGACTGTATGGTTATGATTGACAGTGTTACAATGAGTAGCATTCAAGCATATGACTGCATGGTTATGACTGACAGTGTTATAATGAGTAGCATTCAAGCATATGACTGCATGGTTATGATTGACAGTGTTACAATGAGTAGCATTCAGGCATATGACTGCATGGTTATGATTGACAGTGTTATAATGAGTAGCATTCAAGCATATGACTGTATGATTATGATTGACAGTGTTACAATGAGTAGCATTCAAGCATATGACTGCATGGTTATGATTGACAGTGTTACAATGAGTAGCATTCAAGCATATGACTGTATGATTATGATTGACAGTGTTACAATGAGTAGCATTCAAGCATATTACTGCATGGTTATGATTGACAGTGTTATAATGAGTAGCATTCAAGCATATGACTGCATGGTTATGATTGACAGTGTTACAATGAGTAGCATTCAAGCATATGACTGCATGGTTATGACTGACAGTGTTATAATGAGTAGCATTCAAGCATATGACTCCATGGTTATGATTGACAGTGTTACAATGAGTAGCATTCAAGCATATGACTGCATGGTTATGATTGACAGTGTTATAATGAGTAGCATTCAAGCATATGACTGCATGGTTATGATTGACAGTGTTACAATGAGTAGCATTCAAGCATATGACTGTATGATTATGATTGACAGTGTTACAATGAGTAGCATTCAAGCATATGACTGCATGGTTATGATTGACAGTGTTACAATGAGTAGCATTCAAGCATATGACTGTATCATTATGATTGACAGTGTTACAATGAGTAGCATTCAAGCATATGACTGCATGGTTATGACTGACAGTGTTACAATGAGTAGCATTCAAGCATATGACTGTATGATTATGATTGACAGTGTTACAATGAGTAGCATTCAAGCATATGACTGCATGGTTATGACTGACAGTGTTACAATGAGTAGCATTCAAGCATATGACTGTATGATTATGATTGACAGTGTTACAATGAGTAGCATTCAAGCATATGACTGCATGGTTATGACTGACAGTGTTACAATGAGTAGCATTCAAGCATATGACTGCATGATTATGATTGACAGTGTTACAATGAGTAGCATTCAAGCATATGACTGCATGGTTATGATTGACAGTGTTATAATGAGTAGCATTCAAGCATATGACTGCATGGTTATGATTGACAGTGTTATAATGAGTAGCATTCAAGCATATTACTGTATGATTATGATTGACAGTGTTACAATGAGTAGCATTCAGGCATATGACTGTATGATTATGATTGACAGTGTTACAATGAGTAGCATTCAAGCATATGACTGCATGGTTGTGACTGACAGTGTTACAATGAGTAGCATTCAAGCATATGACTGCATGGTTGTGATTGACAGTGTTACAATGAGTAGCATTCAAGCATATGACTGCATGGTTATGATTGACAGTGTTACAATGAGTAGCATTCAAGCATATGACTGCATGGTTATGACTGACAGTGTTATAATGAGTAGCATTCAAGCATATGACTCCATGGTTATGATTGACAGTGTTACAATGAGTAGCATTCAAGCATATGACTGCATGGTTATGACTGACAGTGTTACAATGAGTAGCATTCAAGCATATGACTGCATGGTTATGATTGACAGTGTTACAATGAGTAGCATTCAAGCATATGACTGTATGATTATGATTGACAGTGTTACAATGAGTAGCATTCAAGCATATGACTGCATGGTTATGATTGACAGTGTTACAATGAGTAGCATTCAAGCATATGACTGTATCATTATGATTGACAGTGTTACAATGAGTAGCATTCAAGCATATGACTGCATGGTTATGACTGACAGTGTTACAATGAGTAGCATTCAAGCATATGACTGTATGATTATGATTGACAGTGTTACAATGAGTAGCATTCAAGCATATGACTGCATGGTTATGATTGACAGAGTTATAATGAGTAGCATTCAAGCATATGACTGCATGGTTATGATTGACAGTGTTATAATGAGTAGCATTCAAGCATATGACTGCATGGTTATGATTGACAGAGTTATAATGAGTAGCATTCAAGCATATGACTGCATGGTTATGACTGACAGTGTTATAATGAGTAGCATTCAAGCATATGACTGTATGATTATGATTGACAGTGTTACAATGAGTAGCATTCAAGCATATGACTGTATGATTATGATTGACAGTGTTACAATGAGTAGCATTCAAGCATATGACTGCATGGTTATGATTGACAGAGTTATAATGAGTTGCATTCAAGCATATGACTGCATGGTTATGACTGACAGTGTTATAATGAGTAGCATTCAAGCATATGACTCCATGGTTATGATTGACAGTGTTACAATGAGTAGCATTCAAGCATATGACTGCATGGTTATGACTGACAGTGTTACAATGAGTAGCATTCAAGCATATGACTGCATGGTTATGACTGACAGTGTTACAATGAGTAGCATTCAAGCATATGACTGCATGGTTATGACTGACAGTGTTACAATGAGTAGCATTCAAGCATATGACTGTATGATTATGATTGACAGTGTTACAATGAGTAGCATTCAAGCATATGACTGCATGGTTATGATTGACAGAGTTATAATGAGTAGCATTCAAGCATATGACTGCATGGTTATGATTGACAGTGTTATAATGAGTAGCATTCAAGCATATGACTCCATGGTTATGATTGACAGTGTTACAATGAGTAGCATTCAAGCATATGACTGCATGGTTATGACTGACAGTGTTACAATGAGTAGCATTCAAGCATATGACTGCATGGTTATGACTGACAGTGTTACAATGAGTAGTATTCAAGCATATGACTGCATGGTTATGACTGACAGTGTTACAATGAGTAGTATTCAAGCATATGACTGTATGGTTATGATTGACAGTGTTACAATGAGTAGCATTCAAGCATATGACTGTATGATTATGATTGACAGTGTTACAATGAGTAGCATTCAAGCATATGACTGTATGATTATGATTGACAGTGTTACAATGAGTAGCATTCAAGCATATTACTGCATGATTATGATTGACAGTGTTACAATGAGTAGCATTCAAGCATATGACTGCATGGTTATGATTGACAGTGTTACAATGAGTAGCATTCAAGCATATGACTGTATGATTATGATTGACAGTGTTATAACGAGTAGCATTCAAGCATATGACTGCATGGTTATGACTGACAGTGTTACAATGAGTAGCATTCAAGCATATGACTGCATGGTTATGACTGACAGTGTTACAATGAGTAGTATTCAAGCATATGACTGCATGGTTATGACTGACAGTGTTACAATGAGTAGTATTCAAGCATATGACTGTATGGTTATGATTGACAGTGTTACAATGAGTAGCATTCAAGCATATGACTGTATGATTATGATTGACAGTGTTACAATGAGTAGCATTCAAGCATATGACTGTATGATTATGATTGACAGTGTTACAATGAGTAGCATTCAAGCATATTACTGCATGGTTATGACTGACAGTGTTATAATGAGTAGCATTCAAGCATATGACTGCATGGTTATGATTGACAGTGTTATAATGAGTAGCATTCAAGCATATGACTCCATGGTTATGATTGACAGTGTTACAATGAGTAGCATTCAAGCATATGACTGCATGATTATGATTGACAGTGTTACAATGAGTAGCATTCAAGCATATGACTGCATGGTTATGATTGACAGTGTTACAATGAGTAGCATTCAAGCATATGACTGCATGGTTATGATTGACAGTGTTACAATGAGTAGCATTCAAGCATATGACTGTATGATTATGATTGACAGTGTTACAATGAGTAGCATTCAAGCATATGACTGCATGGTTATGATTGACAGTGTTACAATGAGTAGCATTCAAGCATATGACTGCATGGTTATGACTGACAGTGTTATAATGAGTAGCATTCAAGCATATGACTGCATGGTTATGATTGACAGTGTTACAATGAGTAGCATTCAAGCATATGACTGCATGGTTATGATTGACAGTGTTACAATGAGTAGCATTCAAGCATATGACTGCATGGTTATGACTGACAGTGTTATAATGAGTAGCATTCAAGCATATGACTGCATGGTTATGATTGACAGTGTTACAATGAGTAGCATTCAAGCATATGACTGCATGGTTATGATTGACAGTGTTACAATGAGTAGCATTCAAGCATATGACTGCATGGTTATGACTGACAGTGTTACAATGAGTAGCATTCAAGCATATGACTGCATGGTTATGATTGACAGTGTTACAATGAGTAGCATTCAAGCATATGACTGTATGATTATGATTGACAGTGTTACAATGAGTAGCATTCAAGCATATGACTGCATGGTTATGACTGACAGTGTTACAATGAGTAGCATTCAAGCATATGACTGCATGGTTATGATTGACAGTGTTATAATGAGTAGCATTCAAGCATATGACTGCATGGTTATGATTGACAGTGTTACAATGAGTAGCATTCAAGCATATAACTATGATTATGATTGACAGTGTTACAATGAGTAGCATTCAAGCATATGACTGCATGGTTATGATTGACAGTGTTACAATGAGTAGCATTCAAGCATATGACTGCATGGTTATGACTGACAGTGTTATAATGAGTAGCATTCAAGCATATGACTGCATGGTTATGATTGACAGTGTTACAATGAGTAGCATTCAAGCATATGACTGCATGGTTATGATTGACAGTGTTACAATGAGTAGCATTCAAGCATATGACTGCATGGTTATGACTGACAGTGTTATAATGAGTAGCATTCAAGCATATGACTGCATGATTATGATTGACAGTGTTAGAATGAGTAGCATTCAAGCATATGACTGCATGGTTATGACTGACAGTGTTATAATGAGTAGCATTCAAGCATATGACTGCATGATTATGATTGACAGTGTTACAATGAGTAGCATTCAAGCATATGACTGCATGGTTATGATTGACAGTGTTATAATGAGTAGCATTCAAGCATATGACTGCATGATTATGATTGACAGTGTTACAATGAGTAGCATTCAAGCATATGACTGCATGGTTATGATTGACAGTGTTATAATGAGTAGCATTCAAGCATATGACTGCATGATTATGATTGACAGTGTTACAATGAGTAGCATTCAAGCATATGACTGTATGGTTATGATTGACAGTGTTACAATGAGTAGCATTCAAGCATATGACTGCATGGTTATGACTGACAGTGTTATAATGAGTAGCATTCAAGCATATGACTGCATGGTTATGATTGACAGTGTTACAATGAGTAGCATTCAGGCATATGACTGCATGGTTATGATTGACAGTGTTATAATGAGTAGCATTCAAGCATATGACTGTATGATTATGATTGACAGTGTTACAATGAGTAGCATTCAAGCATATGACTGCATGGTTATGATTGACAGTGTTACAATGAGTAGCATTAAAGCATATGACTGCATGGTTATGATTGACAGTGTTACAATGAGTAGCATTCAAGCATATAACTGCATGGTTATGACTGACAGTGTTATAATGAGTAGCATTCAAGCATATGACTCCATGGTTATGATTGACAGTGTTACAATGAGTAGCATTCAAGCATATGACTGCATGGTTATGACTGACAGTGTTACAATGAGTAGCATTCAAGCATATGACTGCATGGTTATGATTGACAGTGTTACAATGAGTAGCATTCAAGCATATGACTGTATGATTATGATTGACAGTGTTACAATGAGTAGCATTCAAGCATATGACTGCATGGTTATGATTGACAGTGTTACAATGAGTAGCATTCAAGCATATGACTGTATCATTATGATTGACAGTGTTACAATGAGTAGCATTCAAGCATATGACTGCATGGTTATGACTGACAGTGTTACAATGAGTAGCATTCAAGCATATGACTGTATGATTATGATTGACAGTGTTACAATGAGTAGCATTCAAGCATATGACTGCATGGTTATGACTGACAGTGTTACAATGAGTAGCATTCAAGCATATGACTGTATGATTATGATTGACAGTGTTACAATGAGTAGCATTCAAGCATATGACTGCATGGTTATGACTGACAGTGTTACAATGAGTAGCATTCAAGCATATGACTGCATGATTATGATTGACAGTGTTACAATGAGTAGCATTCAAGCATATGACTGCATGGTTATGATTGACAGTGTTATAATGAGTAGCATTCAAGCATATGACTGCATGGTTATGATTGACAGTGTTACAATGAGTAGCATTCAAGCATATTACTGTATGATTATGATTGACAGTGTTACAATGAGTAGCATTCAGGCATATGACTGTATGATTATGATTGACAGTGTTACAATGAGTAGCATTCAAGCATATGACTGCATGGTTGTGACTGACAGTGTTACAATGAGTAGCATTCAAGCATATGACTGCATGGTTGTGATTGACAGTGTTACAATGAGTAGCATTCAAGCATATGACTGCATGGTTATGATTGACAGTGTTACAATGAGTAGCATTCAAGCATATGACTGCATGGTTATGACTGACAGTGTTATAATGAGTAGCATTCAAGCATATGACTCCATGGTTATGATTGACAGTGTTACAATGAGTAGCATTCAAGCATATGACTGCATGGTTATGACTGACAGTGTTACAATGAGTAGCATTCAAGCATATGACTGCATGGTTATGATTGACAGTGTTACAATGAGTAGCATTCAAGCATATGACTGTATGATTATGATTGACAGTGTTACAATGAGTAGCATTCAAGCATATGACTGCATGGTTATGATTGACAGTGTTACAATGAGTAGCATTCAAGCATATGACTGTATCATTATGATTGACAGTGTTACAATGAGTAGCATTCAAGCATATGACTGCATGGTTATGACTGACAGTGTTACAATGAGTAGCATTCAAGCATATGACTGTATGATTATGATTGACAGTGTTACAATGAGTAGCATTCAAGCATATGACTGCATGGTTATGATTGACAGAGTTATAATGAGTAGCATTCAAGCATATGACTGCATGGTTATGATTGACAGTGTTATAATGAGTAGCATTCAAGCATATGACTGCATGGTTATGATTGACAGAGTTATAATGAGTAGCATTCAAGCATATGACTGCATGGTTATGACTGACAGTGTTATAATGAGTAGCATTCAAGCATATGACTGTATGATTATGATTGACAGTGTTACAATGAGTAGCATTCAAGCATATGACTGTATGATTATGATTGACAGTGTTACAATGAGTAGCATTCAAGCATATGACTGCATGGTTATGATTGACAGAGTTATAATGAGTAGCATTCAAGCATATGACTGCATGGTTATGACTGACAGTGTTATAATGAGTAGCATTCAAGCATATGACTCCATGGTTATGATTGACAGTGTTACAATGAGTAGCATTCAAGCATATGACTGCATGGTTATGACTGACAGTGTTACAATGAGTAGCATTCAAGCATATGACTGCATGGTTATGACTGACAGTGTTACAATGAGTAGCATTCAAGCATATGACTGCATGGTTATGACTGACAGTGTTACAATGAGTAGCATTCAAGCATATGACTGTATGATTATGATTGACAGTGTTACAATGAGTAGCATTCAAGCATATGACTGCATGGTTATGATTGACAGAGTTATAATGAGTAGCATTCAAGCATATGACTGCATGGTTATGATTGACAGTGTTATAATGAGTAGCATTCAAGCATATGACTCCATGGTTATGATTGACAGTGTTACAATGAGTAGCATTCAAGCATATGACTGCATGGTTATGACTGACAGTGTTACAATGAGTAGCATTCAAGCATATGACTGCATGGTTATGACTGACAGTGTTACAATGAGTAGTATTCAAGCATATGACTGCATGGTTATGACTGACAGTGTTACAATGAGTAGTATTCAAGCATATGACTGTATGGTTATGATTGACAGTGTTACAATGAGTAGCATTCAAGCATATGACTGTATGATTATGATTGACAGTGTTACAATGAGTAGCATTCAAGCATATGACTGTATGATTATGATTGACAGTGTTACAATGAGTAGCATTCAAGCATATGACTGCATGGTTATGATTGACAGTGTTATAATGAGTAGCATTCAAGCATATGACTCCATGGTTATGATTGACAGTGTTACAATGAGTAGCATTCAAGCATATGACTGCATGATTATGATTGACAGTGTTACAATGAGTAGCATTCAAGCATATGACTGCATGGTTATGATTGACAGTGTTACAATGAGTAGCATTCAAGCATATGACTGTATGGTTATGATTGACAGTGTTACAATGAGTAGCATTCTAGCATATGACTGTATGATTATGATTGACAGTGTTACAATGAGTAGCATTCAAGCATATGACTGCATGGTTATGATTGACAGTGTTACAATGAGTAGCATTCAAGCATATGACTGCATGGTTATGACTGACAGTGTTATAATGAGTAGCATTCAAGCATATGACTGCATGGTTATGATTGACAGTGTTACAATGAGTAGCATTCAAGCATATGACTGCATGGTTATGATTGACAGTGTTACAATGAGTAGCATTCAAGCATATGACTGCATGGTTATGACTGACAGTGTTATAATGAGTAGCATTCAAGCATATGACTGCATGGTTATGATTGACAGTGTTACAATGAGTAGCATTCAAGCATATGACTGCATGGTTATGATTGACAGTGTTACAATGAGTAGCATTCAAGCATATGACTGCATGGTTATGACTGACAGTGTTACAATGAGTAGCATTCAAGCATATGACTGCATGGTTATGATTGACAGTGTTACAATGAGTAGCATTCAAGCATATGACTGTATGATTATGATTGACAGTGTTACAATGAGTAGCATTCAAGCATATGACTGCATGGTTATGACTGACAGTGTTACAATGAGTAGCATTCAAGCATATGACTGCATGGTTATGATTGACAGTGTTATAATGAGTAGCATTCAAGCATATGACTGCATGGTTATGATTGACAGTGTTACAATGAGTAGCATTCAAGCATATAACTATGATTATGATTGACAGTGTTACAATGAGTAGCATTCAAGCATATGACTGCATGGTTATGATTGACAGTGTTACAATGAGTAGCATTCAAGCATATGACTGCATGGTTATGACTGACAGTGTTATAATGAGTAGCATTCAAGCATATGACTGCATGGTTATGATTGACAGTGTTACAATGAGTAGCATTCAAGCATATGACTGCATGGTTATGATTGACAGTGTTACAATGAGTAGCATTCAAGCATATGACTGCATGGTTATGACTGACAGTGTTATAATGAGTAGCATTCAAGCATATGACTGCATGATTATGATTGACAGTGTTACAATGAGTAGCATTCAAGCATATGACTGCATGGTTATGATTGACAGTGTTATAATGAGTAGCATTCAAGCATATGACTGTATGGTTATGATTGACAGTGTTATAATGAGTAGCATTCAAGCATATTACTGTATGATTATGATTGACAGTGTTACAATGAGTAGCATTCAGGCATATGACTGTATGATTATGATTGACAGTGTTACAATGAGTAGCATTCAAGCATATGACTGCATGGTTGTGACTGACAGTGTTACAATGAGTAGCATTCAAGCATATGACTGCATGGTTGTGATTGACAGTGTTACAATGAGTAGCATTCAAGCATATGACTGCATGGTTATGATTGACAGTGTTACAATGAGTAGCATTCAAGCATATGACTGCATGGTTATGACTGACAGTGTTACAATGAGTAGCATTCAATACATATGACTGCATGGTTATGATTGACAGTGTTACAATGAGTAGCATTCAAGCATATGACTGCATGGTTATGATTGACAGTGTGACAATGAGAGTAGCATTCAAGCATATGACTGCATGGTTATGATTGACAGTGTTACAATGAGTAGCATTCAAGCATATGACTGTATGATTATGATTGACAGTGTTATAACGAGTAGCATTCAAGCATATGACTGCATGGTTATGATTGACAGTGTTACAATGAGTAGCATTCAAGCATATGACTGCATGGTTATGACTGACAGTGTTACAATGAGTAGCATTCAAGCATATGACTGCATGGTTATGATTGACAGTGTTACAATGAGTAGCATTCAAGCATATGACTGCATGATTATGATTGACAGTGTTACAATGAGTAGCATTCAAGCATATGACTGCATGATTATGATTGACAGTGTTACAATGAGTAGCATTCAAGCATATGACTGCATGATTATGATTGACAGTGTTACAATGAGTAGCATTCAAGCATATGACTGCATGGTTATGATTGACAGTGTTACAATGAGTAGCATTCAAGCATATGACTGCATGGTTATGATTGACAGTGTTACAATGAGTAGTATTCAAGCATATGACTGCATGGTTATGACTGACAGTGTTATAATGAGTAGCATTCAAGCATATGACTGCATGGTTATGATTGACAGTGTTACAATGAGTAGCATTCAAGCATATGACTGCATGGTTATGATTGACAGTGTTACAATGAGTAGCATTCAAGCATATGACTGCATGGTTATGATTGACAGTGTTACAATGAGTAGCATTCAAGCATATGACTGCATGGTTATGATTGACAGTGTTACAATGAGTAGCATTCAAGCATATGACTGCATGATTATGATTGACAGTGTTACAATGAGTAGCATTCAAGCATATGACTGCATGATTATGATTGACAGTGTTACAATGAGTAGCATTCAAGCATATGACTGCATGGTTATGATTGACAGTGTTACAATGAGTAGCATTCAAGCATATGACTGCATGGTTATGATTGACAGTGTTACAATGAGTAGCATTCAAGCATATGACTGCATGGTTATGATTGACAGTGTTACAATGAGTAGCATTCAAGCATATGACTGCATGGTTATGATTGACAGTGTTACAATGAGTAGCATTCAAGCATATGACTGCATGGTTATGACTGACAGTGTTACAATGAGTAGCATTCAAGCATATGACTGCATGGTTATGATTGACAGTGTTACAATGAGTAGCATTCAAGCATATGACTGCATGGTTATGATTGACAGTGTTACAATGAGTAGCATTCAAGCATATTACTGCATGGTTATGATTGACAGTGTTACAATGAGTAGCATTCAAGCATATGACTGCATGATTATGATTGACAGTGTTACAATGAGTAGCATTCAAGCATATTACTGCATGGTTATGATTGACAGTGTTACAATGAGTATCATTCAAGCATATGACTGTATGATTATGATTGACAGTGTTACAATGAGTAGCATTCAAGCATATGACTGCATGGTTATGATTGACAGTGTTACAATGAGTAGCATTCAAGCATATGACTGCATGGTTATGATTGACAGTTTTACAATGAGTAGCATTCAAGCATATGACTGCATGGTTATGACTGACAGTGTTACAATGAGTAGCATTCAAGCATATGACTGCATGGTTATGACTGACAGTGTTACAATGAGTAGCATTCAAGCATATGACTGCATGGTTATGATTGACAGTGTTACAATGAGTAGCATTCAAGCATATGACTGCATGGTTATGATTGACAGTGTTACAATGAGTAGCATTCAAGCATATGACTGCATGGTTATGATTGACAGTGTTACAATGAGTAGCATTCAAGCATATGACTGCATGGTTATGATTGACAGTGTTACAATGAGTAGCATTCAAGCATATGACTGCATGGTTATGATTGACAGTGTTACAATGAGTAGCATTCAAGCATATGACTGCATGGTTATGATTGACAGTGTTACAATGAGTAGCATTCAAGCATATGACTGCATGGTTATGACTGACAGTGTTATAATGAGTAGCATTCAAGCATATGACTGCATGGTTATGATTGACAGTGTTACAATGAGTAGCATTCAAGCATATGACTGCATGGTTATGATTGACAGTGTTACAATGAGTAGCATTCAAGCATATGACTGTATGATTATGATTGACAGTGTTACAATGAGTAGCATTCAAGCATATGACTGTATGATTATGATTGACAGTGTTACAATGAGTAGCATTCAAGCATATGACTGTATGATTATGATTGACAGTGTTACAATGAGTAGCATTCAAGCATATGACTGCATGGTTATGATTGACAGTGTTACAATGAGTAGCATTCAAGCATATGACTGCATGGTTATGATTGACAGTGTTACAATGAGTAGCATTCAAGCATATGACTGCATGGTTATGATTGACAGTGTTACAATGAGTAGCATTCAAGCATATGACTGCATGGTTATGATTGACAGTGTTACAATGAGTAGCATTCAAGCATATGACTGCATGGTTATGATTGACAGTGTTACAATGAGTAGCATTCAAGCATATGACTGCATGGTTATGATTGACAGTGTTACAATGAGTAGCATTCAAGCATATGACTGCATGGTTATGACTGACAGTGTTACAATGAGTAGCATTCAAGCATATGACTGCATGGTTATGACTGACAGTGTTACAATGAGTAGCATTCAAGCATATGACTGTATGATTATGATTGACAGTGTTACAATGAGTAGTATTCAAGCATATGACTGCATGGTTATGATTGACAGTGTTACAATGAGTAGTATTCAAGCATATGACTGCATGGTTATGATTGACAGTGTTACAATGAGTAGCATTCAAGCGTATGACTGCATGGTTATGATTGACAGTGTTACAATGAGTAGCATTCAAGCATATGACTGCATGGTTATGACTGACAGTGTTACAATGAGTAGCATTCAAGCATATGACTGCATGGTTATGACTGACAGTGTTACAATGAGTAGCATTCAAGCATATGACTGCATGGTTATGATTGACAGTGTTACAATGAGTAGCATTCAAGCATATGACTGCATGGTTATGATTGACAGTGTTACAATGAGTAGCATTCAAGCAGATGACTGCATGGTTATGACTGACAGTGTTACAATGAGTAGCATTCAAGCATATGACTGCATGGTTATGACTGACAGTGTTACAATGAGTAGCATTCAAGCATATAACTATGATTATGATTGACAGTGTTACAATGAGTAGCATTCAAGCATATGACTGCATGGTTATGATTGACAGTGTTACAATGAGTAGCATTCAAGCATATGACTGCATGGTTATGATTGACAGTGTTATAATGAGTAGCATTCAAGCATATGACTGTATGGTTATGATTATCCCTTTACCTCATATAAGCATCTTTGGACACCTCAACTCCATTTGCATGGAAGTGCCTTTTGATGCCTCTACAAGATTCGCATGGAAACGCCTTTTGATGCCTGCTGCAAACATCAGCCATTTTGAGCTAGTTTTCATAGCGCCACCTTCGGGGAAAACCCAACTATTAGATACTACATTCATATCTGCGAATGACAATTACGTCAGATCATGTGGTCGCTATTCATGCCCTGGTCGATATCTGCTATTTAAAGTAACTGGGTCATAATCTCCAGTCTCCAAAATGACAGCCGCAGATTTCATTCAGTACGTATGAAGTTTTCACGATTAGAATAACAACCACGAAAGATTCAATAAATTAGGTAAAGTCTCTGATATTGATGTAGGCAGCAATTAGTTTTTATAAATTATCAAATTCAGATGACTTAGTGATATAGACGCACACGAAAACCTTGTAAATTTCGAGTATCAGAAATGGCAGCTACGGTTGGTCACACGGCCTCACTGACATGATGGTGAATGAGTTCTCTCAAGATTTTGAAGCACATAAAAAAATTCTTCTGTGAAAAATAATTACACAGCTATGACAATCGGACTTTACTCTTAAATTTTTCCACATATAATATATGTGTACCAAAAATGTGAAATGGTTAAAATTGATGTTAAACCTAACTACATTGCTTAACAATTCACAGGCAGGATTTGATTCAGTACTTACGAAGTTTTCACAATTAGAATCACAACCATGAAAGATTCAATAACTTTTGTAAAGGCTCTGTTATTTATGTAAGCAGTTTTTATTGATTATCAAATTAAGATGACTTAGTGATGTAGACGCAGACTAAAAACGTGTAAATTTCGAGTATGGGAAATGGCAGCTACGGTCGGTCACGCGGCCTCACTGACATGATGGTGAATGAGTTCTCTCTCAATTTTAAAGCACATAAAATATTCTTCTGTGAGAAATAATTACACAACTATAACAATCAGACTTTACTCTTAAATTTTTCCACATACAATAGATGTGTACCAAAAATGCAAAATGGTTAAAACTGCTGTTAAACGTAACATACACTACATTGCTTAATATTTCACAGGCAGGCTATGCGTATGCAGTCAACTAGGTAACAGGTATTCTATTTATAGCAAGCTGCACTTTGTCACTATGCTCTATGAAGTAAAGGGTTATGATTGACAGTGTTACAATGAGTAGCATTCAAGCATATGACTGCATGATTATCATTGACAGTGTTACAATGAGTAGCATTCAAGCATATAACTATGATTATGATTGACAGTGTTACAATGAGTAGCATTCAAGCATATAACTATGATTATGATTGACAGTGTTACAATGAGCAGCATTCAAGCATATAACTATGATTATGATTGACAGTGTTACAATGAGTAGCATTCAAGCATATAACTATGATTATGATTGACAGTGTTACAATGAGTAGCATTCAAGCATATGACTGCATGGTTATGATTGACAGTGTTACAATGAGTAGTATTCAAGCATATTACTGCATGGTTATGATTGACAGTGTTACAATGAGTAGCATTCAAGCATATAACTGCATGGTTATGATTGACAGTGTTATAATGAGTAGCATTCAAGCATATTACTGTATGATTATGATTGACAGTGTTACAATGAGTAGCATTCAAGCATATAACTATGATTATGATTGACAGTGTTATAATGAGTAGCATTCAAGCATATGACTGTATGATTATGATTGACAGTGTTACAATGAGTAGCATTCAAGCATATGACTGCATGGTTATGATTGACAGTGTTACAATGAGTAGCATTCAAGCATATGACTGCATGGTTATGATTGACAGTGTTACAATGAGTAGCATTCAAGCATATGACTGCATGGTTATGATTGACAGTGTTACAATGAGTAGCATTCAAGCATATGACTGCATGGTTATGATTGACAGTGTTACAATGAGTAGCATTCAAGCATATGACTGCATGGTTATGATTGACAGTGTTACAATGAGTAGCATTCAAGCATATGACTGCATGATTATGATTGACAGTGTTATAATGAGTAGCATTCAAGCATATAACTATGATTATGATTGACAGTGTTACAATGAGTAGCATTCAAGCATATAACTATGATTATGATTGACAGTGTTACAATGAGTAGCATTCAAGCATATGACTGCATGGTTATGATTGACAGTGTTATAATGAGTAGCATTCAAGCATATGACTGCATGGTTATGATTGACAGTGTTACAATGAGTAGCATTCAAGCATATGACTGCATGGTTATGACTGACAGTGTTACAATGAGTAGCATTCAAGCATATAACTATGATTATGATTGACAGTGTTACAATGAGTAGCATTCAAGCATATGACTGCATGGTTATGATTGACAGTGTTACAATGAGTAGCATTCAAGCATATGACTGCATGGTTATGATTGACAGTGTTATAATGAGTAGCATTCAAGCATATGACTGTATGGTTATGATTATCCCTTTACCTCATATAAGCATCTTTGGACACCTCAACTCCATTTGCATGGAAGTGCCTTTTGATGCCTCTACAAGATTCGCATGGAAACGCCTTTTGATGCCTGCTGCAAACATCAGCCATTTTGAGCTAGTTTTCATAGCGCCACCTTCGGGGAAAACCCAACTATTAGATACTACATTCATATCTGCGAATGACAATTACGTCAGATCATGTGGTCGCTATTCATGCCCTGGTCGATATCTGCTATTTAAAGTAACTGGGTCATAATCTCCAGTCTCCAAAATGACAGCCGCAGATTTCATTCAGTACGTATGAAGTTTTCACGATTAGAATAACAACCACGAAAGATTCAATAAATTAGGTAAAGTCTCTGATATTGATGTAGGCAGCAATTAGTTTTTATAAATTATCAAATTCAGATGACTTAGTGATATAGACGCACACGAAAACCTTGTAAATTTCGAGTATCAGAAATGGCAGCTACGGTTGGTCACACGGCCTCACTGACATGATGGTGAATGAGTTCTCTCAAGATTTTGAAGCACATAAAAAAATTCTTCTGTGAAAAATAATTACACAGCTATGACAATCGGACTTTACTCTTAAATTTTTCCACATATAATATATGTGTACCAAAAATGTGAAATGGTTAAAATTGATGTTAAACCTAACTACATTGCTTAACAATTCACAGGCAGGATTTGATTCAGTACTTACGAAGTTTTCACAATTAGAATCACAACCATGAAAGATTCAATAACTTTTGTAAAGGCTCTGTTATTTATGTAAGCAGTTTTTATTGATTATCAAATTAAGATGACTTAGTGATGTAGACGCAGACTAAAAACGTGTAAATTTCGAGTATGGGAAATGGCAGCTACGGTCGGTCACGCGGCCTCACTGACATGATGGTGAATGAGTTCTCTCTCAATTTTAAAGCACATAAAATATTCTTCTGTGAGAAATAATTACACAACTATAACAATCAGACTTTACTCTTAAATTTTTCCACATACAATAGATGTGTACCAAAAATGCAAAATGGTTAAAACTGCTGTTAAACGTAACATACACTACATTGCTTAATATTTCACAGGCAGGCTATGCGTATGCAGTCAACTAGGTAACAGGTATTCTATTTATAGCAAGCTGCACTTTGTCACTATGCTCTATGAAGTAAAGGGTTATGATTGACAGTGTTACAATGAGTAGCATTCAAGCATATGACTGCATGATTATCATTGACAGTGTTACAATGAGTAGCATTCAAGCATATAACTATGATTATGATTGACAGTGTTACAATGAGTAGCATTCAAGCATATAACTATGATTATGATTGACAGTGTTACAATGAGTAGCATTCAAGCATATAACTATGATTATGATTGACAGTGTTACAATGAGTAGCATTCAAGCATATAACTATGATTATGATTGACAGTGTTACAATGAGTAGCATTCAAGCATATGACTGCATGGTTATGATTGACAGTGTTACAATGAGTAGTATTCAAGCATATTACTGCATGGTTATGATTGACAGTGTTACAATGAGTAGCATTCAAGCATATAACTGCATGGTTATGATTGACAGTGTTATAATGAGTAGCATTCAAGCATATTACTGTATGATTATGATTGACAGTGTTACAATGAGTAGCATTCAAGCATATAACTATGATTATGATTGACAGTGTTATAATGAGTAGCATTCAAGCATATGACTGTATGATTATGATTGACAGTGTTACAATGAGTAGCATTCAAGCATATGACTGCATGGTTATGATTGACAGTGTTACAATGAGTAGCATTCAAGCATATGACTGCATGGTTATGATTGACAGTGTTACAATGAGTAGCATTCAAGCATATGACTGCATGGTTATGACTGACAGTGTTACAATGAGTAGCATTCAAGCATATGACTGCATGGTTATGATTGACAGTGTTACAATGAGTAGCATTCAAGCATATGACTGCATGGTTATGATTGACAGTGTTACAATGAGTAGCATTCAAGCATATGACTGCATGGTTATGATTGACAGTGTTACAATGAGTAGCATTCAAGCATATGACTGCATGGTTATGATTGACAGTGTTACAATGAGTAGCATTCAAGCATATGACTGCATGGTTATGATTGACAGTGTTACAATGAGTAGCATTCAAGCATATGACTGCATGGTTATGATTGACAGTGTTACAATGAGTAGCATTCAAGCATATGACTGCATGGTTATGATTGACAGTGTTACAATGAGTAGCATTCAAGCATATGACTGCATGGTTATGATTGACAGTGTTACAATGAGTAGCATTCAAGCATATGACTGCATGGTTATGACTGACAGTGTTATAATGAGTAGCATTCAAGCATATGACTGCATGGTTATGATTGACAGTGTTACAATGAGTAGCATTCAAGCATATGACTGCATGGTTATGATTGACAGTGTTACAATCAGTAGCATTCAAGCATATGACTGTATGATTATGATTGACAGTGTTACAATGAGTAGCATTCAAGCATATTACTGCATGGATATGATTGACAGTGTTATAATGAGTAGCATTCAAGCATATGACTGCATGGTTATGACTGACAGTGTTATAATGAGTAGCATTCAAGCATATGACTCCATGGTTATGATTGACAGTGTTACAATGAGTAGCATTCAAGCATATGACTGCATGGTTATGACTGACAGTGTTACAATGAGTAGCATTCAAGCATATGACTGCATGGTTATGACTGACAGTGTTACAATGAGTAGCATTCAAGCATATGACTGCATGGTTATGATTGACAGTGTTACAATGAGTAGCATTCAAGCATATGACTGTATGATTATGATTGACAGTGTTACAATGAGTAGCATTCAAGCATATGACTGCATGGTTATGACTGACAGTGTTACAATGAGTAGCATTCAAGCATATGACTGCATGGTTATGATTGACAGTGTTACAATGAGTAGCATTCAAGCATATGACTGCATGGTTATGACTGACAGTGTTACAATGAGTAGCATTCAAGCATATGACTGCATGGTTATGATTGACAGTGTTACAATGAGTAGCATTCAAGCATATGACTGTATGATTATGATTGACAGTGTTACAATGAGTAGCATTCAAGCATATGACTGCATGGTTATGACTGACAGTGTTACAATGAGTAGCATTCAAGCATATGACTGCATGATTATGACTGACAGTGTTACAATGAGTAGCATTCAAGCATATGACTGCATGGTTATGACTGACAGTGTTACAATGAGTAGTATTCAAGCATATGACTGTATGGTTATGATTGACAGTGTTACAATGAGTAGCATTCAAGCATATGACTGTATGATTATGATTGACAGTGTTACAATGAGTAGCATTCAAGCATATGACTGTATGATTATGATTGACAGTGTTACAATGAGTAGCATTCAAGCATATTACTGCATGGTTATGACTGACAGTGTTATAATGAGTAGCATTCAAGCATATGACTGCATGGTTATGATTGACAGTGTTATAATGAGTAGCATTCAAGCATATGACTCCATGGTTATGATTGACAGTGTTACAATGAGTAGCATTCAAGCATATGACTGCATGATTATGATTGACAGTGTTACAATGAGTAGCATTCAAGCATATGACTGCATGGTTATGATTGACAGTGTTACAATGAGTAGCATTCAAGCATATGACTGCATGGTTATGATTGACAGTGTTACAATG
The DNA here is from genome assembly GCA_028554795.2 of Sinohyriopsis cumingii. Lineage (NCBI taxonomy): Eukaryota > Metazoa > Mollusca > Bivalvia > Unionida > Unionidae > Sinohyriopsis > Sinohyriopsis cumingii. The sequence goes on from CM068824.1 coordinate 156,901,856, forward strand.
AGTAGCATTCAAGCATATGACTGCATGGTTATGACTGACAGTGTTATAATGAGTAGCATTCAAGCATATGACTGCATGGTTATGATTGACAGTGTTACAATGAGTAGCATTCAAGCATATGACTGCATGGTTATGATTGACAGTGTTACAATGAGTAGCATTCAAGCATATGACTGTATGATTATGATTGACAGTGTTATAACGAGTAGCATTCAAGCATATGACTGCATGGTTATGATTGACAGTGTTACAATGAGTAGCATTCAAGCATATGACTGCATGGTTATGACTGACAGTGTTACAATGAGTAGCATTCAAGCATATGACTGCATGGTTATGATTGACAGTGTTACAATGAGTAGCATTCAAGCATATGACTGCATGGTTATGATTGACAGTGTTACAATGAGTAGCATTCAAGGATATGACTGCATGATTATGATTGACAGTGTTACAATGAGTAGCATCCAAGCATATGACTGCATGATTATGATTGACAGTGTTATAACGAGTAGCATTCAAGCATATGACTGCATGGTTATGATTGACAGTGTTACAATGAGTAGCATTCAAGCATATGACTGCATGGTTATGACTGACAGTGTTACAATGAGTAGCATTCAAGCATATTACTGCATGGTTATGATTGACAGTGTTACAATGAGTAGCATTCAAGCATATGACTGCATGGTTATGATTGACAGTGTTACAATGAGTAGCATTCAAGCATATGACTGCATGGTTATGACTGACAGTGTTACAATGAGTAGCATTCAAGCATATGACTGCATGGTTATGACTGACAGTGTTACAATGAGTAGCATTCAAGCATATGACTGCATGGTTATGATTGACAGTGTTACAATGAGTAGCATTCAAGCATATGACTGCATGGTTATGATTGACAGTGTTACAATGAGTAGCATTCAAGCATATGACTGCATGGTTATGACTGACAGTGTTACAATGAGTAGCATTCAAGCATATGACTGCATGGTTATGACTGACAGTGTTACAATGAGTAGCATTCAAGCATATGACTGCATGGTTATGATTGACAGTGTTACAATGAGTAGCATTCAAGCATATGACTGCATGGTTATGATTGACAGTGTTACAATGAGTAGCATTCAAGCATATGACTGCATGGTTATGATTGACAGTGTTACAATGAGTAGCATTCAAGCATATGACTGCATGGTTATGATTGACAGTGTTACAATGAGTAGCATTCAAGCATATGACTGCATGATTATGATTGACAGTGTTACAATGAGTAGCATTCAAGCATATGACTGTATGATTATGATTGACAGTGTTACAATGAGTAGCATTCAAGCATATTACTGCATGGTTATGACTGACAGTGTTATAATGAGTAGCATTCAAGCATATGACTGCATGGTTATTATTGACAGTGTTATAATGAGTAGCATTCAAGCATATGACTCCATGGTTATGATTGACAGTGTTACAATGAGTAGCATTCAAGCATATGACTGCATGATTATGATTGACAGTGTTACAATGAGTAGCATTCAAGCATATGACTGCATGGTTATGATTGACAGTGTTACAATGAGTAGCATTCAAGCATATGACTGCATGGTTATGATTGACAGTGTTACAATGAGTAGCATTCAAGCATATGACTGTATGATTATGATTGACAGTGTTACAATGAGTAGCATTCAAGCATATGACTGCATGGTTATGATTGACAGTGTTACAATGAGTAGCATTCAAGCATATGACTGCATGGTTATGACTGACAGTGTTATAATGAGTAGCATTCAAGCATATGACTGCATGGTTATGATTGACAGTGTTACAATGAGTAGCATTCAAGCATATGACTGCATGGTTATGATTGACAGTGTTACAATGAGTAGCATTCAAGCATATGACTGTATGATTATGATTGACAGTGTTATAACGAGTAGCATTCAAGCATATGACTGCATGGTTATGATTGACAGTGTTACAATGAGTAGCATTCAAGCATATGACTGCATGGTTATGATTGACAGTGTTACAATGAGTAGCATTCAAGCATATGACTGCATGGTTATGACTGACAGTGTTACAATGAGTAGCATTCAAGCATATGACTGCATGGTTATGATTGACAGTGTTACAATGAGTAGCATTCAAGCATATGACTGTATGATTATGATTGACAGTGTTATAACGAGTAGCATTCAAGCATATGACTGCATGGTTATGACTGACAGTGTTACAATGAGTAGCATTCAAGCATATGACTGCATGGTTATGATTGACAGTGTTACAATGAGTAGCATTCAAGCATATGACTGCATGGTTATGATTGACAGTGTTACAATGAGTAGCATTCAAGCATATGACTGCATGGTTATGATTGACAGTGTTACAATGAGTAGCATTCAAGCATATGACTGCATGGTTATGACTGACAGTGTTACAATGAGTAGCATTCAAGCATATGACTTCATGGTTATGATTGACAGTGTTACAATGAGTAGCATTCAAGCATATGACTGCATGGTTATGATTGACAGTGTTACAATGAGTAGCATTCAAGCATATGACTGCATGGTTATGATTGACAGTGTTACAATGAGTAGCATTCAAGCATATGACTGCATGGTTATGATTGACAGTGTTACAATGAGTAGCATTCAAGCATATGACTGCATGGTTATGATTGACAGTGTTACAATGAGTAGCATTCAAGCATATGACTGCATGGTTATGATTGACAGTGTTACAATGAGTAGCATTCAAGCATATGACTGCATGGTTATGATTGACAGTGTTACAATGAGTAGCATTCAAGCATATGACTGCATGGTTATGACTGACAGTGTTATAATGAGTAGCATTCAAGCATATGACTCCATGATTATGATTGACAGTGTTACAATGAGTAGCATTCAAGCATATGACTGCATGGTTATGATTGACAGTGTTACAATGAGTAGCATTCAAGCATATGACTGTATGATTATGATTGACAGTGTTACAATGAGTAGCATTCAAGCATATTACTGCATGGTTATGATTGACAGTGTTATAATGAGTAGCATTCAAGCATATGACTGCATGGTTATGATTGACAGTGTTACAATGAGTAGCATTCAAGCATATGACTGCATGGTTATGACTGACAGTGTTATAATGAGTAGCATTCAAGCATATGACTCCATGGTTATGATTGACAGTGTTACAATGAGTAGCATTCAAGCATATGACTGCATGGTTATGACTGACAGTGTTACAATGAGTAGCATTCAAGCATATGACTGCATGGTTATGATTGACAGTGTTACAATGAGTAGCATTCAAGCATATGACTGTATGATTATGATTGACAGTGTTACAATGAGTAGCATTCAAGCATATGACTGCATGGTTATGATTGACAGTGTTACAATGAGTAGCATTCAAGCATATGACTGTATCATTATGATTGACAGTGTTACAATGAGTAGCATTCAAGCATATGACTGCATGGTTATGACTGACAGTGTTACAATGAGTAGCATTCAAGCATATGACTGTATGATTATGATTGACAGTGTTACAATGAGTAGCATTCAAGCATATGACTGCATGGTTATGATTGACAGAGTTATAATGAGTAGCATTCAAGCATATGACTGCATGGTTATGATTGACAGTGTTATAATGAGTAGCATTCAAGCATATGACTGCATGGTTATGATTGACAGAGTTATAATGAGTAGCATTCAAGCATATGACTGCATGGTTATGACTGACAGTGTTATAATGAGTAGCATTCAAGCATATGACTGTATGATTATGATTGACAGTGTTACAATGAGTAGCATTCAAGCATATGACTGTATGATTATGATTGACAGTGTTACAATGAGTAGCATTCAAGCATATGACTGCATGGTTATGATTGACAGAGTTATAATGAGTAGCATTCAAGCATATGACTGCATGGTTATGACTGACAGTGTTATAATGAGTAGCATTCAAGCATATGACTCCATGGTTATGACTGACAGTGTTACAATGAGTAGCATTCAAGCATATGACTGCATGGTTATGACTGACAGTGTTACAATGAGTAGCATTCAAGCATATGACTGCATGGTTATGACTGACAGTGTTACAATGAGTAGCATTCAAGCATATGACTGCATGGTTATGACTGACAGTGTTACAATGAGTAGCATTCAAGCATATGACTGTATGATTATGATTGACAGTGTTACAATGAGTAGCATTCAAGCATATGACTGCATGGTTATGATTGACAGAGTTATAATGAGTAGCATTCAAGCATATGACTGCATGGTTATGATTGACAGTGTTATAATGAGTAGCATTCAAGCATATGACTCCATGGTTATGATTGACAGTGTTACAATGAGTAGCATTCAAGCATATGACTGCATGGTTATGACTGACAGTGTTACAATGAGTAGCATTCAAGCATATGACTGCATGGTTATGACTGACAGTGTTACAATGAGTAGTATTCAAGCATATGACTGCATGGTTATGACTGACAGTGTTACAATGAGTAGTATTCAAGCATATGACTGTATGGTTATGATTGACAGTGTTACAATGAGTAGCATTCAAGCATATGACTGTATGATTATGATTGACAGTGTTACAATGAGTAGCATTCAAGCATATGACTGTATGATTATGATTGACAGTGTTACAATGAGTAGCATTCAAGCATATTACTGCATGGTTATGACTGACAGTGTTATAATGAGTAGCATTCAAGCATATGACTGCATGGTTATGATTGACAGTGTTATAATGAGTAGCATTCAAGCATATGACTCCATGATTATGATTGACAGTGTTACAATGAGTAGCATTCAAGCATATGACTGCATGGTTATGATTGACAGTGTTACAATGAGTAGCATTCAAGCATATGACTGCATGGTTATGATTGACAGTGTTACAATGAGTAGCATTCAAGCATATGACTGCATGGTTATGATTGACAGTGTTACAATGAGTAGCATTCAAGCATATGACTGTATGATTATGATTGACAGTGTTACAATGAGTAGCATTCAAGCATATGACTGCATGGTTATGATTGACAGTGTTACAATGAGTAGCATTCAAGCATATGACTGCATGGTTATGACTGACAGTGTTATAATGAGTAGCATTCAAGCATATGACTGCATGGTTATGATTGACAGTGTTACAATGAGTAGCATTCAAGCATATGACTGCATGGTTATGATTGACAGTGTTACAATGAGTAGCATTCAAGCATATGACTGCATGGTTATGACTGACAGTGTTATAATGAGTAGCATTCAAGCATATGACTGCATGGTTATGATTGACAGTGTTACAATGAGTAGCATTCAAGCATATGACTGCATGGTTATGATTGACAGTGTTACAATGAGTAGCATTCAAGCATATGACTGCATGGTTATGATTGACAGTGTTACAATGAGTAGCATTCAAGCATATGACTGCATGGTTATGATTGACAGTGTTACAATGAGTAGCATTCAAGCATATGACTGTATGATTATGATTGACAGTGTTACAATGAGTAGCATTCAAGCATATGACTGCATGGTTATGACTGACAGTGTTACAATGAGTAGCATTCAAGCATATGACTGCATGGTTATGATTGACAGTGTTATAATGAGTAGCATTCAAGCATATGACTGCATGGTTATGATTGACAGTGTTACAATGAGTAGCATTCAAGCATATAACTATGATTATGATTGACAGTGTTACAATGAGTAGCATTCAAGCATATGACTGCATGGTTATGATTGACAGTGTTACAATGAGTAGCATTCAAGCATATGACTGCATGGTTATGACTGACAGTGTTATAATGAGTAGCATTCAAGCATATGACTGCATGGTTATGATTGACAGTGTTACAATGAGTAGCATTCAAGCATATGACTGCATGGTTATGATTGACAGTGTTACAATGAGTAGCATTCAAGCATATGACTGCATGGTTATGACTGACAGTGTTATAATGAGTAGCATTCAAGCATATGACTGCATGATTATGATTGACAGTGTTACAATGAGTAGCATTCAAGCATATGACTGCATGGTTATGACTGACAGTGTTACAATGAGTTGCATTCAAGCATATGACTGCATGATTATGATTGACAGTGTTACAATGAGTAGCATTCAAGCATATGACTGCATGGTTATGATTGACAGTGTTATAATGAGTAGCATTCAAGCATATGACTGCATGATTATGATTGACAGTGTTACAATGAGTAGCATTCAAGCATATGACTGCATGGTTATGATTGACAGTGTTATAATGAGTAGCATTCAAGCATATGACTGCATGATTATGATTGACAGTGTTACAATGAGTAGCATTCAAGCATATGACTGTATGGTTATGATTGACAGTGTTACAATGAGTAGCATTCAAGCATATGACTGCATGGTTATGACTGACAGTGTTATAATGAGTAGCATTCAAGCATATGACTGCATGATTATGATTGACAGTGTTACAATGAGTAGCATTCAGGCATATGACTGCATGGTTATGATTGACAGTGTTATAATGAGTAGCATTCAAGCATATGACTGTATGATTATGATTGACAGTGTTACAATGAGTAGCATTCAAGCATATGACTGCATGGTTATGATTGACAGTGTTACAATGAGTAGCATTCAAGCATATGACTGTATGATTATGATTGACAGTGTTACAATGAGTAGCATTCAAGCATATTACTGCATGGTTATGATTGACAGTGTTATAATGAGTAGCATTCAAGCATATGACTGCATGGTTATGATTGACAGTGTTACAATGAGTAGCATTCAAGCATATGACTGCATGGTTATGACTGACAGTGTTATAATGAGTAGCATTCAAGCATATGACTCCATGGTTATGATTGACAGTGTTACAATGAGTAGCATTCAAGCATATGACTGCATGGTTATGACTGACAGTGTTACAATGAGTAGCATTCAAGCATATGACTGCATGGTTATGATTGACAGTGTTACAATGAGTAGCATTCAAGCATATGACTGTATCATTATGATTGACAGTGTTACAATGAGTAGCATTCAAGCATATGACTGCATGGTTATGACTGACAGTGTTACAATGAGTAGCATTCAAGCATATGACTGTATGATTATGATTGACAGTGTTACAATGAGTAGCATTCAAGCATATGACTGCATGGTTATGATTGACAGTGTTACAATGAGTAGCATTCAAGCATATGACTGCATGGTTATGATTGACAGAGTTATAATGAGTAGCATTCAAGCATATGACTGCATGGTTATGATTGACAGTGTTATAATGAGTAGCATTCAAGCATATGACTGCATGGTTATGATTGACAGAGTTATAATGAGTAGCATTCAAGCATATGACTGCATGGTTATGACTGACAGTGTTATAATGAGTAGCATTCAAGCATATGACTGTATGATTATGATTGACAGTGTTACAATGAGTAGCATTCAAGCATATGACTGCATGGTTATGATTGACAGAGTTATAATGAGTAGCATTCAAGCATATGACTGCATGGTTATGACTGACAGTGTTATAATGAGTAGCATTCAAGCATATGACTCCATGGTTATGATTGACAGTGTTACAATGAGTAGCATTCAAGCATATGACTGCATGGTTATGACTGACAGTGTTACAATGAGTAGCATTCAAGCATATGACTGCATGGTTATGACTGACAGTGTTACAATGAGTAGCATTCAAGCATATGACTGCATGGTTATGACTGACAGTGTTACAATGAGTAGCATTCAAGCATATGACTGTATGATTATGATTGACAGTGTTACAATGAGTAGCATTCAAGCATATGACTGCATGGTTATGATTGACAGAGTTATAATGAGTAGCATTCAAGCATATGACTGCATGGTTATGATTGACAGTGTTATAATGAGTAGCATTCAAGCATATGACTCCATGGTTATGATTGACAGTGTTACAATGAGTAGCATTCAAGCATATGACTGCATGGTTATGACTGACAGTGTTACAATGAGTAGCATTCAAGCATATGACTGCATGGTTATGACTGACAGTGTTACAATGAGTAGTATTCAAGCATATGACTGCATGGTTATGACTGACAGTGTTACAATGAGTAGTATTCAAGCATATGACTGTATGGTTATGATTGACAGTGTTACAATGAGTAGCATTCAAGCATATGACTGTATGATTATGATTGACAGTGTTACAATGAGTAGCATTCAAGCATATGACTGTATGATTATGATTGACAGTGTTACAATGAGTAGCATTCAAGCATATTACTGCATGGTTATGACTGACAGTGTTATAATGAGTAGCATTCAAGCATATGACTCCATGGTTATGATTGACAGTGTTACAATGAGTAGCATTCAAGCATATGACTGCATGATTATGATTGACAGTGTTACAATGAGTAGCATTCAAGCATATGACTGCATGGTTATGATTGACAGTGTTACAATGAGTAGCATTCAAGCATATGACTGCATGGTTATGATTGACAGTGTTACAATGAGTAGCATTCTAGCATATGACTGTATGATTATGATTGACAGTGTTACAATGAGTAGCATTCAAGCATATGACTGCATGGTTATGATTGACAGTGTTACAATGAGTAGCATTCAAGCATATGACTGCATGGTTATGACTGACAGTGTTATAATGAGTAGCATTCAAGCATATGACTGCATGGTTATGATTGACAGTGTTACAATGAGTAGCATTCAAGCATATGACTGCATGGTTATGATTGACAGTGTTACAATGAGTAGCATTCAAGCATATGACTGCATGGTTATGACTGACAGTGTTATAATGAGTAGCATTCAAGCATATGACTGCATGGTTATGATTGACAGTGTTACAATGAGTAGCATTCAAGCATATGACTGCATGGTTATGATTGACAGTGTTACAATGAGTAGCATTCAAGCATATGACTGCATGGTTATGACTGACAGTGTTACAATGAGTAGCATTCAAGCATATGACTGCATGGTTATGATTGACAGTGTTACAATGAGTAGCATTCAAGCATATGACTGTATGATTATGATTGACAGTGTTACAATGAGTAGCATTCAAGCATATGACTGCATGGTTATGACTGACAGTGTTACAATGAGTAGCATTCAAGCATATGACTGCATGGTTATGATTGACAGTGTTATAATGAGTAGCATTCAAGCATATGACTGCATGGTTATGATTGACAGTGTTACAATGAGTAGCATTCAAGCATATAACTATGATTATGATTGACAGTGTTACAATGAGTAGCATTCAAGCATATGACTGCATGGTTATGATTGACAGTGTTACAATGAGTAGCATTCAAGCATATGACTGCATGGTTATGACTGACAGTGTTATAATGAGTAGCATTCAAGCATATGACTGCATGGTTATGATTGACAGTGTTACAATGAGTAGCATTCAAGCATATGACTGCATGGTTATGATTGACAGTGTTACAATGAGTAGCATTCAAGCATATGACTGCATGGTTATGACTGACAGTGTTATAATGAGTAGCATTCAAGCATATGACTGCATGATTATGATTGACAGTGTTACAATGAGTAGCATTCAAGCATATGACTGCATGGTTATGACTGACAGTGTTATAATGAGTAGCATTCAAGCATATGACTGCATGATTATGATTGACAGTGTTACAATGAGTAGCATTCAAGCATATGACTGCATGGTTATGATTGACAGTGTTATAATGAGTAGCATTCAAGCATATGACTGCATGATTATGATTGACAGTGTTACAATGAGTAGCATTCAAGCATATGACTGCATGGTTATGATTGACAGTGTTATAATGAGTAGCATTCAAGCATATGACTGCATGATTATGATTGACAGTGTTACAATGAGTAGCATTCAAGCATATGACTGTATGGTTATGATTGACAGTGTTACAATGAGTAGCATTCAAGCATATGACTGCATGGTTATGACTGACAGTGTTATAATGAGTAGCATTCAAGCATATGACTGCATGATTATGATTGACAGTGTTACAATGAGTAGCATTCAGGCATATGACTGCATGGTTATGATTGACAGTGTTATAATGAGTAGCATTCAAGCATATGACTGTATGATTATGATTGACAGTGTTACAATGAGTAGCATGCAAGCATATGACTGCATGGTTATGATTGACAGTGTTACAATGAGGGAGTACTGTATGCTGTAACCTTTCATTTAAAATATTTGTCCAGCCAATGACGTATTATATCTTCTATTCATGTAATATGTTTTATTTGTTGCAATGCAGTCATGAAAATTACCAGTGTATACAGCACTCTCATACTATTGGTTCCTTCATCATAACACACCTATTATAAGACAGGTATGGTCATGAATCCCATTTTATTATATAGTAGTCATATTGTATCATGTACTTAATGTACCTCATTATAAGTTAGTCTTGCTATAAGGCAGAATACTCCATAGCCTCCATAGACAGCATTATAATGAGGTAGTACTGTATCATGTACCTCATTTTTAGGTGGTCATGCTATAAGGCAGTATACTCCATAGCCTCCATAGACAGTATTATAATGAGGTAGTACTGTATCATGTACCTCATTTTTAGGTGGTCATGCTACAAGGCAGTATACTCCATAGCCTCCATAGACAGCATTATAATGAGGTAGTACTGTATCATGTACCTCATTTTTAGGTGGTCATGCTACAAGGCAGTATACTCCATAACCTCCATAGACAGCATTATAATGAGGTCGTACTGTATCATATACCTCATTTTTAGGTGGTCTTACTCTAAGGCAGTGTACTCTATGAATTACAGACAGCATTATAATGAGGCAGTACTGTATCATGTACTTCATTGTAAGATAGTCTTGCTATAAGGCAGTATACTACATAACCTCCACATACAGCATTATAATGAGGTAGTACTATATCATGTACCTCATTGTTAGGTGATCTTCCTCTAAGGCAGTATACTCCACGAATTACATAGACAGTATTATAATGAGGTAGTACTGTATCATGTACCTCGTTGTTAGGTGGTCTTAATACAAGGCAGTATATTCCATAGTCATTTGAACAGCATTATAAAGAGAGAACACTATATCATGTACTTCATTGTAAGATAGTCTTGCTATAAGGCAGTATACTCCATGTTTCCCATGGACAACATTATAATAGTTGAGCATGGTATGTACATCATTGTAAGGCAGACTCCTTATATGAAGGCAGTATACTTCAGGACTCCTGTGGATGACCTTTTAATGAGGGAGTACTGTGTTATGAACTTCCTATACAAGTTTGTCTCACTAGAAGGCAGTATACTTCATGGCTCCCATTTTATGTCATTATTATAAAGGAGTACTGTGTTATGAACTTCCTATACAAGTTTGTCTCACTAGAAGGCAGTACACTTCATGGCTCCCATTTGATGTCATTATTATTGTCATTATTATAAAGGAGTACTGTGTTATGAACTTCCTATGCAAGTTTGTAGCACTAGAAGGCAGTACACTTCATGGCTCCCTTTTGATGTCATTATTATAAAGGAGTACTGTGTTATTAACTTCCTATACAAGTTTGTCTCACTAGAAGGCAGTACACTTCATGGCTCCCATTTGATATCATTATATAAAGGAGTTCTGTGTTATGAACTTCCTATACAAGTTTGTCTCACTAGAAAGCAGTTCACTTCATAGCTCCCTTTTGATGTAATTATTATAAAGGAGTACTGTGTTATGAACTTCCTATACAAGTTTGTCTCACTAGAAGGCAGTATACTTCATGGCTCCCTTTTGATGTCATTATTATAAAGGAGTACTGTATTATGAACTTCCTATACAAGTTTGTCTCACTAGAAAGCAGTATACTTCATGGCTCCCATTTTATGTCATTATTATAAAGGAGTACTGTGTTATGAACTTCCTATACAAGTTTGTCTCACTAGAAGGCAGTATACATCATGGCTCCCTTTTGATGTCATTATTATAAAGGAGTATAGTATCATGTATTTCATTGTAAGGTGGTCTCATTTCATGGCATTATGTTCTGTGACTTCCATGATTGGCATTATAATGAGGGAATGTTGTATTGACTGAGATTAAATATGCTGATTTAATGATTAGAATATAAACAAGAAATAAAGGGTCGAATACAATGGATTAAACTGTCAGGTGCTTGTTTTTCAATGTCTGTAATGTATGATGTTTCAGAATGGTTGGTCCCCACTGTTGGTTGCCAGTGAGCAGGGCCATGTGGAGATTGTGAAGATTCTTTTGCAGCATCATGCAAGGGTTGATGTCTTTGATGAGGTAATCAGCAACAAATGGCCATTTTTTGCACTTTGCAAAGGTTGTTAAAAGTCATATTAATGTTTGCACAAATTTTATCTTTAAAATGAGCTGAAAATCATAATAATATTATCTATCAATATTCATGCATAAAAATATTCTAATAAAAGTGGATGAAAAATTATAGAAAATATGGTAATCATTGTCATTATAGAAATACAGTACTAAATGTCATTATAAAAATATGGTACTCATTGTCATTATAGAAAATATGGTACTCATTCTCATTATAGAAATTGGTAGTCATTGTCTTTATAGAAATATGGTAATCATTCTCATTATGGAAAATATGGTACTGATTGTCATTATAGAAATATGGTACTCATTGTCTTTATAGAAATATGGTAATAATTCTCATTATAGAAATTGGTACTCATTGTCATTATATAAATTGGTAGTCATTGCCTTTATAGAAATATAGTAATCATTCTCATTATAGAAAATATGGTACAGATTATCATTATGAAAATATGGTACTCATTGTCATTATAGAAATTGTTGCTCATTATCATTATAGAAATTGGTACTCATTGTCATTATAGAAATTGGTAATCATTGTCATTATAGAAATTGGTACTCATTGTCATTATAGAAAATATGGTATGGATTATCATTATAGAAATATGGTACTCATTGTCATTATAGAAATTGGTACTCATTGTCATTATAGAAATTGGTACTCATTGTCATTATAGAAAATATGGTATGGATTATCATTATAGAAATATGGTACTCATTGTCATTATAGAAAGTGTACTCATTGTCATTATATAAATTGGTACTCATTGTCATTATAGAAATATGGTACTCATTGTCATTATAGCAATATGGTACTCATTGTCATTATAGAAATTGGTACTCATTGTCATTATAGAAATTGGTACTCATTCTCATTATATAAATTTGGTACTTGTCATTATGGGAAAATGTTACTCATTGTTATGTTAGAAATACCATACTCATTGTCATTATAGAAAATGTGTTACTCATTGTTAATATTGCAGGCACATGGCAAGGCGGCCCTTCATTTGGCGGCTGAGAATGGACACGAGCAGGTGGCAGACATTTTACTCTGGCACAAGGCTTATGTGAATGCTAAGTCCAAGCCAGGTATCACACCACTTCATCTAGCAGCTGAAAACGGCTACAACAAACTGGTCAAACTGTTGATTGAAACACATGGTGCTGCTATTGATGCATTATCACTGGTAGGTGACAGATTTACAGATTTTATTGAAATGAATAGATTATGTAATGGTGGCAGAGCCATTCCATACAAATGAAACGATCTTAAAGGAGATTTATTCTTCGTTTCCAAGAGATTTTCCAAAATGTATACATGAAATAAGGAAATTCTTAATTAGTTTCAAAAAGATTTTCAGTTTCTCTCTTTATTTTTGGTCAGAATTTGAAATCTGACTTAAGAAGTCTACCTGAAGGTCATGGAGTCCTCACCTGTAGACCATTCATATACCTTGAATTAGATTTGGGTTTTGGACAATCAATTTTCATTAATTTAATGTTTGCTACAAATTCAAAGACCCAATAAACAGTAATCTTTTTGTTAAACAGTATAATTTCTCCCTAATCATTGAATTTAAGTACCAACAGAAATGCCATTTTTCACAAAACTAACAGCTTTTTACCCACAAAAAAATTAATTTATTGTGTTTCAGTAGTATGAATTGACTGAAGACCAGAGACTGCATTAGTAAATTTATTATTTAGAAACTTTTTTGGAAATAAAATTCAGTCTTTAGTATCTTTTTTTCCCCAACAGTAAAATTCATGTTCAGAGTTTAGTTGTTAATGTGATGAACCATGAGAATGTGAATTTTCAAAGTCGGTTACCATGGTTACTTCCCTAAATCAGATAGGTAGCTCCACCAGAATTTCCATTCCAATAAATCTGTAATCTTGCATTTTAGAATGTTTCTGTCATTATCTCAGTTTTATGTTCCATATCAAGAGCACTCTTTTGTCACAATAGCATGGGATAAAATAAAGTTTATATAAAATTAATTGACAAAAAAGACAATGTTATTCAAGGTATATATCTTTTCTTTTTTAACATTTCAAGATAACAAAGTCCTAAAAACAATTTAATGGTGTCCTTACTGGGCAAAATTATTGCATACTTTACTAATACAAGTAAGTAATAAAATAAATAAATAAATAAATAAATAAATAAATGTGCCAAGTATTTTCATGTTGTTTAAACACATTGACTTTGTCATAACTGTCATCAAACATCAACATAAATTTTGTTAATACAGTAATATTAAATTAAAATGGAACACAGTTTTAATAAAGAAAAACAAAGGAAGACAAATTAAGAAAACTATTATTGATGGCAGCAAAATTCAGTTTAATTTCAAATATTGGCTACAATAAATTTACTTTCAATTACTGGCTAACTTATGAAAATAAAAAACCAAATTTTCTTTCAAACTGTTGAGTTGTTGTTCCTATTGTAGGTATGTTTGGGATACCATTTTTGTGAAGTTTTCCTTAATGTGTGTACTTTTAAAAAAAACATATTTTATCCTATGATTATATACTTATTTGTTTTCTACCACTGCAGTTTTTTTCCTAAGGTTTTCAACTTAACAAATGCAGATGAAAGATATAAGATTAAATCAATTTGAAAGAAATCAGACCTTCTTGATCATTCATTATTGCTTATAGTACATTTACTCTTTCCTCAGGTTTCTAATTAGAGGTAGTTTTAAGCAATATTGCTCCTTTATCAAAAAGACTGAGGTCCAATTTAGTTTCACAGTTTGTTTCCCTAATGTTTGTATACCTTTTAAATTTGATGCAAGACTTAATTTAACTTCTTATGATTCTATGGCTTATGCTGAAAAAGATAAGTTTTAAAATTCCTAAATCTAAATGATAAGGAAATATTTTATTCAGGCCAAACGAACCCCACTTCACCTGGCAGCACAACGAGGCCAGTTAGAGGTCTGTAACACACTACTGGAATTAAATGCAGATGCCAATGCCACAGATAAGGTGGGTAGTCATTCCTATTTCTAGTCATCAATACATATTATGGGTCTATCTTAGTAGTCATTCCTATTTCTAGTCATCAATACATATTATGAGTCTTTTTTAATAGTCATTCCTATTTCTAGTCATCAATACATTTTATGGGTCTATCTTAGCAGTCACTCCTATTTCTAGTCATCAATACATATTATGGGTCTATCTTAGTAGTCACTCCTGTTTTTAGTCATCAATACATATTATGGGTCTGTCTTAGTAGTCATTCCTGTTTCTAGTCATCAATTCATATCATGGGTCTATCTTAGTAGTCATTCCTGTTTTAGTCATCAATACATCTTATGGGTCTTTCTTCACAATCATTCCTATTTCTAGTCATCAATACATATTATGGGTCTTAACAATCATTCCTATTTCTAGTCATCAATACATCTTATAAGTCTTTCTTTACAGTCATTTCTGTTTTTAGTCATCATTACATATCATGGGTCTTTCTTAACAGTCATTCTTGTTTTCAGTGATCAATACATAGTATGGGTCTATCTTAGTAGTCATTCCTGTTTTCAGTCATCAATGCATATTATGGGTCTATCTTAGTAATCATTCCTGTTTTCAGTCATCAATACATATTATGGGTCTTTCTTCACAATCATTTCTATTTCTAGTCATCAATACATATTATGGGTCTTTCGTAACAGTCATTCCTGTTTTCAGTCATCAATACATATCATGGGTCTATCTTAGTAGTCATTCCTGTTTTCAGTCATCAATGTATATTATGGCTCTATCTTAGTAGTCATTCCTGTTTTCATTCATCAATACATATTATGGGTCTTTCTTAGTAGTCATTCCTGTTTTCATTCATCAATACATATTATGGGTCTTTCTTAGTAGTCATTCCTGTTTTCAGTCATCAATACATATTATGGGTCTTTCGTAACAGTCATTCCTGTTTTCAGTCATCAATACATATTATGGGTCTATCTTAGTAGTCATTCCTGTTTTCAGTCATCAATGCATATTATGGGTCTTTCTTAGTAGTCATTCCTGTTTTTAGTCATCAATACATATTATGGGTCTATCTTAGTAGTCATTCCTGTTTTCAGTCATCAATGCATATTATGGGTCTGTCTTAGTAGTCATTCCTGTTTTCAGTCATCAATGCATATTATGGGTCTTTCTTAGTAGTCATTCCTGTTTTTAGTCATCAATACATATTATGGGTCTATCTTAGTAGTCATTCCTGTTTTCAGTCATCAATGCATATTATGGGTCTGTCTTAGTAAATGAAAGACAAAGAAATCAGATTCTCTATTAGTTCATGTCAATTATTTGTTATATTGAGGAGGAAATGAGAGAAAAAAAGGATGAAAATATTGTGTAAGTTTACTTTCATATGTAAGTTATTTATGACCAAGCTGTTATGATTCATCTTTTTGAAGAAAAAGGATCTGAAATATTATATTTGACCATTTCTTGAGTAGGTGGTAATGATGATAATACTGATAATAGTGGTAGTATTGATGGTAATACTTATAATAGTGGTAGTATTGATGGTAATACTTATAATAGTGGTAGTATTGATGATTAATTGATTTGATAGATCCACACCAACCAAAAGAGAAAAGTAGTCAGTTGACTGTCAGGCTTAAAGGGAACATCTTTTCTGATGATGATGATGATGATGATGATGATGATGATGACAATGATGATGATGATGACGACGATGATGATGATGATGAAACTATAAAAGAGATCCTCGTACTGGATATCTTTAATTATGCAATGGAACTTAGGATAGTGAAAATCAATGCAAATAAAGCCTTACGCAGGTAGCATAGAAATCTCAATTAATTCAAATTTCCATATGCTGGGCTTTCTAGTTTTTGGAGACATGTGGTCCTAAACTTCCATTTTGAAAGTTCTACAAGCAAATACATACTGACCTTTTGACCTTTTGATGAACTAACTCTACTTTACAGCATGCTCAAACTCCATTACACTTGGCAGCAGAGAATGATCACTCTGATGTTGTCAAGCTTTTCCTGAAGCATCGTCCAGAACTTGTTACCATGGCAAATACTGTATGTACATATGAATTGCACAGCTTTTGAATTATTATCCATAATCATATACATATATGCACACTTTCTCCTAGCAGATGTAAGAGTTACTTCCCTTAATGCACAGTCAGAGATCATTGGGATAGAAATACATCATGCTCAATGTTTTCATTCCAGTTTATCAGAAAAGAAAATGAGAAGTAAATTTGCATGGTCTCAGTCCTAAAACCTCTTTTAAGCTGCATACAAAATACATGTTTGTTTCAAGAAGTGTTAATTAACAATTCATTTTAAATTGAGACTTGTTTCAGCAAGTGTTATTAACAAATTAATTCTAAATTGAGACTTGTTTCAGCAAGTGTTATTGAAAATTCGTTCAAAATTGAGACTTTCATTCTGAGGGAGCTCTGAGCTTTGGAGGTGTGCTAAAGTACTCATGAGCAAATTGAGTCAAATTGCAGACAACACAGACACTGATCTGCCATCATATAATGCACTGGTAGAACAGGGTCTTTGTGTTTTGTTGTACTGATTGCTCCCAACGAACTGCAGAGACCTAGATCTGCCAGTGCCTTATGCGACAGCACATCTGGGACTTTGCAGCTTGCAGTTTGACTTGACTTATAAATGAGTATATATGGTTCATAGTCAGATAATAATGACGTGACTTATAAATGAGTATATATGGTACATAGTCAGATAATAATGACTTGACTTATAAATGAGTATATATGGTTCATAGTCAGATAATAATGACTTGACGTATAAATGAGTATATATGGTTCATAGTCAGATAATAATGACTTGACTTATAAATGAGTATATATGGTTCATAGTCAGATAATAATGGTGATGTCAGGCATATGTACTTCTTGCCTATTTTTCTTTTTGCACTCTTTTGTAAAAGTGAAATTATTGTTTAAGAAATATAAACTGTATTTTCATAGCAGTATAACTTTAATGTTTCTTTCCTTCCTTTTTCTATTAATTTCCTTTTAATTATTCTTCTGTCTTCTTGTTATCAATAATAATGTTAGGCTTAATTATCTATTTCTTGAATGTTTTCATTCAGCAAGCATTTTCATAGTGGTATGGAAATATAGAAAAGGAAAGTAGTTTGATATATAATTCATGAAGAAATAATTGAACAGTAAACAGTCAATAACATGCTGATTTTCAAAGACTGAACCTTCTATGTCCTAATTATTTTGTTGTAAGATTTGTGAATACATGGGTGCAGTTCAAACAACCAATCATGCAGCTACCATTTAAGTGTTATGTATGACAAAAGTACAGATACTTTTAAAATGAAACCATGTAAATCAGGATGTGTACCACCAAAGTGACAATAATGTGCAAGGCATAGGAAGATAATAATGGAAATAACTGACTGAAACCCTGAAATCCTGTTGCAATATGTGATTTTTAATTATAAACATTGTTTGTCGTCCCATCAATTTCCAAAGGAAAAACATTTTAAATTTCCAAGGTTTAATTAGATAAATAAGAAGTTAAGAAAATGTTTGCCATTCTGCCATATGCTGCATGTTTCTACGCTGGCCTATACTTATCTGTGTTAAATACTTCAGTAAAACTGACTTTAAAAAATTGTTTTCTATATGGAACATGTATTTTACTTTATTTATTCATAATATATAGGATGAGGTAAGTAGGTTCCAGTCACTTTGCTTTCAGTTCAATGCAGATCCCAGCCAGCGCATGAATTTAGCTGCCTGCATAATACATTGCATGTGTAATTAGTATTGTATTCTAAGGAAATACCCTTATATAACTGCATCAAAATTACTGTCATCAGTAAGAATACAAATTAAATTACACAGACAATAATTACTGTGGTCTAATATCACCTTGTGCTGTAGCTGTAGTAAATTTCTTGAGTGCAAAGTTTGTCTTGAAATTAAACAAAGATATTCAATTAAGATTATAAAATGGATTAAATGATTTAGGGTTGATATTTAATTGTTTTTAAGCTGGGTCCAACTGCAAACTGCATCAACCCAGATCTGCTTTCACATAATGCATTGCCAGATCTATGTCTATGCAGTTTGTTAGGAGTAATCAGTACAGCAAGCAACATAGACCCTGATTTATTGGTGTATCATGTG
The DNA here is from genome assembly GCA_028554795.2 of Sinohyriopsis cumingii. Taxonomy (NCBI): domain Eukaryota; kingdom Metazoa; phylum Mollusca; class Bivalvia; order Unionida; family Unionidae; genus Sinohyriopsis; species Sinohyriopsis cumingii. The sequence continues at coordinate 156,921,468 of CM068824.1, forward strand.
TAGATCAGGGTTTATGTTGTTTGCTGTTGGTCCTGACTTCTAAGTGATTATGTACAATATAAAGGTTCCTGTTGTCTTTAACACATTAACACCTGAAGGTTTTTGTCATTTTTGCCCGAAAATCGAGTAGAAAACACATTTTGAAAGCTATTTCTGAATAGATCTGAAAACACCAAACCCCTGGTGATCTTTCAAAAAAATACTACCTAGTTGTGTTAGAAACATCGTTTTTCATTGGCTAATTGACTCATGCATAAGCCGAAAGGTTAATTTTGGAGTCTTTTTTTTTTTTTTTTTTGCTATACGGAACCATTATTTTTGTATGGAGACCACTCTTTATTCCAAATGCCCATCTTATTCTACTTTTTGCAAAGGCTCATCTGTCTGTTTGCAGTTCATACCAGTTTGCTTGAGATCTGAGACCAAAAAGTCTAAAATCTGGACACAAAATCAGATTCCGACCACAGGCAAATTTTCTGTAGAAAAAAGTCGGGTCCAAAAAATGAGTTTTTAAAAAAAATCTGTATTTTGTAGTGTAACTAGATATTCCAGATTATCTAGCATCATTGTAGAGCTACATCTGTCTACCTTCTATAATACCACCCATTTTAGTGCATCATGCATGACCATGATGCTACAGAGCTTGGCAGTAGGCTACTACCTCCTGCCCTGTTAAAGTCGTTGCTAGGGGTTAATGTGTTAACTTACTCATTTGTTCATAACAACATTCTGATAATTACCTCCCTTTGATAACTTGATGACCTCAGATTCGTTATCCATCAATGTGTATGATCAATGTTTTATATCTCATTAAACATACTGAGCATAATGATATACAGTCTTACAGTATGAAGAATTACACAGTGAGTATAATGATATACAGTCTTACAGTATGAAGAATTACATAGTGAGTATAATGATATACAGTCTTACAATATGAAGAATTGCACAGTGAGTATAATGATATACAGTCTTACAGTATGAAGAATTACATAGTGAGTATAATGATATACAGTCTTACAATATGAAGAATTACACAGTGAGTATAATGATATACAGTCTTACAATATGAAGAATTACACAGTGAGTATAATGATATACAGTCTTACAGTATGAAGAATTACATAGTGAGTATAATGATATACAGTCTTACAGTATGAAGAATTACATAGTGAGTATAATGATATACAGTCTTACAATATGAAGAATTACACAGTGAGTATAATGATATACAGTCTTACAGTATGAAGAATTACATAGTGAGTATAATGATATACAGTCTTACAGTATGAAGAATTACAAACTGAATATAACGATACAGTCTTACAGTATGAAGGGTTACAAACTGAATATAATGATACAGTCTTACAGTATGAAGAATTACAAACTGAATATAATGATACAGTCTTACAGTATGAAGAATTACAAACTGAATATAATGATATACCGTATAAACTCACATATAAGCAGAATAATTCAGGAAAAATAAAGACTTGGAAGAAGGGGGGGGGGGTCAGCTAATCCCCATACCAATATCTAAACCTGACAGTTTTTAGGTCTTTTTGTTAACTACTGTAATGGCTGTAAATCTTGGGACATGAAACAATAATTTTATCCATGTCCTAAGACATAGGCATGTTAAAAACTAGCTTTCAGTGACCCGACATATCTTAAACTGTTATAAAGTACTATGATTGATTTTGTTATTATTTTGCATGTGCATATTTTCTAATTTCTCCAACACGAAATTAAGTAAACGTAAATACAAAATACAAACTTCATAATTCGTGGGCGGGTTGAGTTTACCAGGGAGCCCATGGTGAACTATAATGTACAGTACATACACAGTGCAAAGCATGCATAGCGTCACTGGAATCCTTACTTATTCCCAAACATATTAGATCCAGAGTTTGCTTTATTCATTGTTTCGACCAAATTGCATTTTTCCAGATAACATTTCAGCTAGTCCTTAATAGCTGTTTCATTTATGTTGAATCACGTGCTCACAAGTTACTCATTTTCAATGATATAAGCGATCCTACAAATTGAGGTAATATTTTTAAAGGTACGCGCATTTATTTGTACAAGGCACATAACCAGCATAATTTACATGTTCACAAAGAGTGGTAATAATAAAGGCTAAAATTCTCATGGAGACCAACTAAGATCAACATCAATCAATTTTAGTTTTGTGTTTTAGCTGAACAAACATCATAAATTTCCACATAATGGAAAGCTTGATGTTTTGGCATCACCTTTGCTGATTGCCAGCGAATTTGTCTTTCATTTTGTGACAGCAGTACATGCCACTTAATCATTAAAACCCTGAAACTGGCTTGTGATAAGAGGGAATTTTAACCAGTAACTATACCAGTACATTGATGTGTAATTGCCTTTTATTCCATAATATTAGCACATTTACTGTAGTTTTGTAAAACAGGGTGAAAGGCATACCTATGAACTTTTCAAAAGCCAAGTAGGGAGACTGAATGAAAAAAATAGAGATTCTGACCTAAAATTAGGAGGTTTTTCATGGATTTTTAAAGCCTTGTTTTGACTTAATATTGATCAATATTCCTGGTCCAATATACATGAAGAAAGACTCGCCATTTCTCCCTGTAACATGCTCTATTTTCATATTCTGGTCAGTTGTGGTGAAACTGCACAATAGCTAAAGATTAGTCTTAAATAAACAAGCAAGAAAGCCAGCGTGAGTAATTAAAAGTTAATCCTTATCCATGCAACTATTTTGTGGAAATGATTGGCCCTCTGTCGTAATTCAAAGAAACCACATTTTACACTATTGTGTGTTATGCAAGCATCATCAGTTGATTGACAAATAAAGTATTCCCAGTTTTGTTGAACTAAAGGTACCAAAAATAGCCAGTCTCTTGGTACAGTACATGTGGCAACTATTTTCCCATCATTGTATATCCGACCTTATTTCCTTATTGTCAATTCGTAAAGCATTTAGTGTTGTTTATTATAAAACATATATTCTGAATTAGTTTTTTGAGGACACATTTGCTGCCTGATATGTATTTTCATTCCTTCTTTTAATTTAACGATGATAATTAACATTGGTATATACTGTATAAAAATGCTAGGTGTTTACTTGTGCAAGTTTCTATCATGGGAATGGCACTACAGCCATTGGAGTTACAGCATTCGTAGCGATCATTCTTGGGATTGAAATTAGTTGTGGATGATTTTATTATCGTGGTATTTTATTTCTTTTTTGTGCTCTGGTTTATGTTTTTATTTTTTATTATTGTAGAGGTAAAACAAAATCTTAAACTTAACATTCTATTTAGTGAAGAAGCAAATTCTTTATAGTAAAGTAATTATTTCATCACAACAATAATTCACAGATGATACAACAGAACATGTAGAAATTTTCTTGTTCAGAAGAAACAAAAATTGAAGATATAATGTAATGCACAAATCGGATGATATGAAATCAGTAGTTAGGCATAGAGCGACCCCAAAAATCAGGCATTTTTTTCCCCTTCTGGCGTGAAAGTTGACAGGCATGGTGTAAGGTCACTTAAACAAGCAAAATAAAAGTCAGCTTTTATGTTATAAGCATAATTTTCGAAGTATTATTTCTGAAACTTTATTATTGTATTTTGGAGATATCATTAAAGTTAAGCACAATGGTGCCCATGATTCGACTGCAAGGGATGTACTTAATTCAGAGCAAAATCAAACCTACAATGTACAATCAGTGGCGCCATTATGTAAATACGTTCAGTAGCCTAATTGCAAGCATTGAATCAAACTGTATTTTTGTTCATTGTGTTGCCATACTGGGATTACATTTTAATGAGTTAGGTATTTACAATTTCAGAGCAAAGTAAAAACATAATTACTGGTGCACTGTTATAAAATGGCCAATGCAATAATGCATAAACAAACAATAATCAAGTCAAAAGGGAGAGGTAGTGTTACAGCACCTCATGATTGTCATTGTTTGATCAAATTATACATAAATCTAAATTAGGCAGAAACAATAAGAAAACAGAAAATTAAATGAATAACTTTTCATTCAAGTTTATATCATAACCTCGAGATAAGTATATATGTAATTTTTAAAAAAAGTATAAGTTTGCCTAAATAAATGAATTTAGAACTTACTTTGTGCATCTTAAGATGTCTTGGAGTTGTAGGTCGGCCTATACGCGGGTCATGCGCTTTTTAGTGTGTATACCTGTTCAGTTTGTGGGTCGGCTTATATGCGAACAGGCTTATACGCGAGTATATACGCTACAGTCTTTGATTGGGTATAGAAGTCAACTTTGAGATTGCTACAGCTTTTGATTGGGTCCACTTTGAGATTACTACTAGTTCTGTGATTAAGAAGATTGACCTTGAATAGAATTTTGTATAGCCTTATCTTGACCATAAGCCTAAAAATGACACCGAAACTAGTTTTCCCAGTGGTATCATAGTTCCTTACCTCACTCCCACCCCAATGCTGATATATCCTCACCAAACACCAAACCTCCGCTAAGCCAAGTAGCTATTTTATACATGTAGAAATTTTGCCCAATAATTTCTCCCAGCATAGTGACCTATTACATTCATGTTTTTATTGGATCATTTCTCCCTTGAATTAAAATTGTTGCAGATAATGAACAGTAGGGTAGAACCTTTGCATGCCATGAAGCCATATTTAAAACTTGTGTTATAAAAAAAGTATTGGCGTTGTTGTAATTTTTCATCAACATTTCTGAGCAAGATAAAAAATATTTGAATTTCCTGATAAAGATATTTCTTACTAGAAACCTCTACCCCAATTTATATGAGAAAGTTTTGTACATGTACCTTGTAATGTTTGATCTGCATACCCAGTCATCTGTTTCATTAGCTGGTGAATTTGTCTACATATAGTGTATTGGTCAGTCATCCATTTTATTGACAGTTAAATTTATCTGCATATAGTGTATTGGTCAGTCAATCTCTTTCACTGACAGTTGAATTTGTCTACATATAGTGTATTGGTCAGTCATCCGTTTTATTGACAGTTAAATTTATCTGCATATAGTGTATTGGGTTGTCTTTTTTATAGCCAGTTGAATTTGTCTGCATTTAGTGTATTGGGAAGTCATCATTTGATTGGTAGTTGAATTTTTCTACATATAGCTTATTGGGTCATTATCTTGTTTTATTGAGAGTTGAATTTGTTTGCATATAGCGTATTGGTTAGTCATCTTTTTTATTGAAAGTTGAATTTGTCTGCATATAGTGTATTGGGTCATCATCAGTTTTACTGACAGTTGAATTTGTCTGCATGTAGTGTATTGGGTCATCTTTTTTAATTGACATTTGAATTTGTCTGCATATAGTGTATTGGGTCATCTTTTTATTGACATTTGAACTTGTCTGCATGTAGTGTATTGGGTCATCTTTTTATTGACAGTTGACTTTGCATATTTTGTATTAGATCATCTTTTTGAATTGACAGTTGATTGTGTACAGTGTATTGACAGTTGAATTTGTCTGGATATAGTTACTGGGTAGTCATATTTTTTGTTTAGAGCTGAATTTGTCTGCAAATAGTGCATTGGGATGCCATCTTTTCTTTTGGCAGTTGAATTTGTCTGCATATAGTGTATTAGGTCATCTTTTTTATTGACATTTTAACTTTTCTGTGAATAGTGTATTTGGTCATCTGTTTTATTGACAGTTGAATTTGTCTACATATAGTGTTTTGGGTAGTCATCTTTTTTATTGAAAGTTTAATTTGTTTGCATATAGTGTATTGGGTCATCACCTTGTTTTATTGACAGTTAAATTTGTCTACGTATAGAGTATTGGATAGTCATCTTTTTTATTGAAAGTTTAATTTGTCTGCATATTGTGTATTGGGTCATCTTTTTTTATTGGCAGCTGAATTTGTCTGAATATAGAGTATTGGGTAGTCATCCTTTATATTGACAACTGAATTTAGCTGCATGTAGTATGTCACCTAGTCATCTCTTTCACAGATAGTTGAATTATATTTGAATGTAATGTATACCATTATTATGAATGATTATTTGAAAAGGATAAATCTTGTTTGATTGCTAGAACTGACTGGACGTTTGTTGAAGAAGTCATTTTAATAATCTGGAAACTTATTTCTAATCTTCACTGTTTTTGTTATAATTAATATTGTATATTTGAGGTTAATTTTGTGTATTGCTATATTGCTATACACATGTTTTTCTTAGTTTTAATGTAATTTTCTTTAACAATATATATTATGTAACAAGTGATGTACATAACACAGCTTTACATGAAATAAGCCAGATTGCTATCAATGTGGAGGAAACTCAAGGACCCCAGTTTATGATAGGTGCAACAAATTCCTTTGAGTTCCATGGAACCCATAACCAGCCTTGTACCTCCACACAGTGCTTAGTAGTGATAGGTATTCTCCAGGCCCAAGTAGAAAGGTTAGAACAGGAACTCTCTGCACTAAAGTCAAAGAGTCTACACAGTGTTCAAATGGATAAACCAGGTGCCAAAAAAGTGTGCCAGAAAACCCAGACAACACAATACACAGACATGTCAAAGGACCAGAAAGCATGTCAGGGCACTCAGACCATACCAAAACCAGCTATTAGAAAAAAATCTTTATGCACACAAACAGATGCAACCACACCAATTAAACAAGATGAGTCTCTTCTACAGGTATTAGATGGGCAGAGCCAAAAGTTAGCTAAAGCACATGCTGTAAACACTGACCATCATGTGTCTCATTCGACATCAAGTCCAGGTACTGAAGAAACTGTTCTAAAGACAACCTCCAATTACCCACAACAAGGAGCTAAATTAAATACAAATACTAAATACAGCAGTCGCCAAACTCTCAGTCAGTCTAGTCATGGAAATCAAGAAGTTCAAACAATGCATCTGAACCCCCCACTGGTCAAAATCAACAACATAGTTAAAGACAGATTTCTTCTCATAGGATCATCAATAATCAAAGGAGTAAGAACAAGAGGGTTATATAAAACTGACGTAAAAACTCATAGAGGTGCTACTATTAACACTATTACAGAAAAAATATTGGAAATGGATATGTCACCATATCATACTGTAATTCTTCTCATTGGTGGCAATAATTACAGTAATGGCCAATCTTTGAAGGGCATTGAGGATGATTATGAAAGTTTGTTGTATGCCATCAGGTCCAAAAAACGCAGAGTGTAAAATAATCATCTCAGGTCTACCGCTAAGAAGGGATGCACTTATGACTCAACTAAATGACACCATAAGTATGTTGTGTGAAAATTTCCAAATACTCTTTGTTCCGCAATACTGGACCTTCTTCAAAGACAATCGAGTGAACCAACAATTGTACCAGCGAGATCAAATCCACTTGTCCAACAGAGGTACTGCCATGCTTCTTAGGAATATAGACCAGTACATAAGACTTATAAAAGGGGTTAGGCATGAGTCAGACAACTGCTTGTATTGTGGAGAGCACGGTCATGTAACACAGCGGTGTCTGCATGGAAAACAGATTCGCTGCCATCTTTGTAACGAACTAGGACATAAGCAAAAGTTGTGCACATACCAATAGGTAGAAGGCTATGATGTACAGGCCTGTGCAACACATATCCAGCAACAAAATGCTTTAGAATATGTGTATACTTTTCAATGTAATAATTATAATTCTATAAACAGGTTTCAGGCACTATCTGATTTGTGTACAAAGTGCAACTTGTTAACATGTAAACAACTGTGTGATACTGTTCAAGTTACTTCTCCCTCTGAGGCCCCCCAAGTGTCTAATATGTCAATGTCTTCTTGTATGTATGTAAATCAGTATTGTGCTGAACATTTTCATGTATCCACTACATGTGGTCATGGTACAACAGATGGATCTTGTATGTTATCTTCTTCATATGTTTATGTAAATAATCAAGGCAATGTAAAGAAATCTGTCAAGTCTAAAAACAATACATTGCATACTGCCTTGTCTGAAGATCAATCCTCTGATCAAAATTGTCATGTATTTGGCCTCCTCAAAAGAGGTCTGCAAGTAATCAACCTAAATATTCAACACATCATTCCTAAACTGAATGAGATAAAGTTAATATTACAGCAAACTAGATCAGTCAATATTCTAGGTCTATGTGAAACCTTTCTTTCCGATGATACTGATGATTTGGCTCTCCAAATACAGGGGTTCAACTTTGAAAGAAAAGATAGGGAATCCATGGGGGGTGGGGGTATTCTTCTCTATGTAGACAGTTCCATTAGTTATAACAGACGTGTTGATCTAGAGACTATTGGGGTAGAGAGTATCTGGATCGAAGTAACCCTTGCCCAATCAAAGCCAATACTCTTATGTTCGGTTTACAGGCCACCTAGTTCCACAGCTGATTGGATTGATAGATTTGAGGTTCAAATTCAAAAAGCATTACTTAAGGAAGATTTAGAAATTATCATTTTAGGTGATTTTAACATTGACTATATGAAAACTCCACCATTAACATGGATAAGTAGCTTTGAAACTTACAACTTTACTCAATTAATTAACACCCCAACTAGAGTAACGGATAAAAGTGCTACTATCATTGATCATATCTATACTAATAAACCTGAAAATGTAAGTGAAATTAAGGTACCAGTGTATGCACTGAGTGACCACTACCCAGTCTGTATAACTAGACATGTTCCGAAATCATCTAAAAATGGCCAACACATTGAAATTCAATACAGGGACTTCAAACAATTTGATGAGGAAATGTTCTTAAATGATTTAGTTTGCAAACCTTTCCAATCAGTCTGCACTATAGCTGATGTCAACACTGCCTTGGACAAATGGTATCAGATGTTCAATGCAGCCTTAGACAAGCATGCCCCAATTAAAACAAAAAGGGTTAAACACCAAATTACACCCAAGTGGATCACCCCTGAGATCAATGAGGCTAGGCACCTAAGAGATAATTTCCACAAGAAAAAAGACATCAAAAGCTATAGAAAGTGGAGAAATAAAACTAAGCACCTGATAGATAAGGCAAAAGAGAACTACTATAAACAGGCTATTAATGAAAGTAAGAGTACCAAAACATTGTGGAAGCATCTAAAAGAGCTGAACCCACGCAAGAACAGTTGTCTTCCCCCTAGACTTAAGCAAAATGATGATATAGCAACATCTGTACAAGACATTGTGGAAATGTTCAACAATTTCTTCATAAGCATCTCCAGTAAGAGTATTCAGAACCAGACTAATATCCCAATTGAACTTGATGCTCTTCTATTATTTATAAAAGCTAAAATTCCTGATGATAATTATTTTTCAATAGCTAATGTTAGTGAAGCTGATGTTTTTGATATGCTAATTAAGGTTAATATTAATAAATCCTCTGGATTGGATGGTATTGGTCCACGAATTCTTAAAATTGCCGCACCAGTAATAACAAAGTCACTAACGCATATCATAAATTTAAGTATAATGAGTGGTAATTTTCCAGAAACACTGAAATGTGCAAAGGTTACACCTGTCTTTAAGAAAGGAGAAAAGGAGGATCCAGGTAATTACAGACCAATATCAATTCTACCTGTATTGTCAAAACTATTTGAAAAACATGTAGCCATTCAGGTCTATAAATTTTTCGAAACATACTCTCTATTTCATAAAGCTCAATCAGGATTTAGAAAGTACCACTCATGCCAAACAGAACTTACCAAATTAATTGATCTTTGGCTGAAGGAAATGGATAATGGACATATGACTGGGATTGTTTTCCTTGACTTCAAGAAAGCCTTTGATCTTGTTGATCATGAAATTCTGCTGCAAAAGTTGAACTGTTACAGATTTGACAATCCTTCTTTAAACTGGTTTAGATCATACCTAAACCAAAGGTCTCAACAAGTAAGCATTGGTAATATTAGCTCTCAAACTCGCACTATTCATTCAGGAGTCCCTCAAGGCTCAGTTTTGGGCCCTCTCCTCTTCCTTATCTATATCAATGATCTACCATTAAATAATGAATCCACAAACACAGATTTGTTTGCAGATGATGCAACTTTGTATACATCTAGTTCTGATACTGAAGTTATCCAAATGAAATTAAACTCAGACCTTATCAGAGTCCAAAACTGGGCACAACAAAATAGGATGATAATTAATGAAGGTAAAGCAAAATGTATGATTTTAGGGACATCACAAAAGCTACACAAATCAGGGAACCCAAAACTGTCTCTTGCAATAAATAATCATCCATTAGAAAATGTCAAACATGAAAGGCTTGTAGGTGTGTCTGTAGATAATAATTTATTATGGAATGACCATATTGATAAGCTTTGTAAAACACTGTCATCCAAAATTGCCCTTCTCAGCAGAATCAAGAAATATTTACCTACGGAAACTCGCAGTCTATACTACAAGTCATATATTCTTCCAACAATGGATTATTGTTCTAATGTATGGGGAAACTGTGCCAAATCTGAGCTTGACAGGATTTATAAACTTCAGAAACGAGCAGCACGTGTAATTTTAGATGCATCTGTTGATCATCCCTCAAAAGCATTATTTACAGAACTCAAATGGTTCACAATATATGACAGGATAGATTTTCACAAGGCAGTTCTTTTATATAAATGTCTACATGGAACTGCACCAGAGTATCTTCAGGACTTATTCAGGCCTTTTTCAACACAATACCAGTTGAGATCAATATCACATGGAAACCTTCTAATACCAAAACCAAGAACAGAGCAATTTAAAAAGAGTTTTCAATACTCTGGTACACTTCTGTGGAATAAGCTTCCACTACATGTAAAATCTGCTGAAAATATTAGAGTATTTAAGAAAAGATATCATGAGCATGTATGTGTTTCTAACAGATAATGGAATTTAGTATTTTAACACTAAACATGTTAAAATAAACAGTAATTTATGCCATCTTCATATAATGTGCATTGTTATACTCTCCTTAAGAGGGCCTCAAGGGAGAATAGTCCTTGACTAATGAGTCACCCTCTATAAATAAAGCATTATTATTATTATTATTATTATAGTACGAATGCACTAATATGCTCTTTCATCTCAAACCTGTGAACCAGCTTTTCACAGGCATACATTTTTAATTAAAATATATGTAATAAAGTTTTTTGATCTTTTTTTATAAAAAATTTCACACAGATGTTTGTGTTTACAATTTAAGTGACACACAACATTTACTTAGATACATTCAAATTTAACCAAAGGAACAAAGTTTGTATAAGAAAAACAAAAGTACAAGGGAGACAAATCTTGCAAGGCATTATTTTAGCACTGACAGCCTTTCTGGATTAGAAACTTACAGCGATAAATAATGCCAGTTTCTTTGTTAGAAATTAATCAAAATTTGCATTTTTACTAACGATTGTTATGAATCAGATTTATACTGGTACATAACAGTTTTAATGAAAGGTTCACTGTACTGGTGCCTACAAGTTTTTGTGTAAGGTTAACTGTGCTAGACCTAATAGTTTGATGTAAGGTTCCTTGTACTGGTACCTAACAGTTTTCATGCAAGGTTCACTATACTGTTGCCCATAGTTTTCATGTATGGTTCACTGTATCTGTACCTAACAGTTTTCCTGCAAGGTTTACTGTACTGGTACCTAATAGGTTTTATGCAAGGTTCACTATACCAGTACCTAATTGTTTTCATTCAAGGTTTAATGTACTGGTACCTAATAGTTTTTATGCAAGGTTCACTGTACCAGTACCTAATTGTTTTCATGCAAGGTTCACTGTACTGGTACCTAACAGTTTTCATGTATGGTTCACTGTACCAGTACTTAATTGTTTCATGCAAGGTTCACTGTACCAGTGTCTAACAGTTTTCCTGCAAGGTTCACTGTACCAGTACCTAATAGTTTTTTATGCAAGGTTCACTGTACCAGTACCTAATTGTTTTCATGCAAGGTTCACTGTACTAGTACCTAACACTTTTCATGTAAGGTTTACTCTGCTGGTACTTAACAGCATTGTTGCGATATACCATCAAGCCATAAATCTGAAACATTCATACATGTTTGATTTAATGCTGACTTCCTTATGTATCATAGAATGGCATGACAACTGCTCACATAGCTGCAGCCAAGGGAAGTGTAGCTGTGGTCAGGGAACTGATGAAATTTAACAAGGTGGTGGTCACAGCAGCAAGAAATAAGGTATGAATTTGTCACTCTATAAGATAAAATCATTGACTTCTTCACTTACATTATTCCTCTTTTATATGTTTGATTTTAGTACCCGCAAGCTATTACTGTTGAAATGGATTTATAAAATAGTATACATGCATTGTATCTACCTACTATAACATTTCTCATTTACTTCACAACTGCATCATTAAATCTTATAAGTTGAGCAAGGTCAGATAAAATAAAGAAACAGAATCCTGATTTAAATATCAAGAAGGTTGTTTACTAGTGCTTATGTGAAATGTATGAAATGAGTTGAATATGTCAAAAGCTGTTTGCAACATTTGTATTATTCAATGAATGTCATCAATTTCAGACCAAATGAACATACTCTAATTATTCTCATGTCTGATAATGTTACAGAACTCCATAATGCTACTTATTATTACAATTATTTTGTAATATTGCTAAATAGTATGTCAAAGTGTGGTCAAATGATTTTTGTGATATGGAATCATGACTTGAATACAAGTGAGAATTATGTACTAAAACATAAAATTCCTTTCTATCACTGAAAAGCACTTTAAATCTTCAGTGACAAAATTGTAGCAGTTCTTTTGGGGTTTTCTTGTACAGTGAAGTCAGTTGAGGAGATTTATGTTTGATACTAATTAGATTTCTGTTATATTTTAAACTTTTTTCTTTAATTGTTTGGTATCCATTAAATTTGTATATCACTAAAGCTGTAAATGGACATAATGTACAAGCAATTTAGTTTTAGTAATAAGTTGTGTGTCGTTATACTTTTTTCATTAGCTAAGTAGAAATAAAAATACAAAATCTCTCCATTCATTTGTACTTGAAGTCATTTTCCAGTCTTTATGCCTCTACACTAGAAATCCCTGTGAGTCTCCACTCATTTGTACTTCAGGTCCTTTCAATTTTTCACTCCTCTACACTAGAAATCCATAAAAGTCTCCATTCATTTGCACTTGAGGTCCTTTCAATTTTTTACTCCTCTACACTAGAAATTCCTGCAAGTCTCCATTAATTTGTACTCGAGGTCCTTTCAAGTCTTCTCTCCTCTACACTAGAAATTCCTGCAAGTCTCCATTCATTTGTACTTGAAGTCATTTCAAGTCTTCATTCCTCTACACTAGAACTAAAGCCTAGCAGGTTACTCAGCAAATTATCTTTTGTATGGAAATTTTGCAGACCAATGAGTCCACAGCTTTACATCTGGCAGCTGAGGGAGGTCACAAGGAGGTAGTTGAGGCATTACTGGAAGCTGGAGCCTCACCTAAGGAGGAAAATGGAGTGAGTAAATATATGCTAAAATGTTTGGCTCCAGTATGACGAACACATCCAGAATTAGGATATATGATAAATTAATCAATTCAGATTTGAATTGTGCCAGTCAGCTGTCTATATGCTACACTTATTTTGAAAGCTAAAGTCATGTTGGTGAAATCTAATTTACAACCATAATTAGATTAGCTTGTCATAACCATTAAAATGGTGTAATGTCTCATATATCAGCTATTAATTACAAACATTCAGTAACTAATGTAATAAGAGGTAAAGCCATTAAGGACTAGCAGTAACTAATGTAATTAGGTGAATTCTTTAAGGACTGGCAGTGACTAATACAATCAGAGGTAAAGTCATTAAGGACTAGGAGTGACTAAAGTAATTAGGTGAATTCGTTAAGGACTGGCAGTGACTAATACAATCAGAGGTAAAGTCATTAAGGACTAGGAGTGACTAAAGTAATTAGGTGAATTCGTTAAGGACTGGCAGTGACTAATACAATCAGAGGTAAAGTCATTAAGGACTAGCAGTGACTAAAGTAATTAGGTGAATTCGTTAAGGACTGGCAGTGACTAATGCAATCAGAGGTAAAGTCATTAAGGACTAGCAGTGACTAAAGTAATTAGGTGAATTCGTTAAGGACTGGCAGTGACTAATGCAATCAGAGGTAAAGTCATTAAGGACTAGCAGTGACTAAAGTAATTAGGCAAATTCATTAAGGACTGGCAGTGACTAATGCAATCAGAGGTAAAGTCATTAAGGACTAGCAGTGACTAATGCAATCAGGTAAATTCATTAAGAAGCCTGTGAGGAATACCTTAAGAGATATTGTCAAATGTATGAAAGTGGATTTTAGAGTCCTTTTATCAATAAAAATTGCATGTTAAAAACTGTATTAAACAAATAAATAACTAAATATTGTAAACCATAAAGAAAGCTTTATTGTTCAATTTCGCTTCATTGTACTCACCTTGCAAGTGAGGGAATTTTATAAACTTTCAGCTAACTGTTTTGATATCTCATGCAACCATGAAAATATAACTTGTTTTGCCCCCGGAATATTTTGAATTTTCAGTTGTTTTCTTTAAGCCTTGCCCACAGTCATTTGTATGGGAAAGTCATTTCATATATTGGAATAATATTAGATTTTTTTTTAGATTCATTTTTTCAAATGAAAATATTTGCACCTCAAACTTTGAGCCAAATCCAGTCAGTACTTTCTGAATTTTAAAACATCAAAATTACTATATCATTGATACAGTATTTGGGACAAGTTGTAAGTTTATGACAATTTCTACATGCCTCACAAGTTAGTACTATTTAATACTGTACAATGACTTATATGAAGTAATGGCTGGTATCTCTTCTATTGGTAATTTGGTATGAGGGTTCTAATTAGTGTATTGATGGTGGAACTATTATGGTAGTAAGCTATGAATGATCCCTAAACATGAAACATAACAGCATGCCAAAGTTTCTTGGTTTATATTATTGTCATCAGACCATGAAAATACTAGATCCTTCAAGACAACTTTGTGAAAATAATTACATTTTTGCTAAAAGTCAAGGCCACTGACATTGATTTTAGTTTATTCTGGCTATACCGGAATGCCTGTTGACTGTCAACCATCAGCAGTCCATCCCTTATAACAAAATTTGATTTATCAATACTCCATCAAAACTACTTGCAAGATCACCCTGAAACTTTATGCACACATGCACCTCAAGGTCTAGCTGATCCTGGATAAAAATGGTCACCCCAAGTCTAGCTGGTCTTAGATAATAATGGTCACCCCAAGGTCTAGCTGGTCTTAGATGGAAATGGTCACCCCAAGGTCTAGCTGGTCTTAGATGGAAATGGTCACCCCAAGGTCTAGCTGGTCTTAGATGGAAATGGTCACCCCAAGGTCTAGCTGGTCTTAGATGGAAGTGGTCACCCCAAGGTCTAGCTGGTCTTAGATAAAAATGGTCACCCCAAGGTCTAGCTGGTCTTAGATGGAAATGGTCACCCCAAGGTCTAGATGGTCTTAGATGAAAATGGTCACTCCAAGGTCTGGCTGGTGCCATTTAGACATCCAATATTGTCACTGCAGTTGCATTATTTACAATTATGTTACTGTTTTTCTGTTCACAATGGACGGTCATGTTGACTTGTGGTTTTCAACAAGAGACTTTTTATATCTAGGTATTCCTAATTAAACATCCTGTTATCGCTAATGGAAATTCATCTTGATATCAGGTTTTCTTATGGCATCTGGTTACTTCTAAATGAAACTAATGCTGATCTGACATCCAGTATGGACATGATGGAGGTCATCTTTTTATTGCTACTGGCATCCAGTATGGACATGATGGTGGTCATCTTGTTATTGCTACTGACACCCAGTATGGACATCATGGTGGTCATTTTGTTATTGCTACTGACATCCAGTATGGACATGATGATGGTCATCTTGTTATTGCTACTCCTTCTCAGTGGATGGTCATATTGGCTAGAGCTTTTCACCAAAAGACTTTTTATGATGCCTAATTGGTCCTAAATAAAAATACTATTGATCTTACATTTAACACAATGGAGACTGTCTTAAAAATCTTTTAATTGCTGATGAATATGAGAGATTATTTTATTACCTAGCAGCTAGAAAGTCTTATCTTGGATTCCTGGAGATTTTCTTTGGCCGATACCATATCAGTCACTTTGAAGGGGCTTCCAGCCTGTGTTATTACACTCTCTCATTTTCAGGAGGGTATGACGGTAATCCACTTAGTTGCCAAACATGGTTATGTTCATCTGCTGGAGAGTCTAAAAGGCAAGGTGTCTCTTAGAAGTACAAGTAGAAAGGTAATACAGGAGAGAGAGAGAGAGAGAGAGAGAGAGAGAGAGAGAGTGAGAGTGAGAGTTTGTTTTCTCAGAAGGTAATAATAAATAATATTATGTATATTGCTAAGTATTTATTCTGAATCTTTTATTTTTTAACATTGTATTTAATAGCTTTACTGTATAATAAGTTTATTATCTAATATAAAAAAATGAATTAAAAAGCAAATCAAGAATTTTAAATTATGCCAATATTCCATGTCACTCTGTTGATATTAGATGAATGTTACCACTTTTTGCTGATTTAGTAAATATTATCTTCTACTGGCGAGCAAAATATTCTTTATATTTCAGACAGGTTTAACAGCCCTACATGTAGCTGCCCATTATGGACAGGTGGAATTTGTGCGAGAAATGCTAACCAAAGTCCCTGCCACTATCAAGAGTGAACCCTCTGGGGGAGGTGACTTGGGTCTCAAAGATATGGGAGCAGAGGTAATACAAAATACAGTACCCTCTCATTCTAATGAAAACCATGAAGCATGCAAGTACTCCCCATTAGTATGCAAGTACTCCCCATTACTATGTTCTAATGGAACACCATGGAGTGTGCAAGTATTCCCTGTTACTATGTTCTAATGAGACACCATGGAGCATACAAGTACTCCCCATTACTATGTTCTAATGAGACACTATGAAGTATGCAAGTACTCCCCCATTACTATGTTCTAATGAGACACAATGGAGTATACAAGTACTCCCCATTACTATGTTCTAATGAGATGCCATGGAGTATGCAAGTACTCCCCATTACTATGTTCTAATGGAACACCATGGAGTATGCAAGTACTCCCCATTACTATGTTCTAATGGAACACCATGGAGTATGCAAGTACTCCCCATTACTATGTTCTAATGGAACACCATGGAGTATGCAAGTACTCCCCATTACTATGTTCCAATGGAACACCATGGAGTATGCAAGTACTCCCCATTACTCTGTTCTAATGAGACACCATGGAGTATGCAAGTACTCCCCGCTACTATGTTCCAATGGAACACCATGGAGTATGCAAGTACTCCCCATTACTCTGTTCTAATGAGACACCATGGAGCATGCAAGTACTCCCCATTACTCTGTTCCAATGGAACACCATGGAGTATGCAAGTACTCCCCATTACTATGTTCTAATGGAACACCATGGAGTATGCAAGTACTCCCCACTACTATATTCTAATGGAACACCATGGAGTATGCAAGTACTCCCCATTACTATGTTCTAATGGAACACCATGGAGTATGCAAGTACTCCCCATTACTATGTTCTAATGGAACACCATGGAGTATGCAAGTACTCCCCATTACTATGTTCTAATGGAACACCATGGAGTATGCAAGTACTCCCCATTACTATGTTCTAATGGAACACCATGGAGTATGCAAGTACTCCCCATTACTATGTTCTAATGAGACACCATGGAGTATGCAAGTACTCCCCCATTACTATGTTCAAATGGAACACCATGGAGTGTGCAAGTATTCCCCTTTACTATGTTCTAATGAGACACCATGGAGTATACAAGTACTCCCCATTAATATGTTCTAATGAGACACCATGGAGTATGCAAGTACTCCCCCATTACTATGTTCTAATGAGACACAATAGAGTATACAAGTACTTCCCATTACTATGTTCTAATGAGACACCATGGAGTATGCAAGTACTTGACCCTTACTATGTTCTAATGAGACACCATGAAGTATGCAAGTACTCCCCATTACTATGTTCCAATGGAACACCATGGAGTATGCAAGTACTCCCCATTACTATGCTCTAATGAGACACCATGGAGTATACAAGTACTCCCCATTACTATGTTCTAATGAGACACCATGAAGTATGCATGTACTCCCCATTACTATGTTCCAATGGAACACCATGGAGTATGCAAGTACTCCCCATTACTATGCTCTAATGAGACACCATGGAGTATACAAGTACTCCCCATTACTATGTTCTAATGAGACACCATGAAGTATGCAAGTACTCCCCATTACTATGTTCCAATGGAACACCATGGAGTATGCAAGTACTCCCCATTACTATGTTCTAATGAGACACCATGGAGTATACAAGTACTCCCCATTACTATGTTCTAATGAGACACCATGAAGTATGCAAGTACTCCCCATTACTATGTTCCAATGGAACACCATGGAGTATGCAAGTACTCCCCATTACTGTGCTCTAATGAGACACCATGGAGTATACAAGTATGTCCCCATTGCTATGTTCTAATGAGACACCATGGAGTATGCAAGTACTCCCCCATTACTATGTTCTAATGAGACACAATGGAGTATACAAGTACTCCCCATTACTATGTTTTAATGAAAGCATACAAGTACTCCCCCATTACTATGTTCTAATGAGACACCATGGAGTATGCAAGTACTCCCCATTACTATGTTCTAATGAGATGCCATGGAGTATGCAAGTACTCCCCCATTACTATGTTCTAATGAGACACCATTGAGTATACAAGTACTCCCGATTATTATGTTCTAATGGAACACCATGGAGTATGTAATGACCTCATGCCCTAATATTTTCAAGGTTATTTATTTTGAAAATCAGCTGATTTGTAATATAATTGTTGGGGCAGTGCATTACTAGTTCCATGTAAAACACAATTTGCCTTTATATATATATATATATATATATATATATATATATATATATTCAAAAGGTTAAAAAGTCAATGAACACTTTGTAATTTCCATGAATATATAAAATAAATGAATCCTGTCAAATTGTAACTTAATGCAACTAAAAGTGAGTCCACAGACTGATATTAAAATCAGAATGAATAATTATTTACCAGGTCCTTAATACATAGACTGTCACCTGACCCCCTATGTTACAACAAAGTGTCCAGGATGTGGGTCAGTCAAAATGGAAAATTCCATCAAATTCATAAACAAGATTAGGCTTTGAATATAAATGCAAGTAAACCGCTTATTTACTACTATAATGATGGAAAAACTCAGGAAGAGGTTATATGACAATAGTCAAGCACGTCAAAACTCAGTCACAAACAATGGTCAAGTACACAAATATCAGGGCTTAGGAAAACCACTTGTCCACTTTTTATGTCCAGTTAAAAACAGTCTTGACCAAGTACAGTAATACCTTGAACATTTGCGAGGTTAGGTTCCAGAACCAGTCGCATATCAGGAGGAATTACGAATGTTTGTTACAAGTCACTAAAAATGCTAATAAATGCTTATTTCTAGGGTTTAAACCCTAAATATGACCCAAATCTTGCCCCCAAAGCACTTTAATTTCATGTAAAAGTTAGCTTAATACAATACCCTTAAAAAGAGAAATAAATGGTTGACGTAAAAATAGAGTACAGTATCGCCTAATGGGTATTTGCCACACTAGTGCATTTACAGTATGGTACATGTATACTAATATTACCCCTATACTAATTCATTGGCTGCCATTTTCTTTTGCACTCACAGTAAGGTAAAACCAAGTAATGAATGGGACTGTAAACTTAATGACTGACATTTTCTTTGTCATTGTCAGGAAGGTAAACTAGGTAAACTTCATATGTCACAGAAGTCATATAACGAATGTACAATTCAATAAAATAAAGAAAACATGTACGTAGAGGGTACCAATGAAAATTTCGCGAATCTGTGAATTTGTGAATCCAGAAACGTGAATGCACGAGGTATTACTGTACAAGTTTACTCTGTACTCATCCCTGAGGTGAGTAAATGCAGATTTGTTTTACCTTTAAAAAGTGCTAAATTCCTTTAACAAGTGCTAATTTCCTTTAACAAGTGCTAATTTCCTTTAACAAGTGCTAAACTCCTTTAACAAGTGCTAAACTCCCTTAACAAGTGCTAAACTCCTTTAACAAGTGCTAATGTCATTTAACAAGTGCTAAACTCCTTTAACAAGTGCTAAACTCCTTTAACAAGTACTAAACTCTCATAACAAGTGCTAAACTCCCATAACAAGTACTAAACTCCCATAACAAGTGCTAAACTTCAACATTGCATGTTTAGCATGCATGCATCACTTATAAAGTACCTATATCTAATCTTGTTGCCAGTATAGAATGTTGCATTGGGAATGACTTCTTTTTTATACAGGTACCTCATTTAAGCTTGTTACTGATCCCACAATTTTATAATGGTGTTTGCATTTACAGTGACAATTATTTTGATGTGGAGAAAGACTTACTTTCCTGGAGCTATACACTCCCTTTCCATGATCTATACACTCCCTTTCCATGAGCTATACACTCCTTTCCATGATCTATACACCCTTTCCATGAGCTAAACACTCCCTTTCCATGATCTATACACCCTTTCCTTGAGCTATACAATCCCTTTCCATAATACACCCTTTCCATGAGCTAAACACTCCCTTTCCATGAACTATACACCCTTTCTATGAGCTGTACACTCCCTTTCCATGATCTATACACTCCCTATACACTCCCTTTCCATGAGCTATACACTCCCTTTCCATGAGCTATACACATCTATATGAGTCAGACCATTACAAAGTTAAGAGACAGAGAATGTCAACATTTGTTTTGTTTTTCACCAGATCAGGCATGTTGCCAAGTGTTGCTGCAGGTCCCCCGAATTTTCTGAACTGAAGTTTTATTTCGATATATTATCATTCCAAAGGAAAGAATTTATAAATATATAAATACTTTTGCAATCAATGTGAGCAATTTCAGAGTCTCAGCCAAAGTCGACCAAATTTCACACAATGTACACTGTTGTAATCTAATAATAATAACACTTGGCAATATTTCAACCATCAATAGAGTATTTGCTCTTTTGATTTTAATATTTTTCCTGCAAGTTTTTGAAGACAGGAATTTTTTTTTATATCAGTGCCCTCAAAATATTGCTTATGTTGCTATTATTGATATGTAACAGTCACTATGACATCAATACATTTATTATGATTTTGTAATAGCCCTAGACATGATGGCAGTTCAAATGCCACTATTTGCATCCGAGGCATGTTTTGCCATGCAATGGTAAAATTGAGTACATTATGATTGGGCATAAGAAGTGATTAGCAATGAGAGTGGTCACATGAAATCTCATCCTCACCTCCGACTCAAAATAATCTGCCTGTTTGATTTTTTACAGCATGTTATGAAATCAGTAAGTCTAATTTGAAGCAATATTGGTTGATAAACTATAGGGAAAAATATTTATTTCATTCCACATCCTTTAGTTTTCTCATGTCATAAACTAGAAATTTGAAGAAATATGATGCCTTTGTGACAAAGAAAGTCAAAGGGTTTGACAAAACATTTATAAAGTCACTCAAACATTACATACAACTGAAAATATATTACAGACAACAAGTTAGTCACTGTTCAACTAAACACAAAAATATCTACATAAAAAATGGCCTCCTGGGGAGACTTAGTTTGCCCATAAGGCATTTTATCCTTGATTCTTTAAAGAAACGTTCAGTGTTTGCACGACCTGTTATCCCATTTCAGTATGGACTGACACCACTTCATCTGGCTGCTCAGTCAGGCCATGAGGGGCTTGTCCGTCTCCTTCTAAACTGTCCAGGGGTACAGGCAGATGCAGCAACAGTTGTGCAGGTAACAAGGAAGTAATTAACACTGAAGGTACAAAGGAAGTAATTAACACCTTCATGTCAGAGTATGCTTTATGTGGGTAGAAAAGAAGTAATGAACAAACCTCATG
This sequence comes from Sinohyriopsis cumingii, assembly GCA_028554795.2. NCBI lineage: Eukaryota > Metazoa > Mollusca > Bivalvia > Unionida > Unionidae > Sinohyriopsis > Sinohyriopsis cumingii. Next base: position 156,943,502 of record CM068824.1, read on the forward strand.
TCAGAGTATGCATTATGCAGGTGAAAAGGAAGTAATGAACAACCATTATGTCAGAGTAGGCTTTGTGCAGGTGCATGCAAGGAAGTAATAAACACCCTCATATCAGAGTTTGCATTATGCAGGTGACAAGGAATTAATGAACAACTTCATGTCAGAGTATGCTTTATTCTTAGATTTTTCACAACATGAATAATAACAAAGATTGAAAACATTTTGAAACAAATTTCTCACTATAACACACATTCAGCTGCACAATATTTCTAAAGATATTGATAAGAAACCTCACAAAACTCAAAGTTTCTTTTGTTTGGAATTTATGCACATTTTGTTATAGCCGTATTTTAACATAGATTATGTTTGTCAGGATGTACAAATGACCTCATAATATCCATGTTTTTACTAATTGTAATTTACTATAGATGTTACATTTTGGGTTTTAATTTATGAATTTCTCTCTAGTTTTATATGTAATGTAAAATAAATAAATGGACCTGTTGATTATACTTGTATTTTAATCCATACAATTTAATGAATTTTAAAAACATCTCCATTTCTTTCATGATATTCCTATTTAAGCAGATGTGTATTGAAGTTTTGGAAGTAGGAATTTAGAATCACTTATTACTGTATTAAATATCCAACAGGGTTCAATACCCCTACACTTGGCTGCTCAGAGTGGTCACACTGCTGTGGTCAGTCTCCTTTTGAGTAGGTCCACAGCAATGATCCACATCAAGGACAAGCGTGGACGGACAGCTCTACAACTGGCTGCAGCCAATGGTCATTTAGACATGGTGGCATTGCTAATTGGTCAGGGCGCTGATATTAACTCTTGTGATAAGGTAGGTAACTCTGGATATCATGCAATTTATTGTTATATATAGTTGTGACCCCTTACAATCTGTGTACATTAATTGATTTCCATTTAATATGGCTTCATAGATCAGGTTCATCAACAATTAAGTCTTTGTATCATTTTTAACTTGTATTTAGTGGTTTTAAAATGATATATCATATATACTTGCTTACAAGTGGAGTCCAGCTGTAAACTTCCTAGATCCAGATCTGCCAGAACATCATGTGCTGGCAGATTTAGGTCTGTGCAGTTTCTTTTAAGAGTAATCACTAGAACAAATAATATAAACCTTGATCTACAGGTGTATGATGCTGCAACAGATCAGGATCTTGTTCGCCATTTGACTTGACTTATATGCTAGTGTAGGGTATCTTATCTTGTTAATCTACATAACAAGATGTTAATGGAATTCAAAATGATAAATATCTGCAATATATTCCGTTTTATGAATCTAGTGTACAGAAAGCTTTAGCTTTGTTCACATTGAATGCTGTAGCATCAGATTGGAAACTTTCCCAGCATGCATAATTTCCTTGTGATCCCTACCCGATATTGAATATTGAGATTTGTAAATCAATACATCTGATTTCAGAATGGCTGGACTGCCCTCCACTTTTCAGCCAAGGCTGGTTACCTCAATGTGGTGAAATTATTGGTTGAGTCTGGTGCATCACCAAAGTTTGAAACCAAAGATGGCAAGGTCCCAATTTGTTATGCTGCAGCAGCCAATCATTCCAATGTTCTCAGCTATTTAATGAGGAAAGATCACAACACACAACACTTGATGGATGATAAAAAGGTAAATTTAAACATCAATGAATAGTTTTCTTTTCAGTTTTGAAAAATACTATTTCATACAACATTAGGCCATTCTCCATTGATTTTTAACTTGAGTATTTATGCGATTCAAGCTGTTTTATAAAATCAGATGTCTAGAACAAAATCCTTCTCATAAGTAATTTGTCTATAGATTTTATATTTGGAGAATTATTTTACATTAACTGCCATACACAGCTGAATAGCCTAAAATATCTGATTTTGTTAAAACTTGAGAGAATTTTTGTTCTCAGACAATTCCTTCAATTTTAATTTTTTTTCTTTTGTTGTGATAATTGTTTGAAGTAAATGATGTTTGGCTCTGGGTCAACTTCTATTAATAATGTTCATGGTCATTGACCTGGTTTGGTATGCCCTACTTAAATTCCACAGCCATTGCAAGTTGATATCCACTTCGTTTTGGACAATCACCATGTCTCAAAATGCCACAGCCAAGAAATTCCTGCCTTTATCTCTACCTCACTGATAAGGAGAGTTGAAAACAATAATGGAATATATTGACAATATAAGATGGTAAATCTGAAGCCAGAACTTTAATCATTTTACTATTTACTTATCATGGTTTATATTTTGCCCAACTGTAACACATTCTTAAATTATAGCTAAAAATGAGGTGGGTGAACAGGTCATACAGTCTCTGTAGCAGTGGCATTGTAGGCAGTGACATTATAGGCAGTGGCTTTGTAGGCAGTGACATTATAGGCAGTGGCATTGTAGGTGGTGGCATTATAGGCAGTGGCATTGTAGGCAGTGGCATTGTAGGTGGTGGCATTATAGGCAGTGGCATTGTAGGCAGTGGCATTGTAGGTGGTGGCATTATAGGCAGTGGCATTGTAGGCAGTGGCATTGTAGGTGGTGGCATTATAGGCAGTGGCATTGTAGGCAGTGGCATTGTAAGTGGTGGCATTATAGGCAGTGGCATTGTAGGCAGTGACATTATAGGCAGTGGCATTGTAAGTGGTGGCATTGTAGGCAGTGGCATTGTAAGTGGTGGCATTGTAGGCAGTGACATTGTAAGTGGTGGCATTGTAGGTGGTGGCCTTATAGGCAGTGGCATTGTAAGTGGTGGCATTGTAGGCAGTGACATTGTAAGTGGTGGCATTGTAGGCAGTGACATTGTAAGTGGTGGCATTGTAGGCAGTGATATTGTAAGTGGTGGCATTGTAGGCAGTGACATTATAGGTTGTGGCATTGTAAATGTTGGCATTATAGGCAGTGGCATTGTAAGTGGTGGCATTGTAAGCAGTGGCATTGTAGGTGGTGGAATTGTACGCAGTGGCATTGTAGGTGGTGGCATTGTAGGCAGCTGCATTGTAGGTGGTGGAATTATTTCCCTATTTCACTGTATTTACATTTTATTGCAAACCAGTTTTGACATTTGTAACACAATCTGTTTCAATTGATCGATTGGTTTAGATGGCAGTTGGACTGGACTATCTGTTTACATTGATAGATTGGTTTAGATGTCGTTGGATTGGACTGTCTGTTTACATTGACCTATTAGATTAGATGGCAGTTGGATTGGGCTGTCTGTTTACATTGATCAATTGGTTTATATGGCAGTTGGATTGGACTATCTGTTTACATTGACCTGTTAGATTAGATGGCATTTGGATTGGACTCTGTTTACATTTATTGATTGGTTTCGATGGCAGTTGGATTGTGGACTGTCTGTTTACATTGATTGGTTTAGATGGCATTTGGATTGGACTGTCTATTTACATTGATTGGTTTAGATGGCATTTGGATTGGACTGTCTGTTTACATTGATTGGTTTAGATGGCAGTTGGATTGGACTGTCTATTTACATTAATTGATTTATTAGACGGCTGTTGGATTTGACTATCTGTTTAACGTTAACCAATTTGTTTGGTTAAATTGATCTCTTAGTTTAGATGGCAGTTGGATTGGATTGTTTTGCCTTTTTGATGCTGTTTTATCAATGTATTTTCAAATGTAAAAAGTAAAAATTGGGAAAAGCATTATTTTTAAATAATCACTTTAGTTATAAATAATGTGCAAAGAAACTTCATGGTACAAAATATAGTATAAAAAATAATTATGATTTTTACAAACTGTTGTACAAAGGATCATTGTGGGATAAATTAGTCAGTATGGTGATATTGGCAAGAATTATGATCAGCCTTCTAAAAATTGTAAATCCATATTAAATCTCAGCTTACTAAAGGTTGTAAATCCATATTAAATCTCAGCTTACTAAAGGTTGTAAATCCATATTAAATCTCAGCTTACTAAAGGTTGTAAATCTATATTAAAACTAAAGTAGTTTTTTTATATTATAATCGACCAGATGTTGCATTGTTTTCACAAACTTAAAATCTAACTTATTTCTTCATAGAGAGTGTAGAAATCATCGATGAAACATTTATAAAAACGTTTGTAAAGCATTTATTCAAATCTCATAATAGTTAATTTCAAAACAGGCATATAAGAAATCTATACATTGAATCTTTCCAAACGGTTTTATGTATAGTCATACATTTTTGGAACTTAAGCTTTAAAATATACGTGTGATAGTTGCTTTTTTTATTTCACTCTGTTGAACATCTTTAATCTGATTCACCAAGATAAATCAAAGGTCAAGGACGTTTAGATGGATATTGTGTTCCTTTAAATAATTAAATGGTTTACTTCCGTTACTTATCGAGAAATGATAAAAATTCAGATTCAGCAATCAAAAGGTGTAACTTCAATATGGTTACTTGTTTGAGAATCAATAACAATTCAAATTCACTGACCAAATGTTGCACTTCAAATACAGTTATTCATTGGAAAATCAATTAAAAATGGAATTCAATAATTTAATGGTGTACTTCGAATATGGTTACCTATTGGAGAATAAATAAAAACTTGAATTGACTGAACAAATGGCATACTTCAAAAATATGTTTACTTATTGGAGAAACAATAAAAACAAAAATTTAATGAGATCACTGTACCATGAAATTGAAATTTCTCCTTTGTTAGACGAACACTTGAAGTCTATTGTGAATTGTTATTTTCTGCAAAAAGAGAGCAGCAGAGATGACTTATGAAAACAAACTCCACTTTAGCTGTAATATAAGTTTATGAGGAAAACATACTTTGGATCATAATCTGATTAAATTAAAGCTACATCATATAGTGTGACCCCACTATAATATGATGGTTGGGGTCCATGAAACTCAACCTTGTTATGTACCGAACCATATTATAATCACCCAGATCAGTTAGCAGATGAAAATAATGGAAGTATCAGAAAAATGGCCCAAAGGGAGGGTGTAATAAAAGCAGGTGCAAAAAATACATGCTTTTTGATCAATGAAGACAAAACTAGTCTGAAATACGCATATATTGACAACTTACATGCATGCAGTACAATCCATAATGCGTTAAGTACTATAGAATATGACCAACTCTATGAATTCAAGTATAGGTCACATGTTATAAAATGTATGAATCAGTCACATCCCATTAGAAAATGCAACATAAAATGGCAGTCCTCATCTGATCTATATCCCACTTATAAAAATGGTACTTATACTTACAGCTGCCTCGTTTGGCATTCAGCATTAAGATTTAAGATGTTAGTATTAGGACTGGCTGGCCTGGTGTCAGGATAATGTGGCTGGGTGGGACATCATGTTACATGTCTACAGCATTATGCCTCAGTGCTAAACATCACTTTAAACTGCCACACTGCAGACATCGTAGCTATATGACTGAACATTTTTTAAAGCAATGTTAAAATTCAAATCACACCCACACACCCACTGATCTAAAGCCCATTGTCAACAAGTATGTGTCACTAAACAATTCACTACAATATTGTCACCAGTAGTAAGTGGCAATAATTATTTACATGCAACATGTACATGTACTTAAATTGGCCTAGTGTTTGGTCAGCTGGAGACAGCAATCATCTTGCCAAGGTTACCTGTCAATGAAGTTAATCATAGGGAAATAAAATCATGTGAACAAATTAAAACATTTATGAAGCAACTTTGCGATATGTCCCACCTTCAGTCAACGTGACAGCCACATATTTATCGTAAGATTGGAAATTTAATTTTGTGTTTTATGCAGTCATTGGTAGTGATCATAAGCATAAACCTGAAGAAAGGAAACATTTCAAGGCACAATAACAATCCATCAGATTTCATTGCTTTTTTAAGTTTGGTGCTGACTTCCTTTGATGAAAGATGCTTTGTTTTTATTGAAGATTGTAGTCAGCTTGCTTTGATTAAGGGTGTATGTATTATTGAAGTGACCGCTAATGAGCGACTTTGGAGGACAAAACAAATGCCAGTTTGTTATTGTGGCAGCAATACTATTAAAAAATATAAGATTGATTGGGACTGATTTTCAAATCATTTGCTTAATACTTAGAATGACTGATACTTCAATGATAACCAGTTATCTTAGACATTTCAGCAAAACTATTTTTCTGGACACATTTTAAAAGAAAGAAGGAATTAGCTTTTGTTTGGTCAATTGTAGCCATTCCTGTTCCAGCCTTTAAAGGTTCTACGATTGTAGATAGTCCGGTAGCATGACTATTTGAGAGTAACGCAGCATACTGTATGCAGGCAAGATGTCAGCGTAAATGGATTATGATATAACAAAGAACTGTTCAGATGGTTTGTCAATATGAACAAAGGATTTGTTTATGTAACAATAGATGGAGTCCAGTGCATTTTATATCCAAATCTGCGGTTTCCTTTCACATGCCTTTGAATTTCTCCACTCCAAACCCAAAATATATATACAAGTTTAAACAGCTAACAATGTTGTCGCAGAAAATAATAATGGTGTAATTTTTTGCCAATAAGGAAACAAAATTGCAATTTGCAACATAGGTGAGGCCCATTGTTATCCATGAATAAACTTTTCACACGTTACTCTTCATACTTTTATGATTAGAAGCAATAAAAGATTTTCATGTACGAGAAAAATACAGGTATATAAGATTTCAGGAGCCACGCCACAACCGTCTTGCTTAGAATTCATTCGCAATCTCTTCTTCACAATTATAATAACTTTTTATGCATTATTTTTTGTACTTCTAAGATGGAAAAAAAACTGTTTCATGTAGTAGATGAATACAAGCATACGAAATATCGGTAGCCATGCCACGATTGCGTTATATCCGAATTCTTGTTTTAAGTGAGTGTGCTATATTAGGGTCAAACTTGTATTAGGTCTGTAGAGATCTGATGAATCACTCTGAAATAGGTCTGTAGAGATCTGATAAATCACACTGAAACAGACCTGTAGAGATCTGATAAATTGCATTGAAACAGACCTGTAGAGATCTAATAAACCGCATTGAAACATTCCTGTTGAGATCTGATAAATCACACTGAAATAGGTCTGTAGAGATCTGATAAATCACGCTGAAACAGACCTGTAGAGATCTGATAAATCACTCTGAAATAGGTCTGTAGAGATCTGATAAATCGCTTTGAAACAGACCTGTAGAGATCTGATAAATCGCTTTGAAACAGACCTGTAGAGATCTGATAAATCACTCTGAAACAGACCTGTAGAGATCTGATAAATCGCATTGAAACAGACCTGTAGAGATCTGATAAATCACACTGAAATAGGTCTGTAGAGATCTGATAAATCACACTGAAACAGACCTGTAGAGATCTGATAAATCACACTGAAACAGACCTGTAGAGATCTGATAAATTGCATTGAATCATTCCTGTTGAGATCTGATAAATCACACTGAAATTGGTCTGTAGAGATCTGATAAATCACACTGAAACAGACCTGTAGAGATCTGATAAATCACTCTGAAATAGGACTGTAGAGATCTGATAAATCACTCTGAAATAGGTCTGTAGAGATCTGATAAATCACTTTGAAACAGACCTGTAGAGATCTGATAAATCACACTGAAACAGACCTGTAGAGACCTGATAAATCGCATTGAAATAGACCTGTAGAGATCTGATAAATCACTCTGAAATAGGTCTGTAGAGATCTGATGAATCACATTGAAACATTCCTGTTGAGATCTGATAAATCACTCTGAAATAGTTCTGTAGAGATCTGATAAATCACACTGAAATTGGTCCGTAGAGATCTGATAAATCACACTGAAACAGACATGTAGAGATCTCATATATTGCATTGAAACAGACCTGTAGAGATCTGATAAATCACACTGAAATTGGTCTGTTGAGATCTGATAAATCACACTGAAACAGACCTGTAGAGATCTGATAAATCGCATTGAAAAGACCTGTACAGATCTGATAAATTGCATTGAAATTGGCCTGTAGAGATATGATAAATCACACTGAAACAGACCTGTAGAGATCTGATAAATCGCATTGAAACATTCCTGTTGAGATCTGATAAATCACACTGAAATAGGTTTGTAGAGATCTGATAAATCACACTGAAACAGACCTGTAGAAATCTGATAAATCACTCTGAAATAGGTCTGTAGAGATCTGATAAATCACACTGAAATAGACATGTAGAGATCTGATAAATCACACTGAAACAGACCTGTAGAGACCTGATAAATTGCATTGAAACAGACCTGTAGAGATCTGATAAATCACACTGAAATTGGTCTGTAGAGATTTGTTAAATCACACTGAAACAGACCTGTAGAGATCTGATAAATCACTCTGAAATAGGTCTGTAGAGATCTGATGAATCACACTGAAACAGACCTGTAGAGATCTGATAAATCGCATTGAAACAGACCTGAAGAGATCTGATAAATCACACTAAAATTGGTCTGTAGAATCTGATAAATCACATTGAAACATTTCTGTTGAGATCTAATAAATCACTCTGAAATAAGTCTGTAGAGATCTGATAAATCACTCTGAAATAGGTCTTTAGAGATCTGACAAATCGCATTGAAACAGACCTGTAGAGATCTGATAAATCACACTGAAATTGGTCTGTAGAGATCTGACAAATCACACTGAAACAGACCTGTAGAGATCTGATAAATTACACTGAAATAGGCCTTCAGAGATCTGATAAATCACAATGAAACAGACCTGTAGAGATCTGATAAATCACACTGAAATAGATCTGTAGAGATCTGATAAATCTCTCTGAAATAGGTCTGTAGAGATCTGATAAATCGCATTGAAACATATCTGTAGAGATCTGATAAATTGCATTGAAACAGACCTGTAGAGATCTGATAAATCACACTGAAATTGGACTGTAGAGATCTGATAAATCACTCTGAAATAGGTCTGTAGAGATCTGATAAATCAAACTGAAATAGGCCTGTAGAGATCTGATAAATCACTCTGAAATAGGTCTGTAGAGATCTGATAAATCGCATTGAAACAGACCTGTAGAGATCTGATAAATCACTGTGAAACAGACCTGTAGAGATCTGACAAATTGCATTGAAACAGACCTGTAGAGATCTGATAAATCACACTGAAATTGGCCTGTAGAGATCTGATAAATCACACTGAAATTGGTCTGTAGAGATCTGATAAATCACACTGAAACAGAACTGTAGAAATCTGATAAATCACTCTGAAATAGGTCTGTAGAGATCTGATAAATCACACTGAAACAGACATGTAGAGATCTGATAAATCACACTGAAACAGACCTGTAGAGACCTGATAAATTGCATTGAAACAGACCTGTAGAGATCTGATAAATCACACTGAAATTGGTCTGTAGAGATTTGTTAAATCACACTGAAACAGACCTGTAGAGATCTGATAAATCACTCTGAAATAGGTATGTAGAGATCTGATGAATCACACTGAAACAGACCTGTAGAGATCTGATAAATCGCATTGAAACAGACCTGAAGAGATCTGATAAATCACACTGAAATTGGTCTGTAGAATCTGAAAAATCACATTGAAACATTTCTGTTGAGATCTGATAAATCACTCTGAAATAGGTCTGTAGAGATCTGATAAATCACTCTGAAATAGGTCTTTAGAGATCTGATAAATCGCATTGAAACAGACCTGTAGAGATCTGATAAATCACACTGAAATTGGTCTGTAGAGATCTGACAAATCACACTGAAACAGACCTGTAGAGATCTGATAAATTACACTGAAATAGGCCTTCAGAGATCTGATAAATCACAATGAAACAGACCTGTAGAGATCTGATAAATCACTCTGAAATAGATCTGTAGAGATCTGATAAATCTCTCTGAAATAGGTCTGTAGAGATCTGATAAATCGCATTGAAACATATCTGTAGAGATCTGATAAATCGCATTGAAACAGACCTGTAGAGATCTGATAAATCACACTGAAATTGGACTGTAGAGATCTGATAAATCACTCTGAAATAGGTCTGTAGAGATCTGATAAATCACACTGAAATAGGCCTGTAGAGATCTGATAAATCACTCTGAAATAGGTCTGTAGAGATCTGATAAATCGCATTGAAACAGACCTGTAGAGATCTGATAAATCACTGTGAAACAGACCTGTAGAGATCTGACAAATCGCATTGAAACAGACCTGTAGAGATCTGATAAATCACACTGAAATTGGCCTGTAGAGATCTGATAAATCACACTGAAATTGGTCTGTAGAGATCTGATAAATCACACTGAAACAGGCCTGTAGAGATCTTTAAATCTGTTTAAACTGGCCCATTTTGTCAAATCACCAAGCTGTGCCACATTAATTTTGGCATTACATGACTAAAATTGCAAGCTATTGTTAAAGGAATCTAAGTATACCATTTGTTCTAGCACCAAGTGCACATTACATTGTCCGAGATCTGCTGACATGTAATATGCTTGCAGTTTGACAGGAATTATCAGTAGAACAAGCAATATAGTCTCTGCTTGTGTACTGTGTGATGGTAGATCAGGATCTAAGTTTTTTGTCGTTGGACCCTATCCTATAAGAGAGTGGATATTTCTATGCATGACATTTTTACTGGACATTGTAAATTGTGTAAATATTAGAATGCAAGTTGATGCAGTACCATATTTACTTGCTAATATGACTAGTCCAGCTGCAAACTGCACAAACCCAGATCTGCCATCACATAATACGCTAGCATATGTGGGTCTGTGCAGTTTGCTAGGAATAATCAGAAGAACAAAACAACAAAGACCTTGATCTGCAGGCATATTATGCTACCATAGATCAGGATCTTTGTTATTTGCAGTTTGACTCGTCTTATAAGCGAGCATAGATGGCATGTTGCAACTGAATCTTTAGATGTGATTACAAGTTCTGTCTTTGCTTGTCTTTGATACTGAAGAAATATTGCTCAAAGACTTACACTTGTTATGTATTCCTTTACAGATAAAATAAATATGCTAGCGCACTCAGCTTGCAAATTGTTTATAATTTTGGAAATAATCCTAGCATTTCTTATGCTTTAAAATAGGACTTCCTTGAAAGTAATTTGAAGCTAATTTTATTTTGAGCTAAAGCTGCTGTTACGTTTCATCACATGGCATATTTTTTAGCCAGTGTGTGGAATTCATAAGGAATTTAATATGTACTTAACGCCATTGGAGGCAAAATGTCTCATTAATATGTAAGCAGAACCATATATCAGTGTATAATAAGGATAACGAGATTAGATGTAATTTTATTTTATGTATTTAAATAATTTTTTATGTCAAAGTTCCAAATATTTTATATATTTGGTCAAAGGTTTTATTAAGTCAGATATGTAATTGCAGAAATTCATACTTTTATTAATGTACATAACATATTTTGTGATGCTTCAAGTTTATTCCATACCCAAAACAAGCAGGTCTTTTAATTGTCTTTACCATTTGTAAGGTGAAGAATTACATGATTTTAGGAGATGAGTTTGATTTTCAAAGCCTTAAATATACATTTTCGCTATGTACTAACAAGTCTTCGAACATTGGACAGTTTATACTGATGATATTTCATTTGAAGGAGGTGCTTTATCTGGGTATAATTAGCATGAATAAATATTTTTTCATGTCATAACTTTCTGCAAGAAACAGTAGTATCATTTGGAAGCGTTTGGACTTTACTACTGATATTTACTACTTGACATTTCCTTAAATCACACACGAGTGTATGATTTAATGAAGTATACATGAACCCAAAGTGAACCTCCCCCTCCCACTCCGTAAGCTAAGTTACTCCACAGTCATGTCAATGCACTGATAAACATGCTAAAGAGATTGATATACAATGGCAAAAAGTTACTGTAATTTATCTGTTTGTAACTCAATCACCAGTTTTGGATCTCTAACACCTTTGTTCCATATCTGTGCACAAAGTCGTCAGTGTTTTTCCATTTCTGACAACACAATCTTGAATGCATCTCTGATAATTGTTTATTTTCTATGGCTCCTGAGTAAATTGTATTAATTGGATTCAGATGTGTTTGTGCTGCAGTGAGGGAGGTGCTTGTATGTCCTCTAAGTTTTTGCTCATTGTTGCCCCTGAGGCGAAACTCATTAAACTCCTGCTCAACACATGATAAAGGTACGTAGTGCTTATGGCAAGCAAAGATGGGTAGATGGCTGTCGCCCGCACTAGTGTAGGAAGGGACCATGTGGGGCTCTTCCCTGGCTGCACGCTTTTCTGTTCAGTCAAAACCAATGCCACCAAGATTGTTGTACTGTAGTGCAAGTTTGCCCTCTGTTGTAGATTTTGGAACCCCAGAACTTCCAAAAGGTTTCTGTCGGTTGGGTCACAGAGAAGAAACTTCCAGAACACCTTCTTTGCTCAAACCTCATAGCTGGCCTCTACAAGGCATGTTTGGCATGAAACCCCACAATAATGCTTTCCGCCTTGACCCGCTGCTGTGCAACCTCATCGCTCCAGTTATTTTCATGTACCCGGTAACAACATGCTCTATATGTCTCGCATACACTGTAGATTCAGCGCAGACTGTTTGTGTTGTTTCGACTTCTTCCATCAGAAATGTCAAAAGGCTTTCGGTCTGCATTCCATATCTTTTGATTCCATAAAAAAATGCATGTGTTTGCTTGATACCATTGTGCAATTGTACTTTGGGTTCTGGGTCACCAGCTGGATGTCAAGGATGAGGCTTTACTCTGAATATATAGGTTGTGGAATCCTCTCTGGTCTTTGAGAATGTACATAGGTTTGGATGCACATCTGCTTCGTTCTGGCCGAGTACAATGGTATAGATTGGCAAACCTGCAAACCGAAATGAGGATGCCTACAGCTGCAGTACAGTTTGTTCTGTTTGCTGTAGTGTTGCAATATCCTGATCTGTTTACTTCAAAACTCAGTAGAATCGTCTGTTTCTGGTATTCCTCCAGCATATGGCATATGACATCTTTGTTGCCTTCAACAACAGAATCAGATTGCAATGGATGGATCTTGTCAGTGTTTGCTATTGAGATTGTGTGAGAATTCGAGCATCTGTTCCATAGTGTTTGTGGCGGTTGCTATAGTCACATCTTCTGCCAAAGACATATAAAGTGACTTCTATATGGCAGATCCCTAGTTTTTTCACCCCTGGGCTAGTGAATGTTGATTGTTTGTGCATTTTTTGAAGTATGCAACATTTTACCCAAACATTTTGTACACACCAGCACATGCCATTTGACATAAAGTTTGTTGAAAATTTTCCACCTGCAGAGACACTTTATTAGCCAGTCTTGATTCGATTTTCCAAAATGCTGTTTCAGGCATCTCCATTGTCAGTATCTCCGAACGCAAACGTGTATGTTTGGTACGTATTGTACCACTGCGTCACAGTCTAGGTAATCGGAGCAATATTTTGTCGCATCTGTTGCATATATACCAATTTTTCTGCATGGAGAGATCTAAGAAAACCTGGCAGCAACTGGAATAGTTCGGTGGTTGTAATATTGATTGTATCCACATTGCAGACTACAATCACAGCTAGGGTGGTTTTATTTTGGTTTTATCGATCTATATACATCAAGTATGTGTGCATACTTCTGCAAAATAACTGCAATTGTAGATCAGTATAGCTTTGGTGCAGTACCTCTGTAGGAGGTTATTAAAAAAATGCAAACATGGAGAGTGTTTTGCAAACCGTTGTTGGTTGCATCTGCATGAACATCAGAGAGTTGCATTTGCTACTGCTCATGCAGTGATATAGTAGATTCTGCAGTTTTGTATGCGATACTTGGCATTCGGAATGAAGAATCCATTGGTACATGTTGTTGAGGAAAATATCAGATACAGGTGTGAAGTTCAGTTCAAAGCCTGTCGGTGCGGCTTGTTGGCAATTATTCGCAAAATACAAATGTGTATGTTTGGTTATTGATGCTATTTGTGTCATCATTGCCTTGATGACTGTAAGGGTGGGTACTGTTAGAATTGTGAGCACGGCAATATCATGGTTACGCTAATCGGTATTGATATATGAGCTATGTCAATAGCAACCGGTGCCTATGGTGGAGCTGGTAAAGTATTTAAATATGACAAATTTGTATTTATTCGAAATTTCTCATGGCAATACAAATCAGTCTCAGTATGATTAGAAACTCCCCAAAGTTGCCTTTGAAGATAAAACTCTTATCACAGCTAAGTTCGAGACCGCATGGGCAAAAATGGAAAACCACTAACGACTTCATGCACAGATACGGAACCAAGTGTTAGAGATCCAAAGCTGGTAATTGAGTTATAAAAGGTGAAAGTTGAGCAACAACGTTTGCCAGTATATATCAATCTGCCCAGCATGTTGAGCCAGTGCATTGACATGATTGTGTGTAATAACTTATCTTATTGTGACCCATGATTGCAGGAGGAGATTCACCACAGGCTCATGTACATTTTCTTAAACCATACACTAGCTTGTGATATAAGAAAATGATATGGGGTATAAAAGGGTTTGCCTAATACCTGTAACAAAAATATCAAAGTCTCATAATGATGGTACTGAAACAGTAAGGAAAAGGTACTCAATAATTAAACCAAATGAAATATTAATTATTGATATACATATAGGATGCACATCAATAATGACTAAGGTACTTTCGTGGAAAGTCAGTATATTTGAAATTTCTGTGAAAAAGTGTTTCTTAATGTTTCAGTTTTACTTCTGAGATTATATTATGACATCATCTTTAAAACCTAGTGACTCAGAAGTTATTCTTACATGAAATAATTTTGTTAAAAAATCCATTGATTCATTGTATCTTAATTATTTCTTTACTCTTTACAAAATCCATTGATACATCATCTCCTAATTATTTATTTTAGTAGACTGAAAGTAAAGGTAAATTAATAAAATAAAATAAAAAACATTGTTTAGAAAGAAAATCTGCTTAAACTTCTTTTTTTTCCCAGTATATTCTCTATAGTTATGGAAGACTTTTCACAATTAGCAGAATAGTGCTCAAACATAGAAAGTTGCAAGGACATAAATATATATGTACTCAGCATCAATGCATAATATGCACTGATATTGGCAGCATGAATCGTTTTTAAAAAAATGAAGAAAATGTATCGAAGCAAGGATGTGCTGTACTTATGCACAATATGATATAATTTAGTTTTTTCCTGTCAAGGTTCAGTAAAAAATTATACAATTCATATTACAACTGTATCTAGCAGTTTTGGAAGAAAAATCGAGACCAGACTCTACTGTTCTTATTGTAATAGATTTTCCAAAATGGGTTTGTAAAGTTTTTTTTACCAGAAAAATCATGTAATGATATACATTTGTAACTTTTAAAAAAATGTACCGAAAGTGACATAAGTCTCCTTCTGCTTAAGCAGGCAGTACAAAATGGAAGTTTCAGCCCCACTGTTCAATGGTATTTGCGTAATTCACCATATTGATCACCGTAGCAGATAACACATTTCACGGACATCAACAATTTTATGATTTGTTGATAAGATGTTCAACATCTTTTTAATCATATTATGGTAATGTTCACAGACAAAACATATTATATCCCGTGATTTGTAAAGATATTCAAATGGAATTTAGTGGGCGTATACAAATTTATCATTGTTAATATGCACAAAATATAAGATTTTGGTTACTCATCTGTGCATTTGAAGTTAAACTAAAATTTACAATAGGTTCGCTTATCTTTTTTGATGATTTACAGAACATAAATTAATAACAATAAAAACTGAAGTTACCACGAGACTAATAATAGTTCTATATATCAAAGAAATTCTGTTTACTTGTATAATTTTATATTGGTTCTTTCCTTCGTTGATCCCTATATCGTGATTTTGTTTTATTTTGCAGTTTGTATTTGATCTTATGGTATGTGGGAAGCTACATAACAACCGTTGCATCGAAGAGTTTATCCTTCTTTCAACAGCTCCAGTTGATACTGCTGCAAAAATGTCCAAGAATTTTCGTGTCCTCGCCACTAAGGAAAAGGAGAGGTCACGTGACCTTATCTTGGCAGGGGACTATTGTGAGAGTATGGCTACTGAATTACTTGCTATAGCGGCAAGCGTGAACAATGCAGGACAACTATTAAAATCCTTGGACATCAGTGGAATCCCGTTCCTGGATGTCCTTATTGAAACGGAACAAAAGGAGGTGGTCGCCCATGCATCTGTACAGAGATACCTGACTGAGGTGTGGATGGGGAATTTAGGATGGTCAGCATGGAAAATAGTAATGCTCTTCATGCTTTTCCTGTTTGTCCCTGTCGTGTGGTTAATATTCTCGCTGCCACTTAAACATCGGTTCAATAGGATTCCTATTATGAAATTCATGGCCTACCTAGTATCTCATTTGTACTTGATGATTCTCTACTCCATCACAGTTGCCTATCCATTGGATCCTATTTGGAAGTCTGCATCGTTAATTCCTCACTGGTATGAATGGCTACTTCTGGCATGGCTGTCGGGACTTCTTGTGTCAGAATTGACGAATCCTGGTGATCGAGCTGGACTTGGCTGGTTAAAAGTGATTGTCCTTTGTATAAGTGCCGTGGGTATATTTTGTCACATAATAGCATTTGCTTTCTACGATGATGACCGTCTTACATTGTTGTATGTTAGAAACCAGTTTCTAGCAACTGCACTCCTGATGTGCTGTGTACAACTTCTGGACTTCTTGTCATTTCACCACCTTTTCGGTCCTTGGGCTATCATCATCAGGGACTTGTTGAAGGATCTGACCCGGTTCCTTGTGATCCTTCTGATATTTATGGCTGGTTTTACCCTGCATTTAGCAGCGATGTACCAACCTGTCTTTAAGCCCCCAACACCAGACCCAAGTCTTGGAGATGGAGTCGGAAATGGAGTTGAAGACACAGTCAGTACATCACCATTAGATACATTTGAGTTGTTGTTTTTTGCTTTATTTGGGCTGGTTGACCCAAATAGTCTTCCTGCCCTCTACAGAACACCATTTTGGGTGATCACATTGGTAAAAGTCGTGTTCGGTATCTACCTGATGGTGACATTAATTGTTCTGATTAATTTGCTCATCGCCATGATGTCTGACACATATCAAAGGATCCAGCAACAATCGGATGTTGAGTGGAAATTTGGCAGAGCCAAGTTAATAAGGAATATGAATAAGACGTCAGCTACCCCGTCACCTCTCAACTTGTTCACAAGGCTCTTTACATATTGCAGAGTGGCTTACAAACATAGAAGTAAGTGCTACTTGAAAATATAATGAAAATTTATTCATCACTGTTCAGTTCAAATTAGATATTTGCATGATATTCATAAGCTTTCAAGCAAAGACTATATTAGTTCTGCAGTCCATTCTTACTGACTAGTAATTTTTTTTTATGTATCATCATATAGGTGTGTGTGTGTGTGTGTGTGTGTGTGTGATTTTAGGTATTTGTTCACGGAACGTGTTTTGCAATCCATTGTTCTAAAAGAAAAATTAATTTCAGATGCCATTTTCGAAAACATTATCATTATTGTAGATATAATAGTTTGTGTTTGACTCTGTCAGCCATACTTACTGTTTTCACTATAACTATGATTTTCCAGAATTTAAACTGATATTTCTGTGTTAGTTTAGAGGCAGAGATATGTGGGTCATTTATTTTTTAAAATTAAACTACTATCTGTATTTCTGTAGGTAAACTGTGCACTGTTCATGCCCAGGCATACATTGATGATGAAGATGATGTTGATGCTCTTTCTGATTCAAGATCACTTGATCTCCTTGCACAAAGCTCTGCACAGTGGATTAGAAATGTCAGAAGGAATACCCAGGTTATGCCAGATGGTACTGTATTGTTTTTAGTTTATGCCTTTCACTGCCATGTGCTTCTTAGTCATTATGTACACTCACCATACATTTCATTACTTGTATGACTTGATGGGCATCTTTAGGCAAGACATGAAAGCAAACTTCTTATGATTTTTATCATAGTAATGTCAAAGAATGATGTACGAGAAAGGACAAGGACATTTTTCTTGGGTTGAGAACTCACATCACCTCTAAAACAGGAGGAGTCCTATTAAAAACTGCAATTATGATTAAAACAAAAACAAAATAGGGCAAAGTTATCCAAATACACACCAAGTAATTGTTAATCACTATAGGGTATCATATTACTGAATTATGTAATTAAATTTATTGAATATCATAAAAATGTACATGGACAGGGCAAAGACGGTACATACAAATTTTAAACTGACAATACTGGAAAATACTGAATGTTGATTAAAGATATATAAAAAATAAATGTATAAGAATTAGAAATGTCGCATTCTTTAAATGATGCAAATTAGTTTGTTTGTTTTTAAATGTCTGTTTGCACTCAGAGTCTCAATGAATCATGGCAAATGTTCAAAAATTCATATTGTCAACAAAAAGAAATTTGTTATTTATAACAGTGGTTCCCAACCGCCAGGTCGCAACCTAAATTAGGGTCGTGAGGACATTCTGGAGGGTTGCAGAGGGTCGCCGTATATTTTTTTTTGTGGTGTCCAAACTTATCAAAATCTAGTAACGGTGTTGTGAGAGTCAGGAAAAATAATTTTTAATCACGGCCACAAACTTGTTGGGAACTACTGATTTTATAACATATATTATTTCATTTAATAATGATGCAGAAAATTCTTTTGGAATACATATGTTTATGTACATATGGTAATTACTGGGCAAAAAGAAATGAATGAAGACATGCAATGACATTTTAAATCAACACTTAACTGGAAATTTCTTGTTTTCATTATTTTAATTTCATTGATATATGTTTTATCAAATCAATATGAGACATATGTAATTTTATGTATTGACAGTTGCTGCTTTTTAAAAAGCTCCGTAAAGATGTGCAATGACGCATAAAAACAGGAAAGATAGACAAAGACACACAAACACAGGAAAGATAAGCAAGACACACAAAGACAGGGCAAATACATGCAATGAGAGTGAAAAACGTTTTTGGATATTAAGTTACTGAGTTCTTTAAGTTTATTTAATATTGTTGAAACTATTTATCGTTAATCTAATAATTACTTATGAACTCGTCATATTTCATAGGTTTCCAATTAATATAACTTTATTTCTTTGTTATATTGACTTGTTGTTATTGTTTGTCCACAGTTTTTCTTTGTAGTTAATGCAGTGTTTTGAAATTTTGTCCTGCATGTACTTTTCATGATAGTTAAGAAATTTCGGTTGGCTGTGCTTTGAGCTTTATGTTTAGTTCTCCATTTCTTTCCATGAAAGTAGCCAAGTAACTTGCATGTGATCTCATGAACAATGTTATGTTCATACTCTCACTTTCATCTTGCAAGAGTTGTCTTTTCTTCCTTTTTTTGCCGTGATCAAATCTGTTTCCGGCATATCATAGTACTCATTGCCTGCACGATTAAGTTAAATAATGAAACATTTCCATTTAAAGATACATATTGTTACAATTTGCCGCAGGTCAAGTATTTACGTTAGTTTTTCAATTACAGTTGTCGTGAAACATTCAAAATGAAATTAACAAAATTTCATTTACGCATTTTGAAGTTCAAATCTTGTTTAATACGTTTTCCTGCTCATGAGAAATGTCAGTATGGGACAAACTCTATAGATGTTAGTGATAATTAGTTTTAGAAGAAGTACGGTAAAGGAGGATTAATTACGGATTATTTACAAAAGTGTTAGAGATTAAGTGGAATGCTATCATTAACTTTGAAGGTGTTAATCATTCATGGATAAAACTTTGGGGCTGTTAAGACTTCATGGATAAAATTCAGATATCTGTTTACAACCATTCTCATTGAGATTACACTAATGAAAGAAAAATGTACCCAATTAGTAGAATTTGGACTCCATTGGGGGTAAGTACTATTTTGTACCACGTGAATGTTATCTCCCAACAATTAACCAAAATGAAATCACTCCATCAACTGAAATTGTCAGAAGTTCTTTACATGTATATGCATTAACAGTCTTTAATTATAAAAAGTCATTTCTAAAGATTAAATTTTTCTTACGTTGGTCCATTACTTTAAAAATATATTTTGATATGGGCAATTATGCTTGGAATGGGCTGTGAGTATCACAAATTAAAATTTATAAAGGTCAATGGACACAATCATTAATGACACTAAATAAATGGGTGCTATGCAAAAGAAGATTCCATTGTTTTGACAAAATCACTTACCTATTAAATATTTAAAATAATTCATTACAGCGTTTAGTACAAATAAATATTTAAAACAGAATGATCAACACATAGAGAATGTAAACTTTTTTAGTTCTTATATATTTATTTTTATGAATTTTGTGTCAACATTAAATATATTTTCCACTATTGTAAGTATATGACGTATCTGCTCCGTCATTGCCCAGACTGTGTGTCTTTTACTGTCTGTGTGTGTCTTACTCCTTCTCTCAACACTTAGCACAGCTTTTATTTTTCCAAACCATACACAAGATTACATGTACAAATAATGACTTTATGAAAATGAAAGCGATACCAAACACAATTTGGAGTCAGGGTAAATACATTAGTGTGTCACTCATATTTTTATAAATTTGTCTCCATGTTTTATTCAGAACATTTTTAATATTGAAAGCTGTAAATTCAAACCTTACTTTCAGTTGCTGAATCAAGTAATACACATTAGCCACTAGAGACGGACTGCACAAACTAGTCCTGATTGTAAAACAAAACAAAAAATACTAGATGACGTCAGGAAACATTATTATCATAAATTATTAGACTACAAGAGAAACGAGTAATTTGCAAGAACAATACAGGGGTTAATTTTGTATGCATAAATTAAAACCAATTTCCAATACTCTGTATCTACACTAATACGGATTTACTGTGCTTGAATAAGTGCTACTGTGATATTGCATTGCTTCTCCTATGATCATTTATTTCATTTTGTTAATTCATTTGCTTATATCACTTGTTTGAATTCTGAGTTCTATTTTGGAAAATGTAGCCATTTAAGACTGTTGTTACATATAAACTATTTCACGTACAGAAATGGAAACAAAAAGGAGAATTACCAGCACATCATGAAGTCATACATAATATTGTATTACTTTCTTTATAAATCTATGGTCCACTTACTATTGGAGATGAAAACAGTACTACCAGTTTACAGTTTTGCCTGATATCTTGAGATGCTAGTAAAAAACTGGGATCAAGTTTTGTTTAAAGGTAAATCGATACTGCCTAATTAGAATTGACTTATATCAT